>CM017326.1:11218372-11255529 GCA_006937295.1 Carpinus fangiana | reverse complement strand
TTTTGTGCTTCATATTCCATTTTTGGTCCTTAATTGTTGTTATAATTTTTATAAAGGGAAATGATAGAATTTATTATATTTTTAACTATCTTTTAACCATCTCTATAGTAAATGGATGAATCCATCATTGAATTTATGTGGAGTCAACATGAGTCTATAAATCTAATGATTGATATTTATATATTAAATTTGTAAAATGAGATGAGAAAAAGAAGGAAAAAATATGGTTGGAAGAAAAAAAACTTTATAATGTAAAAGTATGGTTGGAAGAAAAAAAAGCTCTATTTGATTGGACTTTTTCCTATATCTTATGAATTTCATTGGCTATGTTGTTGTTTATGCTTTTAAGTAAAGAAGAGAGCAATGATATAATTAATTTAGTTTTTAACCATAATTTAATGAAAGTTTTTTTTTATTATTTATTTTGGGTAGCCAATTAGTTAATTGAATGACGATAAGGATAATTTCTCAAACTTTTCACTTTGGAAGTATTTTAAATAAAGTTATTTTGGGAATGAAAAGATAAGGACATGAAAAAATACTTGAATATTTGTGTTGTTATAAATGGTTTTTCAATGTTTTTCTTTTTCTTTAAAGCTTAATTTATAGAAGGGTTTTTTTTCTGCCATTTATACATCCACTAATTATTATTATTATTATTATCCATCCTGTCATTTTTAAAAACAACCAATGCATTACACGGGGTACAAGCTCATTACCTTAATATGATTATGAATATGATTGCGGTGGGAAGAAATAGAATATCTTAAAGAGGAAATTTTAAATAAGGAAAAGTTTACAACATTTGAGCCCGAAAAGAAAATTAATAAATTATCTACTTTAGTTTAGATACGTCCCACTACCACGCTTCTAACACTCATACGTGGCAAGCAAGCCGGTCCTACAAACGAAGCGAATCCACAAGACAACGAACTCGGACGCTAAGCCGTCCAGATTCATTCCTCTCCCATGACCTCCAGCTCCCTCTCTCCGCAGCTTCAAATGCACCATTTCTCTTCGTTCCTCACATCCAACAAAAGTCTGTGTAGGAAGATGAGCCCGAGAAAAGAAGAGAATAAAGAGGATCCTCTTCCTCCGTACCATGTTGTCCATAAGCTCCCTCCCGGCGATAGCCCTTACGTCCGAGCCAAGCACGTCCAGGTTCTTTTTTTTTTTTTATTTATTATTATTATTTTTTAATGCCAATCTGTGATATGCCGCTGTTGGTTACGATCAAGGAGAGAATTCAGCGAGTAATTTCATTGGAATCTTCAATTGATCCTGTGGATTTTTTACGGTCATGTTTGGAAAAGAAATTTACTGATTACTCTTCCTTTAACCGCGGGTACCGTAAAATTATCCTCGTTACACATGAAATCGGTGCTTTGTTAAATAATAGAATTGTCAATTTTCACTTACGTCTGTAACTGTTTGTGTTTTTTTCATCCTACTTGTGTTTAGACTTCAGAGGTCTGGAACGTTCCTGGACGTGGGCCTTTTGCCTTTTCCATATTATAATTGCCGGGGTTTACTTTTCCCAGACTTTGTTCAATTCTCTGAACTACTTTTCCAGCCGCGGTCATATTCAACCTTGTTTTATCTATCCTAATTTACCCAAAATTCGCAAAGTGGCTGAATTTCTCTGATTCGTGTCTGGCTTCTTGCTGAAAATGGAAAAAAAAAAAATTAAAAAAATCGCAAACAATGCTGATATCTAGATAGTTGCTTTATATTTAACGAAAAGTTATGAATGAAGAAATTTCATAATGCTGGGTAAACGTTATGCTTTTATTCAATTGATTGATATTACAGTACAAATTAATGAGTTACCCAAACTATTGGTTTTGTACAGCTAGTTGAGAAGGACCCAGATGCAGCTATAGTGTTGTTCTGGAAGGCGATAAATGTGGGTGATAGAATAGACAGTGCCCTCAAAGACATGGCTGTAGTTATGAAACAGCAGGATAGGGCAGAAGAAGCTATTGAAGCTATAAAAGCTTTCAGGGGTCGCTGCTCCAAGCAAGCTCAGGAGTCATTGGACAACGTCCTTATTGACTTGTACAAGGTATCCACAGAAGCACAAAACAAGTTTTAAGTTTTTTTTTTTTTTAGTTAACTTACTGTTAGAATAATTAAAAATGATTGAATTTACCATTTTTCATCAGTTTAGGATTTTCAGTTATTTCTCAGGTACTGTGTCATCAAAGATTGTATACATATAATCCTGTATTTTGCATGAGATTTGCATGCTTATTGTCGCTCGTCAGCATTTAGTATATATCCAGCAGTTTATCTTGAATTATCGATGCAATCAAAGATGATGGGCATCGTGGAATTTCAATAAACAGTTTACTTTGGACCTTTGAACATTATACTGATACTCGTGATGTCTCTCCATATTGTATGGTTGAATGTGTTAAAAGAAGAGAATTTAGAATCTTCAAAGATTCCAAATTTTCTTTTTCTTTTCTGCTGCTTCAGAATCAAGTAACGTGATTCCCTTGGACCTTTTATACACTTTGCAAATAATCTGCTCACGTCTGCAACCACTTCCACTCTTGTGGCTTTTATGGTTCTTGTATTGTGTTGCTACATAAAAGACATAGATGGGGTTCTCCCTTGGCCTTCATTATCCTTCTCTCTTTTTGTAACCATATTAAGTTTAACAGAAATGTGGGAGAATCGAGGAGCAGATTGAGCTACTGAAGCAGAAGCTTTGGATGATTTACCAAGGAGAAGCCTTCAATGGTAAGCCTACCAAAACAGGTCGCTCTCATGGAAAGAAATTCCAGGTCACCATCAAGCAAGAGACGTCCAGGATACTGGTACTATATAACATCAATTACTTCTTTGCTGATGCTTACTCTTTCTGGTTTTTTAGTACTTGTATGAGCTTCGTAGTGTAGTGAAATAATTGAATTTTTATTTTCTAATTGTGCGTTTTTTACTCTTCAAGCACAAAAAGTTTTTGATATATTTCAAGATTTTTCTGTTAGTTGTTTCCTGAAAGACCCTCAATTTTGCCAAAAACATTTATTTGAAATCTAAAGCTAATTACTTGTTGGATATCCCCATGGAATTCAGGAGTTTCTCTTTTGCCTCACCTATATTCTAGTTTGCTCGTAGCATGTGATGAGTTCTCTGTTTTCATTTTGCCTTCTCTATCCATAAGCATGAGCTGCTGACCTCAACATTCACCCATGCTCATGTAAATCCTATATGAGTAAATAAATCATATCGAAAACTATTGGCTTTTAGCTTCGTCTTATCCTTGCATTTCCCATTCCCATTCGCCATTATTTAGATTATCAGCCCAAACATGTGACTCTGGAAGCCTGTCACACAGGGAAACTTGGGTTGGGCTTACATGCAGCAGGGAAACCACGTGGCTGCTGAAGTGGTTTATCGCAAAGCTCAATTAATCGACCCAGATGCTAACAAGGCCTGCAACTTGTGCCTGTGCCTGATCAAGCAATCTCGATCTGATGAAGCAAGGACATGTCTTGAAGATGTATTGCGGGGTAAAGTTTCAGGGTCCGAAGACCCCAAGTCAAGAAATCGTGCAGAGGAGCTGCTGCAGGAACTAGAGAAGTGCCAATCTGCACCATCAACACCAAACCTCTCAAGATCAAGTATAGGAGATGCTTGCATAGAGGGGCTTGAGCAGCTGATGAACCAATGGGCCCCAATCAGGACAAGGAGATTGCCCATCTTTGAAGAGATCTCTCCATTTAGAGATCAGTTAGCTTGTTGATTTGAGCTTCTTTCACCCCCTTTTGTGAATGTTTGTCCGTGAGAAAAACCACCATCAGGACTGATTCACTTGGATCTGGGGTGCCAATTATGTAACATCTGTGAGCATTCATTCGAAAGCGACTGTATATTTTATTCTAGGCTTTCTTTGTAAAAAGGGCCACTGGCCCACTGTGCGGGTATGTGGGCCTGAGTCGCCTGACTTCTGTCTTTTACCAGTTCATCGCTGGCATATCATATATACAACTTTTTTTTTGTCCTATTCCAATATGGGATAGGGGTTTTGGCAACCAGCACATATGACATCATAGTCTGACTCAATTTTATCTAAGACATCAATGGGACTGTGATGAATACTAATTTGGTTTGGAGATTTTCATTGCAGGAATTGAACCTTCTCCCTATTACTTGCCCTTTTCCTTGAAACATATGCTCATTAACAAGATTACTTATGGGAAGTTTAGATGGGAGTAATCTTTTGCGATTCTTGAAAATTATAAAAGATTGGCCCGGTTTGGTTGCATGTGAATGAATACCTCAGAAAATATGAATTTCCTCCGACCCTTCCCTTAATTTCATTTGAAATTGAGAGAATTCAGGTCCCTTTTATTGGACGTGAATGATTACCTCATAAAATATGAATTTCTTCCAATCCTTCCCTTAATTTCATTTGAAATGGAAAGAATTCAGGTCCCTTTTATTGGGAGCGTAACTTTTCGTCTCTAAGAATACGCATTCCAGGTAAGAAAACACATTCCTTTGGTCTCGATAATGTTTACTTTGTCCACAATGGGTAGTTCAATTGACTGTGGACTACGCTTAATAAAACGGAGGTTACTAGTTCGAATCCTCCCTTTCCTTCCCTTGTGTGGACATGCCAAAAAAGGATAATGTTTACTTTTAAACGACATCAATAATGCACACGTGCTCTATGTTTTTATTAATAATGCGTTAAACTTTCTGACGTGCGTCCTTACAAAACTCTCACTCTCCCTTGAACCAGAATCTCTAAAGTCTGTATTATTCTTATTCTTACCTCTCATAATCAATCACGAAGATGCATTTCCGTGAAACATAATAATGAGCAAAGGCCCAACTGTGATCTTGAGCCATTGAGAATTTGATCAGGATACAAGGCAGATGCCCAATAACATTCATTGCAGATACCAAAGAAGAATACGACAAAATATTTGTCTAGAAAAATAAATTTTAAAAAATTAAATGCGTAAGAACTACTGCCATTGTTTCAGTTTTTCAATTGTGTCATGACTTGCTTGCTGCTATTCAAATAATCGATCATTTGCAACTCGATTGGTTTTGGCAGTTTTGCACACTCTCGGCAAAAACTTTTGTATTTTACTCTTGCTGACATTGTGTTTTTTTAATGTTATTTTTTGAGTTTAATTGTGACCATTTGTAAAATTTATATATAAAAGATAAATTATTTTATCCCACAAAAAACGAAAATTAGCGTAAAATCTGTATATAAAAGTGAAGAACTATTCTATCCCACAAAAATAAAATGAAAATGAACAGGTCTTATTTGATTATGGATGAAAAATAAATCAAAATAATATATGCAAGTTATAAATTGAGAAATAAAAGAAAACTAAGGTTTATATTAGTATCTTTCTTCCCTCTCATTTTTTAAATTTTTGTATCAATTATACAATCGAACAGAAAAATATAAAGATATTTTGGGAAGAATGAATCATTCTTGTAAGATGTTTAGGAGTAAACCAACATATATAAGAATCTCATATTCCCGAAAATTCAATTAATCACTCTAAATTGTGGGAATAAACACATTCTTGGGAATTCTCAGACATCATTCTTAAGAATGTTTATGTCAAGGAAAATGTTAGATGCCGCGAACCAAGTGCCAAATTAACGTGATAATAAGATTATGTTGGTTTACTTAAAAGAACACATCCAACCACACTGCCCATCCCCAAAACATCAAAGGATGAAATTATACAAAGAAAAATTATGTAACAGATTGATAGCATTCCAAAAGGCATCCAACCACACTGCCCATCCCCAAAACATCGAAGGATGAAATTATACAGAGAAAATTATGTGACAGATTGATAGCATTCCAAAAGGACATAGTAATATGCAGACAAGTACTCCCCCATTACATCTTAAACCAAAAAAAAATCCACAACATAGAACATATAGAAAAAATTTATATCTACTAGCATTAGCTGAAGCACATCAACTATACAAGCAATATTCCAGAATACAAATGCTCCCTAAACCTATAAAGCTAGCAGACGGGGACAGGTATAACCTAAAAGATCAAAAACCCAAGGGAAAGGATCTGCAAGGTGGAAAGGAATCTACCAAGACAATCCAAATCAGCATGGCAGCAGGTAAGCGTCCAGGAAGTCCCAATTCAACAATTGAAGCCACGGCATATAGACAAAACAATGATAAGAATCAAGGCAATGAGAATACCCAAAACAATCAATTTGATCTTCATATTCTGGAACCACATCTTTCTTCTCATCTTAGTTCCCTGCTGCCTAAAATCTTGTGCCTGTAATGTAGAACCAGTATAAATACATCAAACCATATATTCAACAAAGAACTTATCCAATTGTTAGGATCAGGCCAAGCAATATCAACAAATCAGAGAGGAGAAAACCCATGCAAAACTGGAAAGAAACAAAGAATGAGAACTAAAACAAACACAGATTCCACGAGAGCCTATCTGACCATTAAAATATTTTCCAGTCAATTCATCTATAAAAAGATTTTCCAGTACTAACCTGCGAGCGAAGGTTCTCAGTTTTATCCACCAGCAGTTCAATCTTCTCACCACGGTCAAGAACCTGTGCACAACAGATGAATTTCTTTAATCAGAACGTGAAGCATTTTTTTTTTTCTAAAAAAAATGGAACATAAAAAAGGGAAAGAAGGCAGACGTCAATTTCTTAACATTAATGCCTGATATTTTATGCCAATCACCAATAACATAGGTTAACAAAAACATGCATGCAAACGCAGCCTATATCTTCAGTAAATTTTGACTTTCAAATTACATCATAACATTACAAGTGCTACCAGCAGCACCATACCTTCTCAATATTTTCCATCATAACACCCTTGACTTCAGAAACCTGAGCCTTCACTTTCGCAAGCTTGCTTATTTCTTCAGGATGATCCACACAGTACTGCATGTGCTCCTTCAGTTTGGGCCTATAATATGAACCAAAGAGTCAAAATACACTTGGAAGAAACAAAGTTACATCTCTATAAAATGAAAGAAAGGATGATAGATACCCAAACTCTTTATTGAGGCCTTTGGCAACGGCAGTTGCAGCTTTCCCTCCACCATATCTCTTGCTGAAATCTTCCTTAACTCGCTCCAATAAGGCAATGGGAGTCTGTCTGCCCGCAGATTCAGCAGCAACTACACAAAAGGCTGCAGCATCCAAAATAAAGTGGCAGGGTAAAAAACAAAATCATACATGATCCCTGGGGATTAAAACCAACAAAGCATTTAACTTTATTTTGTAGACTGCTTGGATACAATCAAATGATCTAACAATCCTTTCCTCATTTTTATTTTGACAAGAAAGGCAGCTGCAACAACTCAAAAAGAAAAAGGGAAAAAAAAAAGAAAAAGAAGTGAAATAGAGAACATGAAATTTGTTAAGTACTAGCATCATAGATGCTATGTTATAAATTTTTGTTCACTTTTTTATTTATATACCCAGCAATTTCGACGAGAAGCGAAAGTAGGAAACTCTGCAGCTAATATTATGCAACATCTTACTTTATCCCCTCTTATCTTTCAATGAATTCTCAGTGAGAAGTTCTAAAAAGAAGCCACCACATTGATAAAGTCATAGAACCAAAGAAAACAGCAGCATTCTGAGAAACATAAAAGCAATTTTGAAACATTTAGATAGGAGCTAAAAAGTAAAAGTGTAACCTCCATACCAGACTATGGAACGGCTTACAACACACTTCAAAATGGTTGGGGAACCACGCCACATAAGCCTTGGGGTGACGTATAACATAATTCGATATGAATGCCTACACCGACAAAGAGGTTTGGTGTATACAGCCAGGTATAATTGACTTCATATGAGTGAGAAATATGATCATATTCAAATTCTCATAGCATAATAGCAAAAGATAGTACAGTTCCACTCCAAAGGACTAGATCTGCCAACCACTTCCCCTTGTTTTGTTCCCTTCTTTACCAATCTCAAAAAGCAAGACAAAAGGTGAGGAATCAAAACATCATAGGATATCAATGGGAAAAAAAGAAACTATTGCTCGAGATTCTGACTAAAGACAGTATTATCTTGTGCTAAATATTCAAATCTGAATTCCTCTCTTCCTCGATTGTATCGAAGGCCAAACAAAGTATAATAAAGTTATACCTATACGCTATCCTCTCACTTCCACGCCAAAACATTCATCAAAAGATCAACCATATTTCATCCAGAACAAAATCGAAATCTCAAAAATCAAGAAACAATTCCACATAATCGACACCTTCATGATTCAACACACATAAACTCACACACGTATATAAATATATATATAAAGCACAGTAGAATGGTCAAACACGCAGATCCTGACGGAAAAAAAAAGTCAACAAAATCGAAGAAACCGAGATCTATATCAGAATTAGGTGCCGATGAGAGAGCAGATGAAAAAGCATAACATAAGAGATCAAATACATATAGATGGGACATACTAAAGCCGTCTTCGACGAGGTAATTGAAAGTGTGGCCATCGCAATTGTAGGTGAACTTGTTATTGGAAGCCGGGAGCTTCTGAAGGCATTGGGAGGCGATACCGGTGAAATTTCCAGTGAACTCCGTGTACTCGGCGAGAATCACGGTTCCCCGAGCCACGAAGCTGTAGATCAGAGATTGCTGCCCCATTTCACACCACCGAAAACCTTAGCCCTATACCACCAAGGCACCAACCAACCAAAACAACAGCCACAAAAGCTTCAGATACAAAGACAGAGACGATGGGATCGGAGAACAAAATGCTGGATTTGCACTCTCTGAAATGAATATTTTAGGCAAGTTGTATATATAATAGTATTGATTTACAAATCCATATTTATATTTAGAGAGAGAGAGAGAGAGAGAGAGAGGTTTACCGCTTACCTTTGAAATAGCGGAACGGGGTAGGAGGAAATGCGATTTGTTTGGGCTTGTGGTTGTGGTTATGGGGTCTATTGGACTAAGGTATAATAATGATGTATTTTGGTAGCTGGTAAGGGTGGTAACGTAGGGAGGAAATGTCACATTTGTCGCTCACGCGGTTCTTTCTTTTGAATTTTCGTTTTACAAATGGCAAAGTTTGAATCCGGCGGCCTCTTTGACCCGACCGTACTGGTGTAGGATATTTGTACGAATTCACACATATTTATCTTATATTAATTAATTTATATATAACTAATCGGATATTCTAAAGTTCAAATGAATCGAAGAAGATCATGTTTCATCAATTTCAACTAAAATCTCTTAATAATAAATTACATCTAATTGTCATAAATTTTTTTTTTTAAAAGGAAATTATTTAAGTCTCATTGAAGAAGAATCACGAGCGTAAACATTTTTGCATCACAGAGTAAAAAATTCAGAGAAAATCATAGCCGAAGCTACGAGGCTACAAGTCATAGATGCTTACATAAAAATCAAAATTCAAAATCTATCTATAACAACAATATCTGCTAACATATGACTAATTTTCAGTTGTAACATCAAATCCATTTCAGACCGATTCAACTCAATGCATAGGTAACTCATCTTTTTCGGCCTTGGGAGCATAAAACTCATACCGAAACTCATCCTCCTAAGCCCGAGAGCCATAAAACAGATCGCATCCACAATCCAAAGGTCTGGACAATCTTTATTCAAGTAAAATTACATAAAACCAAAAACAGAAAAAACCTAACTTCCACAGAAAAACAGCAAAAAAAAGCAAAGATCTGCAAAAAAACTATATCTACTCCTCCCCCTACTCGACCCAAAACAGTCTTTATTCAAAACAAATAAAACAAGAAACACAACCATAAAAAAAAAAAGCAACGACCAAAGTATAGGGTATAATGGATACTGGCCAACGTTGGCATGTGGTAGAGTGGATGGAGGAGACGGACAGCACAATACCTTGGAAGGCAAACGAAAGTGGGTGAAGTTGCTACATATGACCGAAAAACACAAAGAAAACAAGAGAAAAACATGTCGAAGATGAAGGAGAGATTAGAAAGGGAGAAATGATAAGGGGGAAGAGGAGGAGGATCTCCTCCTCTCCAGGGGCTATGGTTTTTACACAATTGTCATAAATTTTGATGACCTCCTTAACACAAAAATATATAATCTATCAATGAGACGGTCAAGTGTCAAAACATTAAGTGATATAAGGTCAATAAAAAGCTGAACCACTATATCATATGCATACAATCTTAGGAGTCATGGCTAGTATACCCAAAATATAGATATCTATGTATGGTATAGTGCATGCTATATATATAGAGAAAAAAGATTGAGAGCGAGCGATTTCATTCATAATCATAAAGATAAAGCATGTTACCATAACAAAACAATACATGATACCATAACAAATCAATGACACTTATACATTGATTCCATCCAAATCTCACGTATGACATTGCTGCAAAATGTTCATCACTTGTGAGTACATGACATATCGGCCAACTATTCGTCATGTTGAGTACTCACTCATTGGGTTTCCTCCATGTCTCTCATGATCCTGCACTGTGGCTCCCATGCCCATGCACCCATTTTTTTTTTTTTTTTTAATCTACTGCCATATCCCAACATTTTCTTTCATCTGTAGTCACCTTTGGTTGCATTTGCATTTTTATATTCAACAAATGACTCCCTTGCCCTCCCTGGCACAACTAAATTAGAAAAGAGAAAATCCCCCACATGCCTACTCTGCTTCTCATGAACCATATCCTCATTCTTATCACCACAAATAGAGTGAATTCATCAATATTGCACTTATTATACATCTCTTCCACTATGTTATAAATTTGTGTCAAAGTGCTTATATGCACGTGGTTAAAATTAAATTTAAGTAATGTGGGACATTAGGATTGTAACATACCATAATGCTTCTATGGCTGACATTCACGGCGGCTCACTCTATTGAGACTAACCTGATGGTAACCCTTTATCTTTTGGTGGCTTCACTCATCTATTAGTATTTTAATATAGTCCTATGTCAACCCCTTCATGACTTGCGAACCTCTCGACATGGTGGTTAACTTTAATACCAAATGTTATAAATCTTTGGTAGAACTTAAAATTAAAAACTAGCATACAATGAAATGGTGACAGATAACTTATATACATATGGTTAAGATTAAACTTGAGCCATATGAAACATTAGGATCGTAACACATTACATGCAAAAAATCAGATCAATTGCAAGAGTTTCTTTGAAATTTGTTGTCAAACTCCCCCCAAACATCCATTGTTGATGCTCAACTCCACAAAATGTGTGCAATATTTTCACTTCTACCACAAACTGGACAAGAGAATTCATCTACAATTTTTTTTTTTTTTGGTGGATTCTCTTTCCGTAGGAGGTTGTGTCACACTCTTCACATAAACATCATTACTGCATTAGAAACTTCGATAGTTTTGAGCCTTCTCCCCACATTCGGTTTATGGGTTTTTGGATATGGAAATTGGAAGGCACCATGGACACAAAACTCCCTTGTACTGGTGCATATTATATATAGAGGATTTTTTTCCGCTACCATTCGTTTTAGTGTTATTTTGATCTTATCTAAATATTAGGAGAAACTTCACTTTGGCCATTTGAATTTTTACACAATTTAACAAACCACCTAAATTTTAAAATTTCTCGCTTTGGACCCTTGAACTTTTAGTTGTTCTCAATTAGAACAATTCCGTTAATTTTAGTTGTTAAAAATACAAAAGAAGACCAAAATATCCCAAATTTTCCTTTTTTTAAATAAAAAAGTTTTGAAAGTTAGAATTTTATATAAAAGTCAGGGGTTTAAACGTTATGTAATATTTAAAATTTGACGGAGGGGTTTTAATTGAGAGGAATTGAAAGTTCATGGGTCCAAAGTGAGAAATTTTAAAGTTTGAAAGTTTGTTAAATCACGTGGAAGTTCATGGTGTTAAAATGAAGTTTCCATTAGATATTATTATTTTTTAAACAAGAGGGACCGGTGAGGTAAGTTTTTTAATTTTTTTAGAAAACTATTATATATATAAATGAAAATAATTTTAAGTATTTTGTGTTGGGTTGTTTATTAATATATTATTTTTTTGAAAGAAAAAAAAAGTGTTATCAAATGAAACCTCTCCTGAAAACGTTGTAGCTGTTCCTAGACTTCTTCCTTTTCATAATTAGCAGTATCATACTAGTCAATATATGGGAAGTTCTAGAATATATTTTTAGGCTATTTACTTGACCTTTCTAGAATGCCTTACTAATTAATTTCTATGCAAAGACTTAAGCGGACAAATGAATAGAATAATATCATCTATCTTTTTTTTTGGAATAATATCATCTATCTGTTTAGACTGTTTGGTCTTTGAAATACTCCTACAATTTAAAGAAATTGGAGGACAATTGGCAGGGCCATTTTGGAGATTAAAATAAATATTTGCCGCTTCTTTCCCTTCACTTTCCCGCCAAAACCTTATCACGCCATTAGCATCCTGATCTGCACCACCCCCCCTTCCCCCCCCCCCCNCCCCCCTCTCTCTCTCTCTCTCTCTCTCCCTCTCTGTCTCTCTGTGTGGACGTTTTTCTCACCTACTGTCACTCAACGGACCTCAATCCACCAATGGACATGGACATGGACATGCCCCTACCAGAAGAGCTCGAGTTGCTCGAATCCAACTTTCAACTCTATGACGACTACCTAGACCTCGAACCACCGGAACCCTACCCAGAAGAAGAACAAGAAGAAGACCACCAACCAACGCCGTCTATAGATCCGCCCCTAATCTCCGAAACCCATATCAACGGGCACAAGCGTTCGCGATCGGACGGTTCCGACGCTTCGGCCCCCGAAAATGTGTGCCCGTCGGACGAGAAACGTTCCAGATTTGACGACGTGGACCCGAAGTCTGACGAGGACTGGCTCCGGTACTCGCCGCCGCCACGGGAGACCAATCAAGTGGTGGAGGAACGGGAGCGTGCTGTAGAGGAGAAGATCGTGTCGAGGTACGCGTCGCAGATCGACGGCGCTTGTATTCCGGTGACTGCGCCGAGCGGCGATAGGGTTTACGCGAAGATATGCAGAGTGGAAAGGGAGGAGCCGCGGTTGAAGAAATTGGACGTGAAAGCGCAGTCGGGTGGTAGGGCTACATTTACTTTGATCGTCATTTTGAAATTAGTCTGTTTGGTTTCCGAGAAAAATGTCTAAAAAATAGTGGAAAGTAGAATTCTGAATATTAGTAACTTTCAGTGGGCTGACAATTTAATATCTGTATGTCTGTTCTATCAAAGAGAAAAGAATGATTTAATTATATTAGTGAACAAATGTGAACCCAGGGAAATAACTATCATAATTAATCGGAATGGACAGAAAAAGAACATTACAATGTGAATATATGTGGCAAGAAAATGTTTTTGATCGTTGGCACATGCTGAAAATGTAGTGACAGTCATAGATCTTATTATTTTTTATAAGAAAGTGTTAAGTAACAGTCGTAGATCTTATTACACTAAGTGCTAATTTGAATTTAATTAATTATTATAAAAATAGATAGTATCTTCAATTTTATTGAGGGTTTTAAGTTGGGTGGGATTTGGGTTGGTTAGAGTTGTGAAGGTTTGTGAGAGTGTTTGTAGTCTATCAAAGATGATTTTGGTTGTAGTTGCCCATTGATGTAGGCATGGAGTTGGCTGAAACACATTCAAATCTTGTTTCCAGTGTGGATGATTTTTTTTGGCGGCTACCCCAGTAGGCAATGATAACTCTCAATTCTCATGTTTGCTCCATCTTCTTCTTTTTTTTTTTTTCTTTTTTTTTTTTTAATGTCGGGGAACCTCTCCAAGGCAGGGCCCTTCGGACCCACTCCTATAGAGTAAACCCCGGTCCCGTGCACCGTACCCTCGGAAGTTTTCCTACACAGAATTAGTTAAATCGCTAGCTTTTTACTAGGGGGTGTGGCCCCAAGAAATTGTTTGCACTCATGAGGTGTTGAACCTTGGACCTTGAAGGGAGCAAACTTTAAGACTAAGACCTCTACCACTTGGGCCAACCTCTTGGGGTTAATGTTTGCTCCTTCTATAGTCATGTAAAAGCTCTGATGGGATGCGATTGTGCTTGCATGGGTTGATTACCATAGTAAAGCAAGGAGACTCCCATTTTAGCTATGATAAAGGCTCTAATAGTTAGCAACGAACTTGCTGGTGATGCAACTTAAGCATTTAGCTTAAATGTCTCAACATGCTATATTGAGTCCTCATAAAGAGAATCCCCAGGTGTTAACTCTAAACCACAAGCCAAATCCCTTAGTGACATCAGAGCCAATGATCTGATGTATTAAGTGTTTAATGCAACTGCACTTGGTTGTCGATGGCTCCCTTGGTAGAGCAATGGTTCCTCCTATGATGGCTCCACCCATGTTTTGATAAAGGCTCTGATGGTGATGAATTGGTGCAACTATGCAAGTGTGTTGGTGGTTCTTATAGTAGAGTTAGGACATTCTTTGGGTTAGCTCCACCTATGTTTGAGTCAAGATTCTAATGTAGAGTTTCACAATTCACAAACCCAAAATCCCAAAACTAAGCTATGGTCTTGATTTTACATGATTGGACTTGGACATGCTTTTAGCCGGAAATTTGACGACATTGAATTTAGGTGTGGTCTTGGGCCTATTTTGTTTGCCAGAGCTTTTGCAGGCTCCCATCCATAAAACCTACCAAGTGAATAAAATGTTGAACAATAAAGCACACTGTATGGCTATTTCTGGCACGGGCATATTACTTTCAATTTCTATCATGTTAAGGTGCACTGAACGATGTAAATCATGTCTGTTGTGATGTCATGTTTTGGATTGATACCTACTTCACATGCTCTAGAAATGGGACCTATCTTTCAATATTAATCTGACAGATTGTCAGCATATCCTCGCATGTTGGCATGTATAGGCTATCCATTACTCTTACATATCTTTAGAGCACCTGCAATATATACATTTTGAAAATTGTCATCTGTTATAATGTCATGATGCATATGCATTTGTTTCATAGCAGTTAATAGTTGGACATCTACCCAACTTTCAGGTCTTATTTTGGAACCTGTCAGTATTCTATTGCAAAAAGTTGAGCGAGAGGCTTTTTCTAAGGTAAACATCATGTAACATAATTTATTCTCAGTTGAGGTGCCAAAGTTATCACAGTTATGGATCACTGTATGCTTTAATAAGTTTCCAGATATGTTTCAATCTATATCATCACGGCACAAATTCATGTTAGAAATGCTCTAGCATTGTCAATAAGGATGACACACCACCTAATCAGCTAAGAGTGTGAGATGCATATCATTTTACCTATTAGGGCCCATCAGAGCAAGTTTACTATGCGCTAGTGGCTTGATAGCACTGTGCTGGTCAGTTAGGGTCTTTGAGAACCAAATGCTTTTTGAGACGGGGATCCTTAAGGGGAAAGTCTTCTGTTAATTTATCTCTGACCTGCCCAAACTGTCCTATAAGCAACTAAATTCCTCTCAAAGACACTCCTAACTATGTAAAACTCAGAATAAATTTATAATTTCTTGTGGCATGAGATGGTAAAGGTCAATTGTAAATAGCAGGAATTACAATATTTTTCTTGGATGCACCCTATGAGTTAGAATGCTTCTTGTAACTCATTTTCGCGGTGCTGAAGGCCTTACAAGCAAGTTCTGAAGGCCAGAGTGGCATAACCCTTCCTGAAACACCGGTGGTGCATGAACAACTTTGGGTCGATAAATATGCTCCAAGTTCGTTTTCTGAGCTTCTCAGTGACGAACAGACAAATCGTGAGGTAAATATATCATGTATAATTTTTCTGATAGCTTCTTATAAGTAAAATATACCAGAAACGGATTTATTTATTTTAGGCTGCTGCTTCTTTTGAAATCTGTCCCCAGCACTTAACTCTATAGTTTTCTTGCTGTAGGTTCTCTTATGGTTGAAACAATGGGATTCCTGTGTCTTTGGATCTGAAATTAGGAGTACATGTGATGAGGTTTTGTCTGCTTTGAGACGCCATTCTTCTATTGCTCAACATCAAAAGCATTCTGATTCAATTTTTTTGAGGAAGAACAAAGGACCCAGATGGCGTAATGAAAGATTTGAAAATTCAAACAATTTGGATCGTGAAAATAGTAATTCGAAAGGCGTTCAGGACTTGTGGAATAAGAAATCAAGGCTCACTGGCCCGCCAGAACAGAAGGTAGTAATAAAATGGTCTGAATGTTTTTGTTTGGCTGATATATTCCATTTTTTGCCATTTCTTATACAAAATTGCAAAGGATCCTATAAATGCTTGTTTCTTTCTTATGCTGTCAATGTCTTTATGAGAGATTACTTCACAAAAGAACTTTACCTCGTGTATTTATGGAACAAAAAAGGGGGGTTTACCAACAAATGTGTGGTAGTGTAGAACATAAATTGTCTGCTCAATCTGCATTTGAATAGAACTCTGATATTGGTTTACCATCTCTACAAAAACCTTATACAGTGAAGATTATTATTGAAACCTATATGTAGCCATCTAACATGAGTCTTTGGGCCACTCATTTGTTGGCCTTAGTATGAGTTACTTATTATGGTAGGGTATGTGAGAGAAGATGAGTTTTACTATATTTCTGATATTTTTTGCCATAAATTAAGGCTACTAATTTATTTCTAACTCTTCCATTAAGTTGGTCTCTCTCTCTTGGATATCTTTATTTCTTTGAGCATTGTTAAATCCCTAGTGGATAGAGTTTTCCTCCAAATTGGGTTGGAGAAATTACTTCCAACTTGTTCTATACAAATGAGAATTAATTACAAGGACAAAGTTGGAATAAATTTAATTCAAAAAGCATGTATTCTCACATGCTATTTAAAAAACTTGTATTTATCACACGAAAAGTGACATATGTCATTTTTATAGAATAGGTTGGAGGAAATTCTTACAACCAAGTTTGGAGGAAAACTCTGTCCATTACTAATTATCGCAAAAGCTTAATTTTATAGTAAATGATAAATTTAATAATTTAATTAATATTTTAACACTTCTCTCACGTGTAGGCTCAAAATCCGCCTTAATAAGTGAGGCCCAACGCATTTAATATTTAAATGAGATATGTCGCAGGTTTATCTAATCTCTTTTACATGGAAAAATATTGTTATTACTTATTCTTTAATGTTCTTACTCCATTTTCTATAGTATATTGAGTTTAATTTGCACCAGAGAATGCCTACCCTAGATGCTTCACTTGTTTGTAACGTCCATTGAACAAGCAAAAGAAAAAGTAGTATAATTGAGTGTGAATAGGGGATACGTTCTCACTGGTCATTTTTTTGACACATGACAAATTTGTATGACAGAGGGCGTGTTGGACACATCTCAAACCAACACTCAGCTCTGCACTTAAGTTATCCTGGTTGATATGGCCTCTGTACTTTTTATTTCTGCTATAAGTTTGAATGTCCATTTGCTTTCTCTGGATTTTTTAGCCATTGACCAGTTTATTCATAATAGTAACTATGCTGTTTCATTTGTAGTTGTTTGATCGACAAGATGTTATATGACAGGTTTAGGTGCTCTCGTGTTTCAATTTTAATTTAGTGCCATGAATGTCTCATTTTCACATTGTATATCACAATAAATTGGTATCGGTTTTTTGTTGTAACTATCTATTTCCACTGATTGGTAAAAGTTGATAGCTGATTAGTAGCTTCTAAAAGTTCTTGTACAAGATGTTTGTTTTCTGCTTGAATTTATTGAATGTCAAGATTTCCATTATTCTCATGTGTTTGCATGTATGTAGTAGTTTAAGAATTTTTTGAATATACCAGTTGTTGTCAACTTTACCTGCTGAGAACCAGATAGAAACTGACTTTTATGACCATTGCAGCTCCTTTTACTTTGTGGTCCCCCTGGGCTTGGAAAGACTACACTTGCTCATATAGCTGCTAAGCATTGTGGATATCATGTGGTGGAGGTTTTGTTCTTAACTTCTACTCATGCACACCTATGAAATTATGAGTACTTTGGCCACATTATTCTTTGTCTATAATTATTGAGATAAGTGACATCATCTGCCTGCCATTGAGAATTTACAATCTTTTGCTATGTAACATTTGCGGTTACTTGTAATTGTTTTAACAAAAATATTAGGAGTTTACAGTTGATATCGATCCTAAAATAGGCATGCCAGACTTCATTGTTTTTTAGATTACATCTCAACATTTTTCTCTGAGATGGAATCAAATATTAGGTTCACAAATTTATTTCCCCTCATACTTTTTCTTTGGAGAAACTACATTTAACCCCCTCAAACTACCATGCAATTTGCAATGTCCTCCCTAAACTTCCTTGCTTCTATAAAAACCCTTAATTTTTTTTAAAAAAATCTATGTCCTACTGCTAGCCGTGGGTTACGCCTAACCCATTGTTGACTGTGCTTTTTTTTTTTTTTATTATTTTTTTTTCCATTCTCTCTCTCTCTCTCTCTCTCTCTCTCTCTCTTCTTTTTAATGTTCNTTTTTTTTTTTTTTTTTTCTTTTGCTGATTTTTTTTTCTTTAAAAAATAATATAATTTTTTTTTTTTTTTTATAATTTTTTTTTCCATTCTCTCTCTCTCTCTTCTTTTTAATGTTCTATAAGGGTTTGGTGCTGTGTAGGTTAATGCTAGTGATGACCGGTCATCATCAACAATCGAAGCTAAAATTCTTGATGTGGTCCAGATGAATTCTGTCATGGCCGACTCAAGGCCAAAGTGTTTGGTTGGTGTTTATTTTCCAATGTTTCTATACTTGATTCTATCACTATGGCTTCTGATGATAAATTTGACTTTGATTTCTATAGGTGATTGATGAAATAGATGGAGCTCTTGGTGATGGCAAGGGTGCTGTGGAAGTTCTTTTAAAGATGGTAATTTATATGGTTCTTATCATTAGAGCCCTTTTCTTTTCAGAAATGTGTACTAGGACTAAGTATTAGTTTGCTTGGTCATTTCTAAATAATGTTCCCAATCTTCTCTCATTTCCCTTTTCTAATAAACATGTTGGTATTTTGTTTCTCTTTTGTATAATAATGAAATTACTGGTTTGTACTTCGTTCACCATTGCCAACATATCTAAGAACAAAAGGAAAACTTATCTTTGTATTGCTTGGCCACCATTACAACATTGTATGGCGCGAACAAAGTCAGGCATGAACAAATTGTACCGTTATGTTACATACCTAAAAACTTTTCTATGTAAAGCTATTAGTTAAAGAAAATATTAATTTATCTTATCAGCTTATGCTCTTAAGCTAGGTTGTCAGGACATGGATGCAGGATTCAATGAGTTTAGCAACTAAGTCCTGTTTATCCATTTTGATTAAAGTTCCTTATTAAAATTTATTTTTCTTCTTTTCAATTTCATGAGTGTTAGGACCTCAGATTGTTAAAATCACGGTTGAATGTAGGATCTGAAACTGCATCACAGTTGTAGATGATACATTTAGACATTAATTTCCTTTTAACTTTATCTTTTCAACTGGGCTCTCTCTTATCATGGGATTGAGCACCTTACAAATTAGACCATGCTTGTTCATTTTCTTGTCTTGCATTATTTCTTTATTCTCCAATCTAAATTACATATTGCTTGTATAGGTGTCTGCTGAGAAGAAGTCTGATATGGGGAAGGAAAACATTGCTAAAGAAGAACAATCAGGAAAGAAATCCTCAAAGAAGGGGCGTAAAACTGCTTCACTGTCAAGACCTGTGAGTTTGAGATAGTCATACATCATTTGCTAAATGTTTGTCAGAAATATCATCATATTGGGCTTTCTTCGTAGGTGATTTGCATATGTAATGACCTATATGCGCCTGCCCTGCGAACATTGCGTCAAGTAGCAAAGTAAGTTTCTGTTGCTATTAATTAGAATGTTATGCACAACAAGTTTACTTGCCATTGTTTGCAAACATTTGCTTTCTTTGGTCTAATACATTAATCAAATTCTCAAATAGAACATGCAAGTTGCTCTATCTTTTGTAGCATCTTTTATAGGTAGATGTTTAAGATATAAGGGTATGAGCAATGTAGATAAAATCTTGGGGTTTATCAGAAACACACAGGATTAAAGAAGAGAAGGAAGAGAGAGTTCATGAGAGGTTGGGTCATCTTAATTGAGTATTTTTTTGCCCTAACTGCATTTATTTTGTAGAATATCCACAATTAAAGTTAAATAGAAAAACCATATTTACTTTTATCCCAAGTGATCTTCATATGAGTTTCAGCCTGAGGCTGTTAACCAGCTCTATTGAAATTGTGAAACTTATTTTACTATATCTGCAGTTATTCACTAAAAGCTTCCTTGAGCGTTTATGCGATCAATTTGACACTGCCTCCTATTATGTTAAATATTTCAAATCCTTTCATTTGTTTGTTAGTTAATTTGATATTTCGTTTGAGTATTTAATGATCTAGGTTGTAGATTGTGTGGAACTTTTTTGGTGAACTATAGTGATAGGTGTAAGGAAAGCTCTTAGTTGCAGGTTCCTTTTGTAGTTCTA
This sequence comes from Carpinus fangiana, assembly GCA_006937295.1. Classification (NCBI taxonomy): domain Eukaryota; kingdom Viridiplantae; phylum Streptophyta; class Magnoliopsida; order Fagales; family Betulaceae; genus Carpinus; species Carpinus fangiana. The sequence continues at coordinate 11,235,011 of CM017326.1, read as the reverse complement.
GTTTCTGATTAGTGCTAGGCAAGGTTCAAAGTGTTCCATTATATTCCTAGTTTTTCATAGGGGTTCGGTAAACTTTTTTGAGATTTGAATATGGTTTTAGTTGATTGATAATCTATTTAAGACAGAGGCAATTTTTTTGTTGGTACAAATATTTAAGCTTGATATTTTACCTAATCAATTCATTCTAGGACTCTCTCTCTCTTTCTCTCTTCCATTCTAATAGGAATAGTATCAATATCGACTAGTTATAAATGATGCCGTGATTTGGTTTTAATACTTGTGCTTATTGTTGTGTATATTGTTATGCTTTTCTTGGACAGAATGTTGTTCCATTTGTACGTGATACTAAAATTATACTGTTCCATTTACATAATACTAAAATGGGACTTCAATAAAAAAGGTTATCATATATTTGGAGTTTTTAAGTGTTTAAGATTATTTTCCTGATGACGTTTACTTACTTTCTTACAGGGTTCATGTATTTGTTCAACCAACAGTTAGTCGTGTAGCAAGCAGGTGATCTACCGAAATCATTTTTTGCTGTGGTGCTGTAATATCTCCTGTATACTTTATGGCTTTCTTACTTAATATTTACCACCCTTAATTAGGCTTAAACCTAACCAATTAGGATTGGTGACATAAATCCTGTTTTGTCATTTAACACCATCTAAGGCCATTTATCTGTTTTGATGCTCATGTCACGTTCTTTCTCACGACTTCTATCTGTGTGTGTGTTTTTCTTTTTTTTAAAAAAAAACTCCCCTTAGTCTGTTTTATTCATTAAATTTGAACCAAATCACCTTTTCACATTAAATTTATGCATTTGTGTTGGTTGCACATGACTAAACCATCTTCAGTGGCTTTCCCTCATCTTATCTCTGATTCGTACCCCACAACTTTTGTACAACTATCTACATTTTTATCTTAACATCTCTAGTTCAACTATACTCACTTTAATACACCAAAAAAAAAAAAAAAAAAAAACTATACTCACTTTATGATTATGTTTCTTAATTGCCTAATATTTTATATGCTAGAGTCTAGTGATTTTATGACATTTCTAATGATTTTGTGCCTCAACCTTTTTGGATTCTATATTTTGTTTACTGAAGAGTGAGGGTTACCATCTTTAGATAAAAATAATTAGAATAACTTATGTTTAGTTTTGTTAGGTTTGTATTTTTCACTATTAACTACATATTTGGATTTATTATATGAGTCATGTTACTTCATGTATTGACCACTAATTTGAGAGATTTCTTTCATATTGCATTTAAAACTCTTTTTCCATATTAGAACCTCTTAGTACCAAAACATGTCTGATGACACTTTTGATTCTGTTTGACAAGTGTCATGTCTTTTTCTTCTTAGATTTATGAACATTTTCTAATATGAATATTATAGGCTCAAATATATATGTAACAAGGAGGGAATGAAAACGAGTTCCATTGCACTTACTGCACTTGCAGAATACACGGGTGAGTCATATCTCCTTCCCACCCCCCTTTTCTTGAGAGTCCAAATTATCCTATTTGATCAATCAAAATATTCATAGTGCCAACAAGTACAATACCACTTTTTGATGACATATATGCTTGGTGTATTTTTGTCTTTCCCCTGTTTGAGTTTGAAGTTCTATCCCTAACAGTTCCAGCATTCTTGTTTTCATCTAACAGAATGCGATATACGCTCATGCTTGAATACTCTTCAGTTCCTCAACAAAAGGAACAAAACCCTCAGTGCGGTAAGAATTTAATACGGTCTTGCTCCTATAAAACTTGTCTGCCATGGTAAAAATAGAGGGTTTGGCTAGACTTCCCTTTTTAAAAAAAGGGGAAACTATACTTACCCCCCTTAAACTAGCATTCAATTTGTAATGTCCCCCTAAACTTTCAATTTTTGTAATGTACCATGCTTAGCTACCAAAGGGGTTGCAATGTCTCCTTATGCAACATAAAAGTACAAATATCCCTGGCATAAGATAATTAAAAAAGAAAAGAAAAAAAAATTCAGAAAAAAATGAAAAAAGAGAGCTAATTTAATTAGAAAAAGCAAAAGATTCTGAAAAAAACCAAAAACACAATTTCTGAAGAACACAAGTGCCAAAAAAATGTGCTGAATGATGAGAATTAGTTATAGTGGAGTTTTTAGAGTGTAAGAGCATTTTGGTTTTTAGCTAGCTTATACTGTTTCTATTTACTAGCATGTTTCACTGTCTTTCAGTTGGAAATCAGTTCTCAAGTAGTTGGTCGAAAGGACATGTCAAAAAGTGCTTTTGATATATGGAAGGAGGTAATTCAGAGAAGTAAATTCATAGCATGTTTTATAGCTACTTATCATTCATTCCAACTTCTTCTTCTTTTTTTTTTTTTTTTTAATTTGAGGATGCTACTATATTTAGATTTTCCAAAGGAGAAAAAAGAAGCGGGAAATAAAATCTGATAATAATTCCAGCAGTATGCCCAATGAGTTTGACATTTTGCACTCCCTCATATCTAACCGGTATGTAGCAAGTTCCTGTCAACCTTATTTTTTATATTATGATTTAAAACGTAAACCATCTTGCTTGTTCTATGGATATGCAGTGGTGACTATGATTTGATATTGGATGGGATCCATGAAAACATTTTGCATCTCCATTATCATGATCCAGTGATGCAAAAGACTGTAAGCCTTACTAATTATTGATGGTTATTTGATATGTCTATTGAATAGTCGGCTTTTACTGAATCTGTTGTTACAACAAGACATATGACTTTTTGTAGTTGATGGTTACTTACTTTGATATGTTATTTGAAGGTCAAGTGCTTAAATAGCCTTGGTGTTTCTGATCTGATGCACCAATATATCTTGCGTACACAGAAGATGTCTCTTTATGGTAAAGACATGCAATCTCTATCATTTGTTGCTTCCGCTATGATAATTTCAATTTACCCCATCCTCTCTTTGCTGCAGTTTATTTGCCTCCTAGTGCAATCACTGTACATCATCTAGTAGCCCAAGTTCAAAGACCAAACATTGAATGGCCTAAGTCGTATCAAAGGTCTCTCTATCTTACTGCAACCTGATTTGAGATGTTAAGTCTTTACCATTTCTTACTATTGCATCTCTACGAACCTTCAGATCCCGAACAATGTGGCTGGAAAAGATGGAGACTTTAAGGTCTTGGCACTACAAAATTCCACCTTATATTTCAAGGCATCTCTCAACTAAGTCCTTTGTAGAAGACTTGATTTCTCCATTATTGCATATTCTGTCACCACCAACTCTACGACCGGTAACGTGCCCACATCTTTTTTATGTCTTCCTTTCCACTTCTTTTCCTGTCCATATATGACATTTGCAATTAGTTATCACTTGCATCTACTAGAAAGCGGATAAATTCTCCACTACTTAATTGTTATCTCTTGGTTCAATAATTTTTTACAACCATGATGGTTGTATTAATAATAGGAATTAGCACAATATGATTTGAAGAAAATCATGAAGCGAAGGAAATTAAGAGGGAATAAAGAGAGAGAAACGCAAATAATTACGTGGTTCCGTCTATGACTATATCCACAAGTTAAATCCCTGAGGGTTATATCAACTTATATTGAGCTCTTAGATCTTGATAAACTTTACAATACCCATGATTTCTATTTATTGGGAAACAGTGGTAGGTGAATACAATACAAATAAAGTAATCAAATCACAATCACAATTATATGGAGAATAATTGTGATCCCTATTGTATACTTCCTGTGTACTTTGGGGTGCCTTACGCTTTTAATAAGATTAGTTATTACTTATCAAAAAAAATTGTATGGAGAATAATCCCAATATAGGAAACATATTCTAACATGATTCACTTTCACAAAACTTATGTATCGAGTTTTCTGAGAAAGTTCTATATATTTAGCCTTTTTTGTTTGCGCTTAACAGTTATATTACATTTGTTTTTAACTGAATGCCTGACATGCGCTTTGAGTTGAAGATTTATAATTAAGATTCAATTATTGTCAAACCTAGTTAGCTTTAGTGCGGAGAAAGGTGTAGCAGAAAAAAAAAAAACATTTTGACTTGATCATGATGTGATGTATTCAATTAGATGCAGACATCTGGAAGGCATGCACCTTCCTAAAGTGCCTCCTCCATGTCGGAATGACAATGGTGTGTCTTGAAGAGGGTAATCCCTTTCACTGACCCCTCTACAAACCAAAAGTAGCCTCTTGGAACTCTCTGTACCCAAATTTACTGTGGGCACCTGAAGGGAACAGCCATACATGAAAGTTATATCAGATTTTGTAAATCAAGGACGGACAGTACCTTACTTTTTGTAAATTATACTACATTTGAGAATCATATTAGGTCTAGCCTTCTGTAGACCACACAATGTTGGCTGCTTTCCTTTGAAGGGGTGAAGGCAGCAGCTTTATCGATGGCCAAAGCTGCCTTTCTTCTTTTTTCCAACTGATGTGGAACTTGTTCCTCTTTGCAAAATGCACTCGATCTTTTGAACAAATCTTGACTTCACGGTTGTGGAAAAAAAGTAGTGCACAAAGGAAGCAAACCCATATCTGAAGATCCTTATACTCACATATGGTTTATTTGATTTGTTTTCCCTGCTGAGTGTAAACATGTCAATGGATTGTCTTTTCAATCATATACACTTTTATCTCTCTTTCTGTTATAATTTCTTACTATTGATTACACCACAAAGTTGTTTTATCATAACGGTGTTAATAAAAATTAGGAGAAACTTCACTTTAAACCCCTGGACTACTACACTATTTGACATAACCCCCTCAAACTTTGAAACCTCTTTATTTAGACTCCTGAACTTTTAATTGTAGTCAATTTGAACCTTTCCATCAGATTTTAAACGTTAAAGTGAAACAATGATGTTTATACCCCTGCTCTTTTTATAAAATTCCAAATTTACCCTTAATTTCAAATTAAAAATTAAAGAATATATATTATTTTTTTAAAAAAAAAAATCACAAGGTGACCCACGGTTGGGCCACCTTGTGACCATTTTTTTTCAATTTTTTTAAATAAAAAGAAAATTGAAGGGTAATTTTGTCTTTTTAGGGTTTTAACAGCAAAATGGGATAGAGGGGGGTAAATTGATTGCAATTGAAAGTTCAAGGGTTCAAATTGAGAAGTTTCAAAGTTCGAGGGGATATGTCAAATCGCGTGGTAATTCAGAAGTGTAAAGTGAAGTTTCCCCTAAAAATTAGGTTATTTTGTACTATGCATCTTTTTGAATATTCTTTTGTGTTTTAGTCTTTACAAAATGTTATTGGGCAGAGGGCAGGGAGAGCCTGAGAGGTAACCTAGTAAACATTATACTCTTAGTCAATATAACATGTATGTCTTGCATGTTTTCTTTTTCCATTTATTTCCTTGCTCCTATCTTTGTTTCCTTTTAATATTTTTTTGCTGTTTTTAATAAATATGAATTGAAGGACCATTTTTTTGTTTTCTACTTATTCTTAAACAGTTTAACATGCATTTCTCTTACAAAAAGGCATGATAAACTGTTGAATTATTCTTTCATAATTGTTACTTCGTATTAACTTGATAACCACCTATTTTTCTGCATGAGTGCATGCGTGTCTTATATATCTTTCCTAAGGTCATATGGTCTGACATCCCTCTCAGGTGGCATTACAATTACTGTCAGAAAGAGAGAAGAATGATCTGGCTCAGCTGGTTAGCACAATGGTATCCTACTCTATAACATATAAGAGCGTTAAATCTGAGCCTCTGCCCAATAACCCAAGACATGAAGCAGTGTCAGATACCTCATCACTTTCTTTTAATCCTCCAATTAACGACTTTATTAACTTCAAGGTTTGAGTTGATTACAATTCGTTGTGTGCATATGTTTCTTAATTTTTTATAATTCAGTCTGAATATTTTTTTTTCTTTCTAACAATTAAACAGGACTATAGTTCTGGTCATTGTGTACTAGCTTTAGCTATGAAGCAGGTGTTGTTGCACGAGGTGAGTCATGTGTACTCTTGAAAGTTAGTTGACTGCTCATTAATATTTTAAGTAATCTTTGTTGTGCTTAATAGCTTCATTCAATTACTTAATTACAATAAGTTGAATCTCCCTTGGCTTGGAAAACAAGGGAACTATTATGGTCCGTAAGATTAAAGTACAGAAATCATTGTACTTTGATTATCTAGATTTGTGCCCAGCAATTGAAGGACCATAAACTTTGAGATAGCTTTCTTCATAAAGGGTGTGGAAAATCTTTTTGCTCGTTCTTGTGTTGAGGTGTATGTACAAGAATTTCCTCCCCCCAGACGGGTGGCACTCTCTGGTAGTGTCTTTTTCCAGTGATGTACTTACCAAAGGCATTAGTTCTAAGGCCAGGGAATTGTTTGAGTTATACACCGAGTTTGAACATTTATAGGCTGTACCTAGGTGCATCTTATGTGAGGCCTATCTAAGAAGTACCTTGAGGCATGAACTTCTTTTGAAACTCCAATAACAAGTATGGGGCTATATTAGCCTTGAAACAAATCTGATGTCCTTGTTAGAGTTTTAGTTGCTGTTCTCTAAGCTCTGGAAGAATTGGTCAACTATTTGAAACACATAAAGTTCACCTCTCTAAAGGTGTTGCCTTATGCGTTAAACCAAACTGAAATTCAATGCACTTCTAGCCATTTGCAAACTGAACGTAATCTCATAATAGAAATTGTGTATTTCAGGTTGAAAAGCAAAAGATCTTACAAGTAAGCATCGGAAGATCCATTCACTCAACAGATGGATGCACCAAGGAAAGGAAGGATTTTGTAGAGGTGGAAGCTAGCAGAGCTCAATCTACAAAAAATGATTGTGTACCCGCATGTGTTGGGAAAAACATGAAAAATATATCACAATGTAATCCAAGTACCTCCAAAATGTTGTCAAACTTGGGTTCTAGTGAAAGTACGACAGTTGGTGTGAAATTAAAATCTCATGGAGTTATGAAAAATTCGTTTAGTCGTTCCTCAAATTTCTTTGACAGGTAACCTGTGCTTTTAATTTTTAATTCTATTTGTTATTCTGTTGCTTTGTCTTCACCACTACTACAAGTCAATAGTTTTTCTTTTTTTTCCATTTTTTAATTGTATGTGTTGTTATTTTACTTAACTACTATAGTCACCACTACTAAAATTTAGTGAGAAATTCGAAATTGAAAAACATGATTTAGATGGTTAAAAGACATACACCCTCTAATCTGTACCATTGCTCTCAACTTCAAACAACAGCTTTTTTAGCCATTTAAAGCTGATGGTGGTAGCTACCTTCGCAACCATGATTAATGAGATGAACATCAGTTTGTGCTAATGAAAACATAGCTTCTTGCATCCTCATTAAAGGTTTCAGCATCTCTTTTCATGGCATTCGCATATATGATTGGATATTGATCCTTGTCTACAATATTCATCTCATGACATAACTTATCTCTGTATTAATATTTACTATCTCATGGTTGTTAGTCATGGGATTGGTTTGTTCAAATTTAGCACAACCTCATTTGGTCCAGAGAAAAAAAAAAGGTTGAGCATTTTGGTTAGGGTGAGTTTAATAATTTCCTTTGAGACAGCTTATCTTGAGCCCTTGCCACATCGCTTAAAATTTTGTAGGCAGCTTGTTTTTAATGTTTATCTTGGTACGTTCCTTTTGGCTATTTAAATCTTTAAATCAAATGTAGACGCAAGTCTTTTGATTGTTATTCTAGTGCAAGTTCATGTATTGTTTTCAAATGCTTTATGAAATTGCAATCTTCTTTTACTATGAAAAATAATAGCTCTATTTTTATCTAGCATTGCAAAAGATTAATGTCTGGTTAGTATGCAATAATGGATGGGAATCAGAAGAAGGTTGTGAGTTATCTCTTAACATATCCTGTTCATTTTTAAACCAGGTTTAAGAAGTCGAGTAGTAAAGGTTCTCAGAGTACTGATGTTGCTGTGAAGAAAGAAGCAACCTTGAGGGATATGCATCCGCTGCTATTTAAATTTAATGAGGTACATGATTATTGTTAGTACTTGAGTTCCTTTATTATTTAAATGTCATGCTCTCATATATTCTGACTACCTGGTGGCGAGTTTGTGTCACATATATTGCACTAGAACTAGACAAGCACTGGTTATACTAAAAAAGAGTCATGGTTTCCATTATTAGAGCATCAAGGCTATTTACATGTAGATGTAGAGCAAGGAATCACGTTAATTACTCCACTGCTCTACAATTGTGTTGATTTTTTATTTTATCACTTCTAGCTGCTTGTTACACTTTTTTCCCCTCTAATTAAAGAATTTTCATTGACTCCTTTATTTTTGTTAAGAAATGGATAAGAAGTCAGGTTTATTCCTTTGCTCAAACAAAGGCAGTTTTCATTGCAAATGCAAGTGTAGAAATTTGGACTGACCAATTTATCAAAAAAAAAAAAAGAAAGAAAGAAATTTGGACTGAGCATGTAGGATATAGGTATAATATTCATCTTCTTACTAAATTTGATAAAGTGAAGGATCCATCTGCTCCACAAAACAGTATCATCTCAAGCTGCTTTACAGCTAAAACTAAGAATTGCAAGCACACATGATGTTTGTTGTCCCTTACGCTAGCTAGTACTTGTTTTTCTAGTACTGTCGACTTAACTTGTTAGGGATGTACAAGTGACTGCCTTTGAAAAACTCTGGATTTCTGTGGCTTTGTTGGTCACAGTTTGCAAATAAGTAATGAATAAACTGAACCACTTTCTGTTAAATTGTTCTTTTCTATTTTCATGCAGGGTTTCACAAATGCTGTTAAAAGGCCTGTTCGAATTCGTGACTTTCTTCTGTGAGGAACCTCAGTTCTTGTAAGCGATATAAAATTGTTCATTTATAATATATATCAATTCTTTTCTTTGACTAAACTTTTCAAAAAATTTCTATAACTGTCCATAACCCAATTTAATATACAATAATATATAGGCCTTTGCTTCTATTAATGAGATACTGCTTTACCATCTGCACTATTTTCAGATAAATTCACTGGGAGTCTATGAATCAAGTTCCAAAAGTTTAAGTCCACAAACATAAAACCTACTATAAGTTTTTTCTTGGCTGATGTGGACACCTGTATATAGCAATGGGATGTGGGTTTGAGCATCTCATCCTCAGCCCAACTGTTTACATATTTCATTTGTCCAATAAGCAAGCGATTGGACAGACATGAAATAAGGATTTTTCATAACCAAGCCTTGGGTTTGGTAAAGCCACGGTCCATTGGTTTTCACTTTTCAGATTCTAGGTTGTCGGTAGATTATTTTTTTGGGATAAACTTTCGGATCTCTTGGTTGGTTTATACTCTGGCCAACGATTGTAGCTTACCCTTTTGATAGCCTCAGCTAAGATCGACCAGATACCTGGATCTTTATACCATCAGTTTGCCAACAAACGGCAATAGCATCACATTCTAGGAAAATGAAGATAGTATATGATCTAGGAAAATGAGATTTACAGGTTTAGAAGACAACAGACCTCTTGACACGTTTGCCAAAAACCCAAGTTTCTTTGATATAACCTCTGAAAAATTTGCAGGCTTAGAAGACAACAGATCAAAGCTTGCCTAACACTACACCTGCATTTTATAACTACCAACAGGCGTAGGAGGGCTCAGAAGAAAAAAAAAAAAGGAAAAAAGAAAAAAAAAGGGGAACCCTATTGTAACCCAAGCCAGATCAAAAATACAAAGTCTGCTTATAGTGAAAAAACAAACAGGTAAACAAGAGAGAGAGAGAGTCTAGGGTATCATTTTATACGAGTCATCAAACCTGAACACCTCCATCAGAGACATTGGTGCTATCAGTTGGGGGGCTAATTGATATCCAAAGCAAGGAGACTGTAATTGAAACGAGCCCTGACCAGACGTATACAATGGTGGGCACTCTTCCTCTCCTCCCCATCAACCCTTTGCCAAAGGGATACATGTGAGCCAACACCCAGAAGCTAAAGAATGTTCCCCCCATGAGCTTACTCCATTCCGGTATCACACTGTATATGGTCCTCGAGAACCCAATAACAACAGCAACAATGTTAACTACTATGATTGTTAGTGGCATTATGAAGAGACTTGTCCACTTCACCATGTAAAGATCAGCGTATATGTCATCTTCGTCTTCACCACCGGACTTGGAGGTTAACTTGAAAGAAATTTCGATCCCAGCTACTACTTTTAGGAGACCCTGGATAACGGCCACAAGGTGTGCACTTGTGCCACCAATCACCCAAAACTGTTCGTTTCGCCACCATTCCTCGAGGCCAATACCGGACCACTTCACTTCCAGAAGAGAGATGAGAGTGAGACAAATAGTAATTATAAGGAGATAGGAGAGGAACGCAATATTTAGGCTTTGAACAATGAAGTGTCCCGTGAAGAGGGACAGTGCAGGGAGGAAGCAATATATAACCAAGAAGATGGAGGTGAAGGGATAGATGCCGACATTCAGGTATGCAACACGTTGTAGGAACTTGAGGCGCTTGCTTCCAAGAAATGCATTGTTCCGTGAGAAGAAGATTTCGACTGAACCAGTGGCCCATCGGAGGACCTGGTGCAGACGGTCCGTGAGGTTGATAGGTGCTGTGCCTCGAAAGGCATCACGCTTTGTGATGCAGTACACGGACCGCCACCCACGGTTGTGCATTCTGTAACCTGTCAGCACATCCTCCGTCACTGATCCATAAATCCAACCTATCCGCTCCCCCCATTCTGTCTTGTCCTCGTACCTGCGTTTCACATCAAAACATTCAGTTACTACCATTTGGATTTGACGAGTCTTTTTCAATGATCCCCACCATTTGGAAACTTCTTTTCGAACGCATTTATCTTGTTTTCGTTAAAATCATTTTCCTGAACCAAATGCGTTCTCAAAGACGTTCACTGTATTTGTAGAAAATGGGAATGGAAATATATGATACCAGCAGGAGATGACAGCCACTGCCTCAGCAACAGTGGGCGCATCAAGTGGTGGACGAGGTATGAGTAGTGCCCCTGGAGGCCGTCCATGCTTTACAGAAATGTGATCAGCAAGTGGCCGGCCCTGGTACTCGGCGATGGCTATGGTTTCCGTGAACATCGAAGAATTGCCGAACTTCTTTGGCAGGTCCAAGTCAGGGTGTGATGTCAGGGGCTGTGTTTCTGATTCGTCTAATTCCTCGGTCTGCGATTGTGCCTGCATTGCAATATTTGGAGCTGGGGATTTTAGTTGCCCAAACGCGCCGGAGTACTCGTTTGCCCTTGGTGGATGGAACCCATAGATTGCATGTCGCCGGAACATGCAGCCAGTTCCAACGTACACCGGACCCTGAAGACCATCTAGAGCTCGCATATTTCCTGTTAGGCCAAATGAGAAAAATAAAACTTGCCATGAAATTAAAACTTCACATAAAAAGAAAAGAAAATTGCATGTTTATGGTGGGTTTTTTCCCCCATTCGAAAGAAAAAATTGCAGGCATTACCGTCAAAGAAGACAGTATTATGATTTGCGTATCTGTCAGACGGATCAATCCCTTCAAATCTCTGAGGAAACTGTATGTAGCATAGCCTGTCACCACCGCGATCCATCATGAAGCACATTCCTTCCCTAACAGCTTGAGAATTATAGATATAATGGTCACAGTCCAAATTGAGTACGAAGGGCCCGTTGGACAATATTGCTGAAGCTCGAACCATGGCATTCATTGCTCCAGCTTTCTTGTTGTGGTCAAACCCCGGCCGCTTCTCTCGAGAGACATAGGCGAACATTGGCAGCCGGATGTCAATCCCGGTGAAGTCCAATTTTTTCTCGTCTGGATGACCCATCACTGGGTCGTTTTCCGGCACCTTACTCATTACCTGCATCAATAAAATCATTCAAGAGTTGCTAAAAATACTGGAAATGCTCACAGAATTTCTAAAAAAAAATATGAAATGCGAGTGATCGAGAATGTTTTAGTGTGATCACCTGCAAAATTCCTGCATGGTCTCCCTTTGAATGATCAACAGTAGGGTCAAGCCATGTCCCAGGCCAGTGAGTACCATCGGCCATCCACGTGGCTTTCTCGAACTTGATTGGCTCCAGTGGCAGCAGTCCACCATTCTTCTCACGGGCAAGCTTCTTCTCCTTCGTTTCCTCCCTGGAGTTATACATCTCACTCCTCTTACGTATAGCTTCAGGGAGACCGTTGATCCTGACCTTAAACTCATCGTACTCTCTCTTGATCCAACGGCGGTCCTTGACAAAATCTGTGCGCTTCTTGTTCTTCGTGGGGTCAGTTTTGCTGTTGAAGTAACTGTCTGGATTCCTAGGCTCAATGTTGTGTTTGCGGCAAAAGGGCACCCAATCCTGTACACACAATCATATATAACAGCGGCATAATTTTCATGACCTTTGAAATTCACGCAACGTTTGAAAAATATATTCAGCTGATTTATTTGATTTGTACGGAAGATCAGTCACCGGCGGTTGGAGACCTCCGGCAATGGACAACGAATTGTTAGAGATCGCGTGCAAGAAGTAGAAGTCTAAACACCCAAAATTTAAGAAAAAAACGTTTTTCAAAAAACATTCTACGAGGTTTGAACTTCTTTCTCCTACTTATTATTCAAATTCGGGGGGGTCATAGATAGAAACAAAACCTCGGCAAAGTGAACGGCCTCAGCCATAGCCTCGAAGGTGAGTATGGCACCACCATCATCCGAAATATAGCAGGAGAGCTTCTCGATCGGGTAATCAACGGCTAGGATGGAGAGAATAGTATTTGCTGTGACAAGAGGAGGTTCCTTTTCAGGGTCGGCAGTGGAGACAAATACATCAACTCCAGGCAGGTCAGAGCGCCCGGTAGGATTGGATGAGGAGGGTTGCTCGAACTTGTCATGGAGGGCAACAAGGTCGGTGGCTCGATTGATAGGGTTGAGTTTCGGGAGAATATCTAGAAGCCACGAGAAGGCGAACCAAATCTCGCAAACAATGGACATGCCCCATAGCCACATTGCATCCCGATTGGGGTTTTGGATACGCCATGCCAAGAAAAAACCTAAAATTACCATACGGACCACCACTAGTAGCCTGCTTAAAAAGAAAAAGGAACTTGTGTAAATGTTTGACCCGGAGTCATGCATGCGTGCTATATATAATCACAAAGTTACAATATTTTCAATGATACACTTTGAGATCATGATAATTGAAAGAATCCAAAAAAAGTTGTTTGAATTGAGATTTTCGTGGCTGAACTTTCACAAGTATCCATCAATCTTGTCTTAGAACTTGACTACAAAATGGGGAGAGCTAATAGAAAGCCAGTGATAGAGAAAGAATTCTACTCTAGCTAGTAGCTAGTACTGCTCAATTCAAGTGGGTATCTAGTGTATGTTTTAACCAGAATATTGTCATGTACATATTCATCTAACCATGCAAAGAAAAAAAAAAAAACGTCATACATTTAGGGTGTACGTGCACCTGTAAGGGCTAAGAACAGCGGCCGGAACCTTAAGCTTCCTAGTAAGTGGCTTCCAGGGCTTGTCCATAAAGTCCGACATACTCATCCCACCTTTCGGTCCATAGTCTTCCTCCTGTTCGGACCAAAACGCATTACCAATGCCGTACTTGCCCTTTGTCTCGAACAACCAGCGGTTGTGATCGAAGTCCCCTGTTTGGCTCCTCAACAACATTGACGTGTTGTTGGAAGATTGCATCACTGACATCCTCCTCTCGATCTTTGTTGCTCCTGCATGACGACCCCCGTTACTCCCTCCATACCCTCCTTCCTCTTCCGCCATCCGCCTCCGATGTGGACCGTCTATCTTGGAATCTGGTGCTGCACCAGGTTGGTTGTCTGGTGTAGGCGGCATCATCACCGTGTAATTGATGTAGTCATTTGGGCCAGGAAACTCACCTGACATGTCCAAGTCATCGTCCCGGGACAAGCTCACAATGCGGCCGCTTGATGTGCGTCGCGCAAATTTCACTGCCTGATGGGGTGGCCGGACTGCCGACGATGAAGACAATAGTGATTTCTTTGGCGAGGCTGTTGAAGTTTCCATCTATCTATCTTAGATAATGTCTTCTATTTGATTCTTCTCTGGGAAAACCATAAACTTTCATGAAAAATTGATCCTCTTCATTTTTTTTTATCCGTTATCCTAAAATCCCGAGATCATAAATTTTCATATGCACAGAAAGGTGAAAAAAAAAAACGGAATTAGAAATGAGAAATCATGGAAAATAGTGGAGTTGGAATTGCATCTCCAATGGCCGGTTGAAGGAAGGAGCCAAATTAGGTTGAGGAGTTGAGTGGTGTGGAAGTTGCTTCTATTTTTAGCATCACTGCAACGAATGTCCCTCCCTCATTTCAAGCTTGGCCTCTCTCTCTCACTTCGGTTTGGTTTGTGGTCTTCTTATTTATTTCGAATTATCATTTGGTCCCTCCGTATTTGCGAAACTGTCAATTTAGCCTCTTAACTTTTTTATCTGATGAATTTGGTCCCTAGCTTTTCTTTCTTAAGTATGCTATGTCGTGTTGGCCCTTGCCATTTGGCACAAAATTAAATCTTTTTTTGCATGGATAGAAGTTTGAACGGAGAAAAAGAGCAGGGTCAAAGTACGTTTATCATATTCTTCGTCTTTTTTTTTTTTTTTTGACCTTTTCTTGGTAAGTATAATGTGTGTTTTTTGATAATATCAATTACTTGTAAATTAACTGGAATAGTAACTGATTAACAAAACCAACTTTATATACACCTTTCAAAATTTAAATGCCCTATCATATTTTGCAGCAAACGTATTTCTCATATTTCTCTATAGAAAAGGTATTATAATGTGATATAAAAGTACGATTTCTTTTTTTTTTTTTCTTTTGGGAAAAATATTTTTTGTAAGGTACACCTACGAGTTAAAAAAAAAAAAAAAAAAAAAAGAAAAAAGAGAAAAGAGTGGCCTTATGGCTACCCTAACTCCTTACGTGGACGAGATAGATGTTTACAGACACCGTTGACATGTTGTGGGGGTCATGTGGCCACCGCTCACTCTTCTTTAAGTATTTTATATTTTGAGTTGTTGATTAATAATTTTGAGAAAATGTATTTTGTCTTTGAAAAATGAAAACATTACCAAATAATGTCCTTGTTTTAAAATTTCTCATTGCGCTATGATTATAGACAAATTTACTTGTTATGAAAATGAAGCCTTCAAAATCATGAAACTTCAAGATTATCACCATACCTTTGAAGAGAGGGAACTGACCGCATCATAAGCTATATAACTTCATTGAAAATATGTTTCAAAGGGTAGCTCAAATGCAGAGATCATGCCTCATAAAGCGAAGGTCACTAGTTCGAATTTATCTCTCGCACTTGTTTTGGGCATCAAGTGATACAACACACAACATCTTAACAGAAATAAACGACCCTACCAATAAAATTCAGGGGACTGATTTTGCATTTTTCCTAAAACAAAATTTCAGTCCATAACAAAACCATTTCCCTTTGCTATGTTTAATATTTTGGCCGAAGCTCAATGCCATGGACCACAAGGCCAGATTTCTAGTCACCGACAGTACAAATCAAGTGCGTCTCCACCAGGCTATCAACTTGGCCATTGAAGAATTCCTTAATCTCAATCAAAACAGAGTGGTAGAGAGAGACCTGGATTGGGCTGAAATTGGCAACTCAGTTGAAGGAATCCACTTCCAGTATTCCGGAGAGTCTCCCCATGTTATAGATAACTCCCTCCCTCCCAGCATGTAACACTTTTTCCCACTCAATTTATCAATTGCGAAGCTCTGTTCAATCGTCATTCCAATTATTATCCAAACCAACAAACATTCAAGCAATTATTTTAGAAACGCATGATTTTAAAGATCATACCGTGATTAATATTTATGTTTTGGGAAAAATTTACTTTACCCCCTGAATGAGTTTTTCAATTTTAACCCAAAGTTTAAAAAGTGGCAATATACCCCTCTAAAGTTTCAAAGATTGACAATTTTAACCTTTTTTGTCAAATTGAACGGAAAACTATGAAATGACAAAATTGCCCTCAGGCTTTTTTATTTTTTTTATTTTAATTTCCATCTATTTTGATGGAAAATTTTAATAGATGGTTAAAATTGCAACTTTTAAAAACTTCAGGGGGTAC
The DNA here is from genome assembly GCA_006937295.1 of Carpinus fangiana. Taxonomy (NCBI): domain Eukaryota; kingdom Viridiplantae; phylum Streptophyta; class Magnoliopsida; order Fagales; family Betulaceae; genus Carpinus; species Carpinus fangiana. The sequence goes on along the minus strand of CM017326.1, from coordinate 11,218,867 downwards.
ATTGTAAATTTTTAAACTTCAAGATTAAAATTGAAAAACCCCTGAAACTTCAGGGGAGTAAAGTGAATTTTCTCCTTACGTTTTTAAAAGTTATATTTTATTAATTGCATTTTAAAATTGCTATTTTTTTTTTCGTTTCATATTGTGCGACTTGCCGATTTGAAACCGCTAAACCAAACGGACCTCTTACTATGTGACAAACTGGAACTTCCAGAAAAAAATTGCATGTCTTTCAAATATACCGTGATTCTCTCTAAAGGAATCCCAAACCAAGTAAGAAGAAGCCAGCAACTAGTGACTTTTTAGAAAATCAACTTTCTGGAAAATAGTAAACCAAATCACAGCGTTTGGTATGACGCTATGTAATTGTATCCAACTATATTAATAGATATTCGTGTTCAAGAGTGCTTTACATGGGTCTAAAGATCTAACACTAATCAGTCAATGACAGAACCCACCACCCCACCCCCCCCCAAAAAAAAAAGGAAAAAAATT
>CM017326.1:11188784-11217752 GCA_006937295.1 Carpinus fangiana | reverse complement strand
CCCCCCCTGATGACAAGAGTATTTCTATGAGCAAAATCAATATAGAAAACTTATAATTATACGTGTGTGTGTGTATATATATATATATATATATAAGCAGGTAGTGAGTCAGTGACTTTTGCTCACCCAGTTACCGTTACCCTTGAGGATGGGATTGTCGCAAAGATGGAAATAGATCCCTCTTGGATAAGTTATTCAAGGACGTTGATGACGATGATCCCGAAGAAAGAGATTCAGAAATGATCTGCTGGTAATCCGGCGGCAGAAACCTGTTCCACACTAGATCCGAACCAGCGGCTGAGCCGAAGACCCTGGAGACTAGCGAATCCCTGCAAGCCTCACGAGGCGATGTGAAGGAAATTATGGTGGCGATGCACTCTTCCGGCAATGCAGATCCAGTAGTAACATCCATTTCCTTCCCTAATTTTTTCTTTTCTTTTCTTCAGTTTGGAAATAAAGCGGTGGTTGTTAGTTCAAATCCCTCTTCCTCCTTTCCTTATGTAGACATGTCAAAAAAAAAAGAAGTTACGTGGATGATAAGTGTGACAAATTTGTGAATTTGGTTAAAAAAGTTTAATTTTACCATAATTTATTAAGTTTTTATTTATTTATTCTAAGTGCGGTTCTATACCCATACATCATTAATATTATCCTAGTGTTTATAATATGTGAGAGATTGTTATAATTGAGCTACAAACATTAGTTTTAACACAATTTAGTTTCATAAGTTATGATCGTTTGACTTCAAAATATGCCAAATCATCACGTTTGGTTTGACACTATATAACTCTATCCAAGCTTCAAAACGCTTGAAAATATTACTTATCAAACAGTGGCATATTAACGAGGTAGCCAGAAAGAATTTACCTTTCAAAATGCTTCTTTTTTTCTTTTTTTTTGGAAAAAATATAAAATGGCTCCCTAAACTATCAGTCTTCTGTAATTTAGCACTCCAAAGTTTCAATTGGTATAAAATAGCCCTTCAAACTATCAATCCCTTATAAAATGGCCTCCTCCGTTAGTTTAAACTGTGAAAATAGATGGAAAACCCAAAACGACGTCGTTTTGGGTATGAGAGTTACAAAAATTCCCCTGTTCAATTAAAAATAAAAATTTTAAAAAAAGGAGGACTGCAACGGCGTCATTTTGGTCCCCCCGTGTTCTCTCTGCAACCTCCCCCCTGCGACAAGTTGTTTCTGCAACCCCCCCACTGATGATGAATTCATAGGATAAATCTTCACTATTTTGTCAGTATCCCAAAATCTACCGGAGCTCTATTCTTCATTTAGAGGACTTGTCTGCATAATCCTTGAACTCCTTCCAGTAACTTGTGACTGTCATTTGTCAACTTGTTTCGGTATCTCAAAACCTTGATTGGATACTTGATACACATTTTTGGTTTCTATTTTTTATTTTATTTTTCCTGGTCTTTTAATATCATGCAAAATACCAGTGCTCTTTGTCAAATTGTTTCAGTTTCATGGTCTCGGAATTGAATGTATTGAGTGCCCAAATGAGGAAAAGTCTGAATTAGTTCCAAAACCAGTGCCTTATTCGTAGTACTTAACTTTTTATGTGGTGCAATTTAAAGATGATTACCAACAATCGCCATGGCCTTTTCTCTCTTTTTCAGTTTTTTTATTATTATTATTTTTTTTGAAAGTAAGAAAGCAGAGAAAAGCCCCGGTGGCCATTTCCACTGTCTAGCCAAATGGACAAGCGCAAAGGAGAGGAGATGGGTTCTGAGAGCGATGGAGATTGGGTAAATCCTAGGCGTCGTCTTCACTGGGACTCAAACTCTAAAAGAAAGAACTTGTTGCAGGGGGGTTGCAGAAAGAACACGGGGAAGAAAGGGGTAATGTTGAAAGGGACCAAAATGACGTTGTTTTAGTCCCTTTTTCAATTTTTTTTTTTTAAAATTGAATAGGGGCATTTTTGTAATTCTCATACCCAAAACGACGTCGTTTTGGGTTTTCCATCCATTTTCACGGTTTAAACTAACAGAAGGGGCCATTTTATAAGGGATTGGTAGTTTAGGGAGCTACTTTATACCAATTAAAACTTTGGGGGGCTAAATTACAAAAGGCTGGTAGTTTAAGGGGCCATTTTATACTTTTCCCTCTTTTTTTTTAAACTTTCGTAGAGACTTTTTTTTCATAAACCCAAAAAGTTTTTTGCTCAATCTTTTTTACAACATAGAAAGCAAAAACTTGATAAAAATATACTCAATTCTCAACTATAACATGCCATTTTGTTAATAATAGGTGTCATTTTCTAAAAAAATTTGATACTTAAAAAGGGCATAAATTTCATAATTTGAAAATCTACAATTTCTTAGATGCTAATCCATTTAGGATTGCAATTTTAGATTGATTTCGATGTTGCTGGTCCTGATAATTTAGAAAAGAAGCCATAGATCTTAACTAATCAGAATTCATAAGAACACAAATAATGGTCTCACATCTATATCATGATACAAAATGTAAACGTTACGTTCATAATTACAATACCTTTACTTGATCTTTTAAAAACTGTTGTCCTCTTATAAACCTACAATAATACCTTTATGCAAATACAGCAGATGTTGGCCTTGCACTGAATACAGAATTTTCCTGCAGAAAATTTTAAGTGGATTAGTTGTTGTGTAGACTTATATAGAACTTGCTTGATACATTACCACGTGTCAACTTAAAAAATTTGTTGCTCTGTGTTACGAGCATAGTGTCCTACATAGCTTAAGTTTAATCTTAACCATGTGTATATAAACTCTTGAACACCATTCCCTTGTAAGCCGGTTTTCAAGGGTGAGTTCTACCCAAAGTTTGTATCATTGGTATCAGAGCTAGCTACCATGTTGAAGGGTTTGAGTCACAAAGAGGGTGACCTATAGGTTAAATTAAAATACTGATAAGTGAGTGGAGCCACCAAAAGAGAAAGGGCTACCATCGGGTCACAGTGTCAATAAAGTGAGCCGCCGTAGACGTCGGTCACGGAAGCGTGGTGGTATGTTACGATCATAATACCCCACATGGCTTAAGTTTAATCTTAGCCATTTCGTATATAAGCTCTTGGACATCCTTCCCTTGTAAGCTGGTTTTCAAGGGTGAGTTCTACCCAAGGTTTGTAACACCATGCTCTTTAGTTTGCAAACAAACAGCGAAAAACGGCCAATTTTTCTGAAAAATGTTTTCAGCTAAAAACATTTTACATTGAAACAGAAGGGCCATAACAACTACCTATAATTTGTTTGACAGGATGTCTGAAATAATCAATATCATCTTTATATATCAAATAAATGAAATGATCATTTTAAGGAAGAATCATTTTGTGTAGGAAGCATGGTTGGAGAGGGAACTGACTTCATTATAATCAACAGAACTTCATTGAACATCTTATAGAGTATAAACTACCCTACCAAGACAAAAGAGAAATACCAACCCATAAATTGCCAAAAAAACCATTTCTCTTACCTTTCCTATTTTGGCCGAAGCTCAATGCCATGGATCACAACGCCAGACTTCCACATAAGGCCATCAGTCCCCAGCAAGTGCATGTGCACCACGCTCTCAACTTGGTCATTGAAGAATTCCCCAATCTCAATCTCAAGCCACATGTCCTCTCTCCTGCGTGGAAGTCGTCCATCCTGTCCTTCTGGTGTATCTGGTTGCCAATAAGCATGGGTAGCATTACCTTCATTCTCATTTTCAAATCTAACGGACACGTTCACTGGGTGGTGAAGTTGCGTGAAACGATCTGCAATAGTGTATACGAAGTATGCGCCATTTGTTGTACTTGGGGACAAGGTTTTAGTCTCAATTCTGCCTCGAATTTGAAACCAACACACATTTAGAAGATAAGCCACCTCCGAGAATCTGCACATTTCATACAACAAGAATATCACCCACAGTTGCTATGTACAAAACGGATAAACAAGCATTTAACACGCAAACAGAGCGGTAGAGAAAGACCTGGACTGGGGTAAAACTGGAGACTCAGCGGAAGGAACCCACTTCCAGTACCGCGTAATGTGTGACCAGACTATAGATAACTCCCTCGCTCCAAGCATGTAACACTTTTTCCCACTCAATTTATCTATCTCAAAGCAATCCAGTGCATTAGGATTTATGTTATTTTGGTGCATTTTTTTAGTTTTTGCTGAGATGTCCGTTAGGAATTGGGTGCTGTAAAAGTGGTATTTTGCAGGCATGACCTAATTCAAGGTTTTCTCATTCTTATAAGATTATCATGTTTTTGAAGGCTTTGTTTATTTCAGCATAAAATAATTTTTCTAAAAAAATATTCTTTTATTTATTTTTTATACTGGACCCAAGTCATGCTCAGATTTTATGCAATTTGCCAAACTTCTTGCATATCAACTTGGTGCTGCAGGTAACCCCATATCTGATGAAGAATTAATTTCCTTTATTCTTAATTGATTAAATTCCACCTTTACACACTTTATCACAACCTATTCTTTACACACTCGGGATAATGATATAAGTTATGCAGACTTCCAAGATGAACTCCTCAGCCATGAGATGTTGTTGAACCAACACCAGCTTCAGACACCGGATCACTCCACCTTTGTGTTGACTGCAAACAGACCCAACAATTCACAAATGTTCAGAGGCAAACCTCCTATGTAGCCGAAATTTCCACCAAGGCAAGGGTATGGCTTTTCAGCACCTAGACCATACCATAATCAATTCAATTGTGGGCCTCAGTACAACAGGAACAATTTTCAAGGAAATAACTCTTCGGCCAACCAACAATACTCCAGAGGACCAAACACTCAGAATCAAGGGAGTTCATTCTCTAACAGAAATTATACAAGCAATCCTTTGCAGCAAACTCAGGGAGGCAACTTCTCCTATAACTCTTGACCACCTTGCCAGATATGTGGCAGAACAAGTCACTTAGCGATTGATTGCTATCACCGCATGGATTTTGCTTTCCAGGGGAGAAATCTACCAACTCAACTGGCTATTATGGTTGCTCAGTCTAATTCAGCTTATGAAGAACAACAATGGCTGGTTGACAATGGGGCAAATGCCCACATCACCAACCAATTAAACAGCCCTTCCAACAAACTGAAGAAGTTGCTGTTGGCAATGGCAGTGGCCTTGTTATAGAGAACACTGGTTCTACTTCCTTTCACTCTCTTCAATCTGATTTTTATCTTAAAGATGTTTTACATTGTCCACAAGCCTCTCCCAATCTCCTTTCAATTAAAAGATTTTGCATTGACAATCAATGTTATTTTATTCTAACATTTCCATTACTTTGTCAAGGATCTACTTACCCATGTAACACTCTTGGAGGGGAGGAGTGAAAATGGCCTATATCCACTATAGCTTGGAAGGAACTCACACACAGGGACCAAGCTTTTTACTGCTTTTGTTGGAATCAAGACTTCCTCTTTAATTTGGCATTTTAGATTAGGACATCCTGCTTTAGATGTTGTTAATCATGTTGTCAAAGACAATGTACTTCCTGTTTCCAGTTTTAACTTCAATAAAACTTCTAGTTGTGCTGCTTGTCAATTAGGCAAAGGCAAAAAACAACATTTTTATGCTTCAAATCATGTATCTCATCAACCTCTTGAGCTAATACATTCTAATGTTTGGACCTCTCCCATTCAATCAATTACTGGTTTTAAGTATCATGTCATATTTGTGGATGACTTTTCTAGATTTACCCAATGAAACACAAGTCTGAAGTTTTTGCTAACTTTGTCAAGTTTAAACTCTTGGTAGAAAATCAATTCACTTCTCACGTCAAACAATTTCAATCTGATGGAAGGGATGAATACACCTCTGTTTAGTTCCAAACCTTTTTAACTAAGCAGGGAATCATCCACAGAAAATTGTGTCCCCATACTTCTCAACAAAATGGTCTTGCAGAGAGAAAGCTAAGGCACATTTTAGAAACTGGTCTCACTTTCCTAGCTCATTCACACCTTTCAAACAAGTATTGGGTTGATGCCTTCCTCACTGCAGTGTATATCATCAATAGACTTCCTACTCCTACACTGCAGAATGCATCACCTTACTTCAAATCTACAATCGTGAACCAAATTACAAGAAACTTCGTGTGTTTGGGTGTCTATGTTATCCTCTTCTTCATCCCTATGGGTTACACAAATTAGAGTTTAGGTCCAAACTCTGCATCTTCTTGGGTTATATTAATGCTGGCTACAAATGTTTAGATCATGTGACCAACAAAGCTTACTTATCTAAGCATGTGATCTTTAATGAGGAATCCTTCCCTGCATAAGATCAGGCCACTACACTCCTCCCATCTAAGATCAATGCTCAAGGTGATGTACCTTTACTCATTTTTGTTCCAATTCCTTTCACATTTGTTTTATCTACTACACCTAACCATAATGCAGATTCCATTTCTAATTAACCTTCTCCACTAGCTCAAATAGAACCTCCCTCACCAACAACACCAACATCCCTGATCATGCCTTCCCCAACTATACCTATTTCCCTCAACTCAGATATTACTGCTCCTGCATCCTCAAACCTTGAATCCACTGCCCTAGCATCCACCCTAATGACCAATTCCCTTCCTAATTCTCCACCTCATCCACCTACTCACTCCATGATCACTAGGTCCAGAACAGGTTCTCTCAAACCAAAAGACTTTTCTGATTTCCAACTATACCACACCTCCCTCCCAGACATTGAACCAGTCCCTTATCGCAAGGCTGTTGCTGATCCTAGGTGGAGAAAAGACAGGAATATGATGCCTTGATCTCTAATAGAACCTGGACTTTGGGCCCCAAACCTTTCCATCAGAATATCATTCGAAATAAATGGGTGTATAAGATCAAGAAGAAGGCTGATGGATCAGCAGAAAGGTTTAAGGCCAGATTGGTGGCAAAAGGGTTTGACCAACAAAGTGGCATTGACTACACTGAGACCTTCAATCCAGTGATTAAAGTTTCTACCATTCGAGTTATCCTAGCCCTGGTTGTTCATTTTGATTGGCCCATTGGGCAGCTTGATGTCTCTAATGCATTCTTACAGGGTACTTTGAATGAGGAGGTATATATAGAACAACCCTCTGGCATTATAGACAACACAAGACCTGACCAAGTGTGCAAGCTGCATAAGGCTATTTATGGCCTTAAACAAGCTCATCGAGCTTGGTTCACCAGATTATATAATTTTCTTCTTGACCTTTGTAATGCCCCGAGAATTGATTAACTGGTAATTAATTCCACGGTTCATCTCCCAGCCTTATTCCACTCCGAACAAGACCTTCGGGACCTTTACTCTTAAAAAACAGAGGATACTATACAACAGAAGCAATAAAGTTCTATAAACAGTAAATCATTATAACCAGAGCATCTAATCAAAGAACATCAGAGCAGCGGAAACCATATTATATACATATCATCGTTACAATGGATCTATGATAAACCTTAATATCCAAGCATGCATCAAGTCCTAATGTCTACAACATAACTCAAAAGTACTAGTTACCATGAGTACCCGCTTAAGCTTGTAATAAGTCCTCAAGCACCTTCCGGATCGAATCCTCCGACAATAACCGGATGCTGCACAATATCTACTATTTATAACAGCATAATCGTACATATGGAGAAAATAGGAAAATAATACAAGGGTAAGTCCGACGAATTAGTGAGTAGAAATCCATATGACGTACCCGTCATTAATTTGTGGATTCTTTTATTTATAAAATACATGCAATATTATGAGATGACAGTTTACTATGAATGTGATATATATATAATATAATATATACATATGATGTATAAAGTAATAGTCATAGTTCAACCATATGGTTTACTTGAGATATTACCCCTTCTCAGCAGGGTTGACGCTGTCCCGAGGGACCTGTAGTACAATGCTGGTGCCCCAACCATTGCATAGCGTACCATACGTAACACTAACGACACGACCGAGTCCGACTTCGGGTGGCCCACACCACTAATGACGTATGTCCTATAGTGACCATCCATTGGGAATAGCTGTGTCTTGGTCACAAAACTATTGGATCCAAATCCCCCCTCCCCCCTACCCATACACACTAACCATAAAGCTAACCTGTATAGTAAGCCAATGGCCATTACTACCGCATGTACCGGTGTACTATGTCATACGATGTAATTAGTCTTATCAGTTTTTTACATGCATAGTTTTACAAGTCTCATTACTATCTTATTAACCGACACACGTTTTCTAAAACGTTTTGATGCTTAAAAATGGTATAAATTTCATAATTTGAGAATATACAATTTCCTAGATGCTAATCCATTTAGGATTGCAATTTTAGATTGATTTCATTGTTGTTGGTCCCCGATAATTTAGAAAAGAAGCCATAGATCTTAACTAGTTAAAACTCATAAGAACACAAATAATAAAGGGTCTCACATCTATATCATGATACAAAATGTATAATAAAGAATCTAAGCCACATGGAAATTATTCACCAGCCGCATGTCAAGCAACAGCTACAAACACACAAAGAAAGCAAATCAACCCATGCGCTCCGAAAATCAAATGAAAGTGCAGCAACGGCTAGATTATTCTAAAAAGGAAATTCTTCATTCATTGTGTATTTTCTTACCAACTTTGTAACCTCAAATACTTTGTATATATACCCAATCAATAACAATGAAACAATAAGCTGAAAAGATTCACAAACACACCAATTCTATATGGTATCAGAGCCTTAAAAAAGCGACCCACATCGTCCTTACTACTGATAATTTTTTTTTTTTCATTGCAAACTTTTATCAAATACCTTGCTGTCGATCCTTGCTGCACTTCCATGCTGCAGATTTCTCAATGGCCTTCTCATCCACCAAAACTAAACCAACCATGCCTAACATCACCCATAATCCAACCACGCCCAACATCCTCATAACCCAACCACGCCTAACATCATCCAAACCTAGCAGCCCATTCTCGTCACCCACCTCTCAAACTTTGCCCAATCCATCACCAAGCTCAATAAAGGCAACTAACCTAGCGTCGCCTTGTGGAGCCCTTTCTCAAAGGTCACGACCTCCATGGCTTCATTGATGGTACCAACACCAAGCCCATAAGTCTCCACCTCTCCCAGCTCTCCACCAATCCAGACACTGTATGGTGGCTTCGCCAGGATCAATTGATCCTTAATATGCTCATGTCATCCATATCTGATGAAATGCTACCTCAAGTTATTAGTTGCAAAACTGCCCAAGAATTGTGGAAAACGCTTGATCAGACCTTAACTTCCGAGTCACAAGCCTGCACGTTGAATCTCCATCTCCAACTTACCACGACCAAGATGCTCATGTCATTCATATCTGATGAAATGCTACCTCATGTTATTAGTTGCAAAACTGCCCAAGAATTGTGGAAGATGCTTGATCAGACCTTCACTTTCGAGTCATAAGCCCGCACGTTGAATCTCCATCTCCAACTTACCATGGCCAAGAAGGGAAACTTGAGCGTTTTCGACTATTTCTGCAAAATTAAGCAAATTATTGCAAATCTTGCCGTTGCGGGCCATCCCGTCAGTGATTTTGAATTCACAGCCTCCCTGCTCGGCAGTCTGGGTCTTGAATACGACCCCTTTGTGACCTCAGTCACCACGTATGTAGAGCCCCTCTCCATGGATACTATGTTTAGGGATCTCCTTGCCCATGAATCTCGAATTGCTCAGCACCATCAAACTGACTCCCTGTTCCTGACAACCAACATAGCCGCTCGAAGCTCCAATCCTCACCATGGTTGTGACAATCACAGAAGCTTCCCACGTTCCTCCAGCCAAGAGTTTCGTTCAAGGGGGCATGCACATCAGCTCCAAGCATCTGCTTCTAGAAATCAGGGCGGACCTACAAGTCACTACTCTAATTATCGCCCAAATCATTCCATGGGCTCTCCAAGATCCAGCCCACATGTGGGCTCTAGACCTACATGCCAAGTCTGTGGAAAAATGGGCCATTCAGCCCTTAATTGCTACCACCGATTTGATCAAGCCTACCAGGTTGCTGGCCCAAATTTGACAGCATACACTGCCACATCATCTTACGCTCAAGACCTTAATTGGTATCCGAACACGGGTGCCACTCGCTATGTCACTTCTGATTTCAACAACCTAAGTCTTTACTCCGAAACATATGATGGACCCGATGAGATCCAAGTGGGCAATGGTACTCGATTGGCCATAAAAAACGTTGGCATTTCTAAACTCTCTCCTCAATTTATTTTACGTCATGTTTTGCATGTTCCTAAAACTACTAAAAATTTACTTTCTGTTCAAAAATTTATTGCTGATAATAATGTTTCTATGGAATTTCACCCATCTTTTTTTTTTTTGTTAAGGATCGCATGTTCAGAAAAATACTACATCAGGGCCCGAGTGGAAATGGCTTATATCATTGGTTCTTGCCCTCAGCAACAACACCACACGTTTTCCTTAGTGAATGTGCTATTTCCGTAGACTGGCATGCTCGCCTTGGACATCCTGCCAATTGCATAGTCCACCATGTCATCTCTAATTTTAATCTTTCTGCTACATCAAATAAGAAGCCCATTGTTTGTCTTGCATGTCAACGTGGCAAAAGTCATCAGCTTCCTTTTTTTCTTTATCTGAAAATAAATCTAGTTTCCCACTTGAATTAGTGTTTTATGATGTTTGGGGACCTTCCTTCCCCTATTTTATCCAATAATGGTGCACACTATTATGTGATTTTTGTTGATCACTTTAGTAAATTTACTTGGTTTTACCCAATTACATGCAAATTTGATGTTTCTTCTATTTTTCCCAAATTTCAAGCTTATGTAGAATGCCGATTTGATCGTAAGATCAAATCCATCCAAACGGATGGTGGTGGTGAATTTCAAAAATTACGTCACCTCTTTGCCTCTCATGGCATCCATCATTGGATTGTGCCCACATACTTACCAACAAAATGGGCATGTGAAACGTAAACACCGACATATTGTAGAGATGGGCATGACACTCATGGCCCATTGCTCAGCTCCACTTACTTATTGGGCCAAGGCCTTTTAAACAACATGTTACCTCATTAATCGACTCCCTACACCCGTCCCTAAAAATACATCTCCTTTTCAAAAATTGTTCAACCTTCGGCCTAATTACAACTTTATGCGAGTGTTCGGTTATGCTTGTTGGCCTCATCTCTGGCCCTATAACAAGCATAAACTTGATTTTCGCTCCATTACATGCATCTTTATCGACTATAATCCCTCTCATCATGGCTACCAATGCCCTCCACCCACCAACTAGACGCATTTATATTTCTCGCAATGTTATATTTGATGAATAATCTTTTCCCTTCACTTCCATCTCCCATCCCCCACATACATCTCCTCCTCCCTCAGACACCACTATCTATTCCCCCTTCATTCCATGCACCCCCATCGCCACGTGTCACCCATGCTCTCCAAATTGCGATGACCTTACCTCCTTGCCTATCAGCCTGCCTCCCCCTCCCACTTCTCCAACATCGAATCCTACTAACATTACTTCTTCTCCATTGCAGGTTTTACCCGATCACTCGGATGCCCCACCTGTGTTGCGTCCTCCTCAACATAGCATGCAGACGCGCTTGAAGAACAACATCTTCAAACCGAAGACCCTTCTTGACGGACTCATCTCCTATCCGCTCCTTAAAGCTCTTATTGCCACCGCTGGCTTAGATGACACTGAACCTACCTCCTACACTACTACCTCCAAGCACCAAGCCTGGCGTGACGCTATGAATACTGAATTTGATGCTCTCCTTAGCAACGACACTTAGACTCTTGTTCCTCACACTTCCGACATGAATATTGTTGGCTGCAAGTGGGTCTTCCGTCTCAAACGCAAAGCTGATGGCTCTATTGATCGTCACAAAGCACGTCTCGTCGCCAAGGATTTTCACCAACAACCCGGCATTGACTTTGGTGAGACCTACAGTCCAGTTCTCAAACCCACCACCATTTGCTTGATTCTCTCCCTTGCCATATCTGCTAGTTGGCCCATCCGTCAGATTGATTTTCACAATGCCTTCTTACATGGCTGGCTCTTCAAGGATGTATACATGGCCCAAACCCTTAGCTTCATCCATCCCCAGCTTCCTCATCATGTCTACAAGCTCCATAAAGCACTCTACGGCTTAAAACAAGCCCCTTGTGCTTGGTACTCTCGTTTCAATGATCGCCTTTTGGAGCTTGGATTCATTGGCTCCTACTCAGACTCTTCCTTATTCATTCATCGCACCCTTTTAGAGATCACTTATGTTCTCATCTATGTGGATGACATCCTCATCACCAGCTCTTTTCCCCAAGGGACAGACTCACTCCTACAGTCCCTTCGAGATGACTTTGCTATCAAGGACCTTGGACCTCTCAACTACTTCCTCGGCATGGAAGCTATCTCCACCACCAATGGAATCATTTTATTGCAATAATGCTACATTCTTGACCTCCTCCGCAAAAGCAACATGTCTAAGGCCAAGCCTGTTAAGACTCCCATTTTCACAGCCCACACCCTCACCCTACTATCTGGCAATACACTTATTGATCCATTTCCCTACCGCAGCCTTGTTGGCGCCCTCCAGTATTTGTCCCTTACTCGACCCAACATATCCTTTGCCGTCAACAAAGTTTCGCAGTTCATGCATCGGCCAACCTCCCTTCATTTGTAGGCTGTCAAGTGCATCCTCTGGTATCTTAAATCCACCATTTCCTATGGCTTGCTCCTTCGTCGCTCTTCATCTCGCACCCTCCAAGCCTGTTCAGACGCCAACTGGGTTGGCTATCCCGATGACCGCAAATCCACCGGTGGTTTTTGTGTCTTTCTTTGACCTAATCTCATTTCTTAGTCCTCTTGTAAACAATGCACAGTCGCCCACTCCAGCATTGAATCTGAATATCACACTCTTGCTACCACTGCTGCTGAACTTCTTTGGCTTCAATCTCTGCTTTGCGATCTTGGTATTTTTCTCCCTTCACCCCCCACCCCCACCTTTTGGCGTGACAATATTGGTGCCACATACGTCTCTGCAAATCCTGCCTTCCATGCTAGTACCAAGCATATTGAAATCAACTTTCATTTTGTTCATGATAAAGTTGCAACTAAAACATTGGTTGTCCGCTTCATCTCTAGCAAGGATAACTTAGCTGACATCTTTACTAAACCCACTACATCCTCTCCTTTTTCTCTCATGTGCACCAGCTCAACATAGTCTACCACTTGTCTCACTTGAGGGGGCATAATATAGAATCTGACCCACATGAAAATTATTCACCGGCCGCATGTCAAGCAACGACTAAAAACACACAAGTAAAGTAAATCAACCCATGTGCTTATTTCGAATTATCATTTGGTCCCTCTGTATTTGCGAAACTATCAATTAGCCTCTTAACTTTTTTATCTGATGAATTTGGTCCCTAGCTTTTCTTAAGCATGCTATGTCGTGTTGGCCCTTGCCATTTGGCACAAAATTAATCTTTTTTGCATGGATAGACGCTTGAACGGAGAAAAAGAGCAGGGTCAAAGTACGTTTATCATATTCTTCGTCTTCTTTTTTTTGACCTTTTCTTGGTAAGTATAATGTGTGTTTTTTGATAATATCAATTACTTGTAAATTAACTGAAATAGTAACTGATTAAGAAAACCAACTTTAGATACACCTTTCAAAATTTAAATGCCCTAGCTATCATATTTTGCAGCAAACATATTTCTCATATTTCTCTATAGAAAAGGTATTATAATGGAGTAATCATCCCAAATGTAATATAGCTTTTAAAATTACCATTGAATTTGAGATGTGATTTATTGGACTTTTGATCTATTGGTGATTTTAAAAGCCACATCACATTTGGAATGACTCTAGGAAGCCTTATAGCATTACTCATTATAATGTGATATTAAAGTACGAATTTTTTTTTTTTTTTTGGGAAAAATATTCTTCTATAAGGTACCTACAAGTAAAAAGAAAAGAAAAGAAAAGAAAAGAGTGGCCTTGTGGCTACCCTAACACTCCTTAAGTGGACGAGATGGGTGTTTACACGGCCACCGTTGGCATGTTGTGGGGGTCATGTGGCCACCGCTCACTCTTCTTTGAAAACAAAAAATAATAATTTTCTTTAAGCAATAAGTTAGTCCTATGCCTATATGGCATAAAAATTAAGCACCTGCTTTATTAAAATATTCTTATAAGGTTTGAAAAGTTTTAAGAAAAGTATTTTATATTTTGAGTTGTTGATTAATAATTTTGTGAGAAAATGTATTTTGTCTTTGAAAAATGAAAACATTACCAAAATGTCTTTGTTTTAAAATTTCTCATTGCGCTATGATTATAGACAAATTTACTCATTCTGAAAATTGAAGCCTTCAAAATCATGAAACTTCAAGATTATTACCATACCTTTGAAGAGAGGGAATTGGCCGCATCATAAGCTATATAACTTCATTGAAACTATGTTTCAAATGGTAGCTCAATCGCCTAGAGATCATGCCTCATAAAGCGGAGGTCACTAGTTCGAATTTCTCTCCACCTCTTGTTTTGGGCATTAAGTGATACAACACAACATCTTAACAGAAATAAACAACCCTACCAATAAAATTCAGAGGATTTATTTTGCATTTCTCCTAAAACAGAATTCCAGTCTCCATAACAAAACCATTTCCCTTTGCTATGTTCAATATTTTGGCCGAAGCCCAATGCCATGGACCACAAGGCCAGATTTCCAGTCACCGACAGTACAAATCAAGTGCATCTCCACCAGGCTATCAGCTTGGCCATTGAAGAATTCCCCAATCTCAATCAAAACAGAGTGGTAGAGAGAGACCTGGATTGGGCTGAAATTGGCAACTCAGCTGAAGGAAGCCACTTCCAATATTCCGGAGAGTCTCCCCATGTTATAGATAACTCCCTCGCTCCCAACATGTAACACTTTTTCCCACTCAATTTATCAATTGCGAAGCTCTGTTCAATCCTCATTCCAATTATTATACAAACCAACAAACATTCAAGCAATTATTTTAGAAACACATGATTTTAAAGATCAAACCGTGATTAATATTTACGTTTTTAAAAGTTATATTATTATTAATTGCATTTTAAAATTGCTATTTTTTGTTTTTTTTTTTTTTTTTTCATATTGTGCGATTTGAAACCGCTAAACCAAACCGACCTTTTACCACGTGACAAACTATACAGTTGGAACTTCCAGAAGAAAATTGCATGTCTTTCAAATATACCGTGATTCTCTCTAAATGAATCCCAAACCAAGTAAGAAGAAGCCAGCAACTAGTGACTTTTTAGAAAATCAACTTTCTGGAAAATAGTAAACCAAATCACAGCGTTTGGTATGACGCTATGTAATTGTATCCAACTATATTAATAGATATTCGTGTTCAAGAGTGCTTTACATGGGTATAAAGATCTAACACCAATTAGTCAATGAGAGAACTAGGGAAGATTGGCATAGGCCCCCCAAAACAAGGAAACAAATTCTAAGTGAAAAAAAAAGGGTCAAATTTGGCCCTATTTTTAAATTTTTTGGCCCTATCCAATAAATTTTTTTGACCTCATTCTTAATTTTTTTAGGCCATACTCATTAGATTTATTTTTTATTTTTAGCCCTTACTTTCAAATACTCACTTTTTTAGCCCTTACGTTAGTCGGTTCATAAAAAAGAACCAAAATATATTTTTTAATAAAAAAATTATGAAGAACCAAAAATAAATAAATAAATAAAAATTGGCCAGCTCCCTTCCATAAAATTTTCTAATTCCGTCCTTATTGGATACACGAAGTGCCCTACCTTAGGAGTTAGGAGGTTTTCTCGTCATAAAAAAAATTAAAAATTGGGGCATATTTTCCAAAATAATTTTTTACTCGCCAATGGCAGGACCTGTGGCGCTTAACTTCTTGTGAAACAGTGTGGCATCCCCCCCTGATGACAAGCTCGAAGCAAAATCAATATAGAAAACTTTATATATATAGGTAGTGAGTCAGTGACTTTTGCTCACCCAGTTACCGTTGCCGATGAGAATGGGATTGTCGCAAAGATGGAAATAAAGATCCCTCTTGGATAAGTTATTCAAGGACGTTGATGACGATGATCCCAAAGAAACAGATTCAGAAATGATCTGCTGGTGATCTGGTGGCAGAAACCTGTTCCACACTAGATCCGAACCAGCGGCTGAGCCGAAGACCCTAGAGACTAGCGAATCCCTGCAAGCCTCGCGAGGTGATGTGAAGGAGATTATGGTGGCGATGCACTCTTCCGGCAATGCAGATCCAGTGGTAACATCCATTTCCTTTCCTAATTTTTTTTTTCTTCTTCAGTTTGGGAATAAATTATGCTGGGCTTGTGTTAGTTTACTTGACAATGCCTTAACCCTCGCGTCTAGCACTGTTGGATGTTTCGGATCGATTGACTCCATGTGAAAACACAAATTAATTAAAAAAATTCCAGAGGCACATGGCTTGTTCCGCCGATGAACAATCATATTAAGAAGAAGTTACGTGTCCTCAATGGGTAGTTCAATTGACTGTGAACCACGCCTCATGAAGCGGTAATTACTAGTTCGAATTCCCTCTCCCCCTTTTCCTTGTGTGGACATGTCAAAAAGAATAAGCTACTTAGATGATAAGTGTGACAAATTTGTGAATTTGGTTAAAAAAGTTTAATTCTATCATAATTATTAGGTTTTTATTTATTTATTCTAAGTGTGGTTCTATATCCATACATCATTAATATTATTCTAGTGTTTATAATATGTGAGAGATTGTTATAATTGATCTACAAACATTATTTTTAACACAATTTAGTTTCATAAGTTATGATCGTTTGACTTTAAAATATGGCAAATCATCACGTTTGGTATGACACTATATGAATCTATCCAACCTTCAAAACGCTTGAAAATATTACTTATCAAACAGTGGCATATTAACAAGGTAGCCAGAAAGAATTTACCTTTCAAAATGCTTTTTTTTATTTTTTTTTTATTTTAAACTTTCGTAGAGAAACCCAAAAAAGTTTTTTGCTCAATCTTTTTGACAACATAAAGAGCAAAAACTTGATGAAAATATACTCAATTCTTAACTATAACATGCCATGTTGTTAATAATAGGTGTCATTTTCTAAAACATTTTGATGCTTAGAAAGGGCATAAATTTCATAATTTGAAAATCTACGATTTCCTAGATGCTAATCCATTTAGGATTGCAATTTTAGATTGATTTCGATGTTGCTGGTCCTGATAATTTAGAAAAGAAGCCATAGATCTTAACTAATCAGAATTCATAAGGACACAAATAATGGTCTCACATCTATATCATGATACAAAATGTAAACGTTCATAATTACAATACCTTTACTTGATCTTTTAAAAACTGTTGTCCTCTTATAAACCTACAATAATACCTTTATGCAAATACAGCAGATGTTGGCCTCGCACTGAATACAGAATTTTCCTGCAGAAAATTTTAGGTAGATTAGTTATTGTGTAGACTTATATAGAACTTGATTGATACATTACCACGTGTCAACGCCCAAAATTTGTTGCTATGTTACGATCATAGTGTCCCACATATCTTAAATTTAATATTAACCATGTGTATATAAGCTCTTAGGCACCCTTCCCTTGTAAGCCGGTTTTCAAGGGTGAGTTCCATCCAAGATTTGTATTATTGGTATCAGAGCCAGCCACCATGTTGAAGGGTTTGAGTCACGAGGAGGGCGACCTATGGGCTAAATTAAAATACTGATAGGTGAGTAGAGCCACCAAAAGAGAAAAGGGCTACTATCGGGTCATAGTGTCAATAGAGTGGGCCACTGTAAACATTGGCCACATAAGCGTGGTGGTATGTTACGATCATAGTTTCCCACATGACTTAAATTTAATCTTAACCATGTGTATATAAGCTCTTGAGCACCCTTCCCTTGTAAGCCGGTTTTCAAATGTGAGTTCTACTCAAGGTTTGTAACATCATGCTCTTTAGTTTGCAAACAAACAGCGAAAAACAGCCAATTTTTTTGAAAAATGTTTTCAGCTGAAAACAGTTTACACTAAAACAGAAGGGCCATAACAACTACCTATAATTTGTTTGACAGAATGTCTGAAATAATCAATACTATCTTTGTATATTAAATAAATGAAATGATCATTTTCTTTTCAAAAAAAAAATAAAATGAAATGATCATTTTAAGGAAGAATCATTTTGTGTAGGAAGCATGGTTGGAGAGGGAACCGACTTCATTATAATCAACAGAACTTCATTGAACATCTTATAGAGTATAAACTACCCTACCAAGACAAAAGAGAAATACCAACCCATAAATTGCCAAAAAAACCATTTCTCTTACCTTTCCTATTTTGGCCGAAGCTCAATGCCATGGATCACAACGCCAGACTTCCACATATGGCCATCAGTACCCAGCAAGTGCATGTGCACCACGCTCTCAACTTGGCCATTGAAGAATTCCCCGATCTCAATCTCAAGCCACATGTCCTCTCTCCTGCGTGGAAGTCGTCCATCCTGTCCTTCTGGTGTATCTGGTTGCAAATAAGCATGGGTAGCATTACCTTCATTCTCATTTTCAAATCTAACGGACACGTTCACTGGGTGGTGAAGTTCAGTGAAATGATCTGCAATAGCGTATACGAAGTATGCGCCATATGTTGTATTTGGGGAAAAGATTTTAGTCTCAATTCTGCCTCGAATTTGAAACCAACACACATTTAGAAGATAAGCCACCTCCGAGAATCTGCACATTTCATACACCAAGAATATCACCCACAGTTGCTATGTACAAAACGGATAAACAAGCATTTAACACGCAAACAGAGCGGTAGAGAGAGACCTGGACTGGGGTAAAACTGGAGACTCAGCGGAAGAAACCCACTTCCAGTACTGCGAAATGTGTGACCAGACTATAGATAACTCCCTCGCTCCCAGCATGTAACACTTTTTCCCACTCAATTTATCTATTCCGAAGCTCTGTTTAATCACCATTCCAATTATTATACAAACCAAAAAAGGAGAGTGGGGATAGGAAAACAGAGAATAGATGGCAAAAAAAAGAGTCAGAAGTACATCACAAAGACTCTCAGTTCAATAAAATTCAGGCAATTTTAACAAAATCAAACATATGAACCCCACAAGTTCACGAGGCATGAGTCCAACCAGATGTGCTACCATTGGATTTCATACTAACAACTAAAAGTCAGTTTTTACGATTTCACATGTTAAAATCAACCCCAAGGGATTGGCCCAAGTGGTGGAGGCCTTGGTCTTCCTTTAAGATCCAAGATTCAACACTTCATAGGTGCAAACAATTTCTTGTAGCCATACCCCATGTTGAAAAGCTAGCGATTTAACCAGTTTTGTGTAGGAAAATTTTCGAGAGTGCGGTACACGGGATCAAAGTTTACTCTGCAGGGTTGGGTCCGAGGGGCCCTGCTTTGGAGAGGTTCCCCAACATAAAAAATAATAAAAAAAAGACTTCACATATTAAAATTACATTTGAAACAAAATCGCAAATGCTTACTTTGTTTTTAGAAATCATGTTTTCAGTTTGCTTGGAGTTCTCCCTATAGTGTTCTCCTAAGTTCTTTCAGACTTATGTAAAACATGATTCAAGAAAAAATAAAATTGTAGTACTGTTTTTTGCCAACAAATTAATTTTTATAAGTTAATATTTAGGTTATAATGCTTTAAAACTTATTTTTGGATTCAAAACTAAAACCTAAGGGTGGAAGGTTAACCATTTAGGGATAGTATCACCCAAAATGGATTTAATCATCCTAAATTTAATGTTAATGCCTCAATTTTGGTACTAATGCCTAAAAAAACCGATGGTGGAGGCCACTACCATTTTATTTTTTCTTAAATCATGTTTTACATAAGTTTTGGAGAATCCATGAGAACACTATAGGGAGAACCCCTAGCATTTTCCATTTTAAAATCACTATTTTGTCAAACCGCGCGATTTGAAACATCTAAACAAAACAGGCTAGGTGACATGTGACAAATTGTGCATTTAGAACTTGCAGAAGAAAAATAGCATTTGAAACTATCGTTAAAAGATATATCAGAATTGCAGTACCTCTAAGGTTTAAATTTTAGGGTTAAATACTTTATACCCCCTTAGGGTTTCACAACTCTATTTTTTCCTCCCTAGGGATTGATTTTTATCACAGGGAATCCATGTGGTTTTGATAAATGACCAAATTAATCCATCTGTTAGTTAACTGTTAGTTGACTTAACGGAAGTCCAGTCACTGACACATGAACCAATTACAAGTTGACACATGGCATAACTATCAATGCTGATTGTATATTAAGCTGCCACCTTTTAAAAAAAAAAAAAAAAATTACAAATTAAAATAGAATTGGGTTTTATTTTGTTAATCAGGGTTTAAAACAAACAGATTTCAAATTAAAATAGAACTGGTTTTATTTTGTTAATCAATGTTTAAAACAAACAAACAAATTGATTTAACATTTAAACATAAACAAATTGATTTAACATTTAAACATAAAAATCATTGGGTTATTCCAATCGAAAATCAAATCTAAGAGGATTGAAGTTGTAAACCACAAACCCCACCCTAACCCCCGTCTTCGGCGTCCACCCACAGTATCCGGCATTCACCCTAGACTCCAGCGACTTTGATTCCTCCCCAACCCACTGTACGGCGACGAACCCACTCTCCGGAGACAGACAAAACACTGCAGACCAACCGTTTAGCCCCTTCTTCTTCGATAGACCCCACTGTTCTTACACAGCCAAACCATCACACCAACCTCCGGCGACAATGATTCCCCAAACCTCCTTTCAAACCCTAAGCTCCTTCTTCCACAATCCGTCACAATCCGTGAAACCCACGATCCCATCAATCTCAGCCCAGATCCAACGCCTCTGTCTCGTGGTATGCTATTTTGGGTTACTTTGA
Source organism: Carpinus fangiana (assembly GCA_006937295.1). Taxonomy (NCBI): domain Eukaryota; kingdom Viridiplantae; phylum Streptophyta; class Magnoliopsida; order Fagales; family Betulaceae; genus Carpinus; species Carpinus fangiana. The sequence goes on along the minus strand of CM017326.1, from coordinate 11,196,800 downwards.
CTGGTTTCTAGTTAAATAGTGAAGAACTACACACATCGTGGGTTTCTTGGATTGTGGAAGAAGGGGCTTAGGGTTTGTCAGAGAAGATATGGGCGTTGGGTTTGTTGCCGAAGAGTGGGGTTCGTCGGAGAAGCTTCTGTAGTTGCTGATAGGGGCATTGGGTCTGTCGCCAAAGAATAGTGGGTTTCATCTAAGATTTGGCCGTGGAAGCTTGGGGTTGGGGAGGAAGCTTCGTCGCTGGTTCGTGGAGATTTGGCTGGAGACGGGGGTTGGGTTGGGTTGGGTCGTGGAGGCAAGGGTTTAGGTTGGAGTTTTTTCTTCCCCTGTTCGTGAATATCAATTGAAGAGGCTAAAGTTTTGTATCATTAGTTGTTTTGTTCGTTTAATTAGGTATTTAAAAAAAACAACTTTCAGCCTTTTTGATTTATTAATTGGATATTTGCTTTTAGCAGTGTGAATAATGATGACGTGTCAAGTTATGCCACATGTCAACTTTTAATTGGTCCACTTGTCAGTGACGTGGACTTTCGTTAAGTAAACTAACAGTCAACTAACGGAGGGACTAATTTGGTCCTTTATAAAACCAAAAGGATCCTGATAAAAGTCAAACCCTAAGGAAGTATTAGGTATTTAACCCTAAATTTTAATAACAAAAAACATTTAAAACAGGGCACTAGAAGGTCTCAAATGCATGTCTTTTGTGTTATTATGATTCTCTCTGAAGGAACCCCAAACCAAGTAAGATCAAGCCAGCAGGGATAAGTAACTTCAAGAAAATCATTAAGTAATAACCTTTCTGGAAAATAGTAAGCCAAATCATCACTTTCGGTAGTATTGGAAAAGGATTAGGCAAAGGAATATTGAAAGTGGGACAAGTATTACACTAAATCTGTCCAAGCATTAAAAATCATCCAACTCTGTCCGAAAACATTGGCTTAAGGAAACGTACAAATACAACCTCAAACTATTACTTTATTAATTATTTAGGTTGGCCATAAGGAATGACCGAATCACCCCCATTTGGTAAAGAGCAGTCTTTTGCCTAAACAGGGTTAGGCAAAGAATTGTTAAAGGATGGCTCGGCCACCCTATCGATTTTTATTTATTTATTTAAAAAAAAAAATTATAAAGCTTATTTTTGACCTTATCGGGGAACATTGACATTTTGTTGATAAAAATTGACACAATTGGTAATTTGGAAGGATATTAAATTGACATTTTGTTGGTAAAAATTGACACAATTGATAATTTGAAAGGACATTAACAAATAGAAAAATATGAGAGTATTTATACTTTTCCTAATTAAAATACTAAGCATTATCAATGGTCAATCTCTTAACATTCTTGTCAATTAAGGACATTCACTTGTTCTTTTAAACACCCNCCCCCCCCAAAAAAAAAAAAAAGGAAAAAAAAAAGGAAAGCATAACAACAAACATAATGCTAGGAAATGTGCAGTTAATAATACTAGGTAACATTTATCTTCTCCTAATTATGCTGTGAGTAATTTTGTGTCCCTCTGATCTTGTGATTAATCATTTGATTTTAAGAAAAAATTTCCTTTGACTTACTAAAAAAATTCCAAAATAATCAATTCAGCCTAGAATCCCCCTCCCCCCCTATGACAAAGAGTATTTCTCAAAGCAAAATCAATACGAAACTAGTAAAAATGAGCAGCTAGTGACTCTTGCTCACCAGGTTACCGTTGCCGATGAGGATGGGATTACGGCAGAGATGGAAATAAAGATCCTTCTTCGATAGGACATTCAAAAGCGATGATGATACCGACGGCTCCGATTGAGAAATGATCTGCTGATAATCCGGTGGCAGAAACCTCTCCCACACGAGATCCCAGCCTGCAGCCGATTTGAAGGTCCGGGAGAGCACCGAATACCTGCACGCATCGGGAGGCGATGTGAAGGAAATTATGGTGGCGATGCACTCTTCCGGCAATACTCCGGCAGTAATAACCTTTTCCATTCCTCTTTTCTTCTTCATTTAGGAAATAATTAGTGCTGGGTTTGTGTTGGTTGACATTGGGCGATTTACAATGCCTTCAATCTTGGCGTCCAGGGTTTGAATGATTCAGATGCAACGGAATAGACTTTTCGTTATATTGGCGTGACAATGGCGTCCAGGGTTGACTCCAAGTCTCCGGTTGATCCCCAAAATAGTATTGGAGATGGGAGCAGATGCTATACGGTCAACGCAAAAAAACATGGGTTTTCTGCTTTTCACTCAAATTCTGCCATTTCACTTATTGCATTTTAAGAAAATAAGAACAAAACACGATATTCACTCCTAGTGCTCTCTCTCTCTCACACGCAGCACACTGATTTATTTTTTTTTCTTCTTTTTCTTTTTCTTTTCTGGTTTTTGGGTGGCCAGGCCAGCGTGCAGTGGTGGAGTCAACCCCTAAAAATTCTCTTTACCTAGGTATAATTTTTTCTTATGCCCCTTATCAACAACTAGTATATATGCCCCCATTTTTCGACGACTCTTGAAAGAAAATAGCCATGATTATGCCCCAAGATCAGCTATAAAATTAAAAGATTTTATAGAAATGAAAGGTTGAAGAAGGTGAACAGTTTCACTGAATCACACGTACCGTTTCATTAAAATAAAATTTTACGTGATTTCGTCCAAACATCACGTGTACAGCCTAAATAGTAAATAATTAATAAAATATAATTAAAATAATATAACTAACAATACAAACAGATAAGTTAAGGCATGAAAGACAAAAGAAAAGGAAAAAAAAAATAAACAAAGTGGGATACAAGCGTCAGGTGTGCAACCATGTCAGGCTAGATTTGCTACACTTGCAAAGCTGAAAAGAAGAAAAATAATCAATTTTGTATGTTTAATTATTTTTTATTAAATAAAAAAAATGCCCCCCCCCCCNCCCCCCCCCCCGATGTCATTTTTTTGGCTCCGCCACTGCCAGCGTGGGTCTCAAATCATCGGAGACCCACCCACCCAGCCGCCATGGGTCATGGCCAGCCAGGCCAGAACCAACCATGAGTCTGGCCATGACCCAGGGTGGTGCTCCCCAAGAACCATCCTCACCATTAGTAGTCACCTTCTCTAGCCACTTTCTCACCGGACCCAGCCACAAAATTCGTTTTTAATGCATCAAACTCCGTTTCTAATGCCCCAAAACTCGATTCTAATGCCTCAAAAATCATATTTGGATTGAAAACTAAAACCTAGATTTTGAAAGTTAACCCTAAAGGGGTCCGTGATCCGTCGAAGAAGATGAACGTGGGTCACGCCAGACCCACGGCTAGGTTTGGCCGGCAAGGATGGGTGACGTAGCTGGGCGGGGCGTCTATGGGTCGAGGGTGGCAGGTGGGTGTCGCCGGAGTCACCATTTTGATTTGGTTCTGTTTGCAGATCTGGTACCGTGGTGGGTGGGCATGGGCCGAAATGGCAGCACTAGGTGGGTGGGTGTCGCCGGGTCAAGGGTGGCAGAGCTAGGTGGCCTTATCCTTTCTTAATATTTATGTTGTTAAACCTGATATAATCAGGTGTTTCTGGTTTTATTTCTTATGATGCTCGATGCTGAGCTGTCATATTTTCATTGGTGGGCAACATGTAGGGGTTTTTTGCCACGACCGTATTGCAAATATTCTCACTGGAGATATGTAGAAACTAAAAACCCTCAATTTATTAACATATAACTTAAAAGTTAAATTAAAGTGACCTCTCAAGGCATGGAAGATCCAGCAAGTCTATGCCTAAAACCTCCGCTGCAAATTGCAAGAAGCTCATGCATAAATGCAAGCCGAAGAATTTTCTATAATTTGTTTTAAAATTTTTATGGGACTAGTTGAAGCGCAGGGCGCTACGTGGTTCCATCCCAACTCAAACCATTATCACTCTTCTCGTATGATTGAAGCCCGTGAATATTTTAAGTACATTTCTCTTTTTACATATAATCTATTTTATTGGTTGGATGTAGCCTAGTGTGGCTTTAGTGTGCGGATGTAGACTATATGCCGAACCACCTTAATTTTTGTGTTTTTCTCTCTTTCCTTTATTCCATATTATTCCATTATTATATGTTTCAACATGGTATCAGAGTTAACATGCTAACGCCAATTGTTAGATACTAGATTGCAATTTATTTATTTATTTTTTCTATACTTTATTTTTCTCCTCTAATCATTTTCTCTTTGATTTTAACATGTATCAGAGAAGAAAATGATCTATGAGGTCCATTGCGTTAAAAAAATAAATAAATAAAAAACAAAAAAAAAAAGAGAAAGAAATTTTTTTTATTGGTTGGGTTGATATAAAAACTTAATCATACATTTTTAAATTATAATATAAATTTCCTCCAAATTAGTCTGAAAGAAATATCGTCAAACTCATTTAAAATAGTGACAAATATCTATAAACATTTAAAATGTTAATCTAAGTTAGTAAACTGTTATTAATAATCTTAAGAATTTATTGTTATTGATATTATTTGAGCAAGGTAATCATAACATTAAAAGAAAATAATGCTCAAAGCACATTTTCTTTGGGCTAGGGATGTTACAATTTTATTAGCCACCTTGGTTTTAGTTTACTTGTGTGCTTGAGCAATTTGCATATTGGAATCTGAAATTTTGAAAAACTTAATGGGACGACGGTTGATGCAGCCTTTGAGGTGGTGTTTACCGTTTAGTCTGTTATCTATTAGGGATAAGTTTCGGATCCATGCATTGCTGAAACGTGATAGTTTTCTCACTAGGTTAATCCGAGTTTTCTTGGGAAGGATTCGTATCTCACTAGTCTTTGCAACTAGTTGAGAGTATTTTAATTTTTCTTGAGGTTTGTTTCTATTGGCAACAATGGCAGATGATCTATCTAGCCTATGGGCAAACTTTTCCCTTGCGGATGAAAAGGACGAAGAACTTGAAATATAGAAGACGGAAGTGAACGATGTACTCCGAAGGGGCCAACACTGTGTAATTGGAAAACTCCTATTTGACAGGATTGTTAGTAAGGAAACCATAAAGGACACGTTTTTGAGATGGTGGAAATTATCAAGATCTTTTACATTCAAAATCTTGGGGGGAAATCTTTTTCTGGTAGAGTTTGAAACAATCAGCGATAAGGCCAAAGTTCTTGAAGGGCGGCCTTGGGATTTTGAGGGAAGTCTTTTCTTGGTGGAAGACTTCCCTCAAAATGCTTTATGGCAGTGAAGCTCGATATGAGCAAGGCCTACGACATGGTAGAATGGGGATTTTTAGAAGCGGTAATGAAGCGGATGGGTTTTAATGACCGATGGGTTTCTCTTGTGATGATGTGTATTAAATCGGTAAAATATTCGATCATTGTAAATGGGGACCCTTGTGGACTTATTACCCCATCACGGGGCATCCGACAAGGGGACCCAATATCACCTTATCTTTTTCTCTTATGTGCAAAGGCGTTAAGCGCTATGATCACAAAAGCTAATGAGGAAGGGTTGTTGACAAGTGTCCCTACCTCAAGAAGAGGCCCAAAGATTAGTCATCTTTTTTTCGCAGATGACAGCATGTTGTTTTGAAGTGGCATCGGGGCAAACTTGGAGCAATGGAATCAATTATCAACGATCTTGAAATTTTATGAAGTGACATCGGGCCAAAAAATGAATGCTAATAAGACGGCAATTTTCTTTAGTCGAAATACCCCTCCCCCCCCCCGACAGACAAGGAACAAATTCAGGTGGTGGCTGGAATCCCTACAAATCAGAGGAATGATACTTATTTGGGGCTGCCCGCTCTTGTGGGGAGATCATGAATGAGTGCCTTTAGAGGTATTACGGAGAGAATTTGGAAGTGACTCCAAGATTGGAAACTCAAGTTCCTCTCCAAAGCCGGAAAGGAGATTCTTTTGAAAGCGGTGGTACAAGCGATTCCCACGTATTGTATGAGATTTTTATGCTCCCAAAGGTGCTTTGCTCAAAGATAAATTCGTTGATGGCTAAATTTTATTGGGGTCATAAGGAAAATTATAAACGCATTCATTGGATGAGTTGGAGCAAGTTGAGTTTATCAAAGAGCCAAGGGGGAATGGGTTTTAACGACTTGTTATGTTTTAACAAGGCTCTTTTGGCTAAACAAGTGTGGCGTCTTTGGAAATCATCCGATAGTCTAATCGGAAAGATAATGAAAGCGAAGTATTATTCGGATTGTACGGTTCTTGAAGCTCCTCTTGGAAGTAAACCATCCTTCACATGGCAGAGTATTTAAGGTTCTTGTGATCTTCTTCGAGATGGATTGGTATGGAGAGTGGGAAATGGTAAATCAATCCGTATTTGGAAAGATAAGTGGATTTTTTCACCAACCACTTATCGGGTGCAATCACCTCATGGGTTCTTGATGAGACAGCAACAGTAAGCTCACTCATTGATACAAATACTAAGTGGTGGAACTATGCTTTGCTGGAACAAATTTTTTCTAGGGAAGAGATGCAGGCTGTACAATCAATTCCACTTAGTGCCACGGACCAAATGGATGCTCTCATACGGAGGGGGACAGCAAAGGGAATTTTCACTGTAAGGAGTGCTTACCATATTCAAAAAGAACGTGAGATGGTGAATAAGGCGGAGAGCTCCATGTGCTGGAAGAAGAGCACCATCTGGAATAAAATTTGGCAACTCCAAATTCCCAATACCGAAAAGCATTTCATTTGGCGGGCTGTTCACAAAATACTTCCCACAAGGGAGAATCTTTGCTCCCGGAAGGTCCTAGCAGATCCAAATAGTCCGATTTGTGGGAGAGTAGTTGAAACCACTTTTCATGCACTGTGGTAGTGCCCTGCAGCACAAGACGTTTGGAGTGCAGGTAGTGTTATTTTTCAGAAGAGTTACATTGATGGACCTGCTTTCATACAGGTGGTGGAAGGAATGATGGACAGGTGCAATGACTTAAATTTAGCTCTGTTTGTGGGGATATCAAGGCGAATTTGGCTTTGGCAGAACGAGGTTATTTTTGGGGGCCCTTTCGTCCATCCTAACACCATTGTGCAACAAGCAGTCCAAGTAGAGGAGAAATTTTGCGAAGTAGTAGCAAGGAACACACACCAGTTTCCTTTTGTGGAAGCGACAGAGAGGACTACATGGAAAGCACCGCCCATTGACTATCTTAAGGCGAACTAGGATGCTGGAATCAATAGAAAAAAAGGGGCGTATGGGCTTAGGGGTGATTATCCGTGACCACCTGGGAAGAGTATGGGCATCCAAAAGTCAAACCAGACAGGGTTTCCTGGATCCAACCACTGCAGAGATGATGCGGCCCTTATGGCAGTCCAGCTTTATTATGAGATGGGCATCCAACGAGTGCAATTAGAAGGCAATGTGAAGAACAGCATAACAACTGTTACTTTAGGTGAACCGGACGATAGTAGTAGAGGACAAATCATTGAGGACATCCATGAAATGCTGAAAGGCATTCCTTGGTGGGAGATGAACTATGTAAACCGAGACCAAAATAAAGTGGCTCATAAATTAGCCGTTCTAGTTGTGGCGGATGATTTGAATAGGGTGTGGTATTATACCCCCCCGGATTGTATTCGTGATCTGTTGCCAGCAGATTTGTCTGTCTTGCCTTCCTTATTATAAATGAATTGAAGTCTTTTCTCTCAATAATAATAATAATAATGCTACACTATGAGGGGTTGGGGACCCAACAAGCACCCCTAAAATATTTATTATTTTGGATGAGATTAAATAAAAACAAAAGTGGATCCAAACTGATTCATTCCCCTCTTGGGCAGACATGTCAAAAAAATTAAAAAAAAAAAAAAAAACGTTCTGATGGTGGACCGATGCATAGGTAGTGTAAATTGGTTTCCTACCAATTAAAATTTAGATAAACCTTTAGTAATTGGAATTATTCAGATTGAATGTACTTGAAACAAGTGAAGATCATCTTTGTTACTTTTTGAAAAAAGAAGAGCGAAAAAAGAAAAAAAGCATCTACAAGTGCTTTAATGAAGGCCATACGATGAATATGGTTCAAGCGTCTGCATAGGAAACAA
>CM017326.1:11022094-11188684 GCA_006937295.1 Carpinus fangiana | reverse complement strand
TTAAACATCTTACCCTACTTCCCGTTTAACTCGTAGACAATCCAAAAGTTTTCATGCAGGAAAACATCATGCAAAAGGAAAGCTAAGAGTCGACTAAGAAAGGGGCAGATAGTGCGCTGTACTTGCCTTCTAACTTTCACAAAAATAATTCATTAGCGCGTTTTTCTCTGCTCTTTTTTTTGTTTTTGTTTTTTTTAGATTTGTTTTTAATTTTTATTTATTTTGTTTTTATTTATTTTTAAAACTAAAATAATAAAATATTATTTTTTTAATGCGACAAGTGACAAGTTGATGACCATAAGATCTCTAAGGAGAGATCCTAGCTATCAACTGGCTCCCCTCCAGTCAATTTTGGACCGGAGGGGAGTCGGATCCATATGAATTGGAGTGACTTGGAGTGGGTCCCAAAGACAATAAAAGTCTAAAAGAGAATCCCCTTGGCTCACGTTTTTCCTATCCTAGTTCCCTTGAATTGGTTTTCTGTCAACTATGAATTGGACTTATTCTTTTTTTAGCCGCCCTTTCATCCTTCTAAGACGTTGGAAACGACATCTCATCGACGTAAACACTAGAATTCCTCCGTTCAAATTAAACATCTTACCCTACTTCCCCTTTAACTCGTAGACAATCCAAAAGTTTTCATGCAGGAAAACATCATGCTAAAGGAAAGATAAGAGTCAACTAAGAAAGGGATAGAGAAAATTCACTTTCTGTGACAAATAGTGTGCTGTACTTGTCTTCTTGCTTACACAAAAATAATTCATTAGTGAAAGTGGTCATTTCAGTGTTTCCCCCATCAAAGCTGTAGGGAAAAGAGTCTGATAACAGAACTTTCCTAAAATGGATTATTTTTGGCGTTTCAATTCTTGAGACTAATTTGATTTATGAGTGCCCGCGACGTATTCCCATAATCAGTAAAGATTTGTAGTGCGCGCGACTTAGATGGCCGACGTATTCCCATAATCAGTAAAGATTTTAATAATAGCTTATCTATGATGTTACTTTGCGGGTGGGCAAAATTGTTGGGGATGATTTGATTGCTAAATTGTGTTCGAGTTGTATGTGGCAGTTGGGAATTACTAATGAGCATTAATGTGGTTGTTAACTTGTAATACTGTGACAAGCTAAGGCGCAAACAGTTTGTATAACATGATAACATCGAACCTAGTGGTGGCAGAAGCACAAGCGACATTGAGTGCAACATAATTTATTCAAGATCTGTTATGGTGGAAAGTGATTCTTTAATGGTTGTTAAGGCATTCAATTTTAATTATCAAAATTGGAGCAAATATGGGCAAGTGCTTGAAGACATCAAATGAGTGCTGAACATGTTATGGCACTGGCAGATTCAGCACACTCGAAGAGAAGCAACTTGGGCGGCTCATAGTCTCGCCAAAGCAGTTGCCAAACAGGTCACGAATAAAGTATGGATTGAAGAAATTCTTGAGGATATCCTTGATGTTGTAATTTTAGATCAAAGTGCTCTTATTACTTAGAGTGTCATGCTCTTGCGTTTGTTTAGAGTTCTCATGCTCTAGATTACCCTTTTGATGATGAATGAAGTTCAAAATGTTAATAATAATAATACAATAACACCAAAATAAATAAGGTATAGAAAATAACGTACAACTTTTTTTTTTTTTTTTTTTTTTTACATGTCCACACAAGAAGGGGGAGAGAGATTTGGACTAGTGACCTCTACTTCATTCGGTGCGATCTTAACCGACTGAGCTACCTAGCTCTTGGGGACATAACTTACAACTTACTCTAAAGTAAAACACAAACAACATTGTAAACAAAAGTATATGTAACATGCATGTAACAAAAGTATATGTAACATTAATAAACAAAAATATTATAGAAAAATTTTGGAGTTTTTTCCTCCAAAAATAATAATGTCTTTTTAAAAAAATATATATATTTTTCAGATTAATCTTCTTTTAATTTTTTTTCTTCTTAAATTAATGCATTTTACGTTGCACACGTTATCGATTCCGCTGCTATATTACGGCCGGCGGAGACATCTCTACTTCGCAAAGACTCACAATGATCGCAGTCATTTTCCACGAAGACTCTGTTTATCACGGACATTCTCAATTGTTACTTGACAACCCTCCCACGTGGCTCAAGTGTACTAAAATTGTTTCGGTTCTTTTTTTTTTAAAATATTATTATTATTATTCAAAATGACTATATGAGAGATGAAAAAAAGGAAAATTACGACTAAAAGGGTGGACACATCCAACATTAAGCTACTAAACAACCACAAATTAGTACAATAATACATAAAATAAAATAAATAAAGAAATCCTGAATTTAAATGATATATCACTAAAACAAACCAGAATTTTATTAAAATGTTGGGCACAGATCAAGAACAAAATAAAAACAAAGGATTGATGTCTAACCAATCAGATAAATTTGACTTCTCACTAGAAATGTGAAGTCTCACCATAAAAAAGAACAATCACAATTTTCAAAAAAGAAAACATATTTTTCGTTAATATTAATCTATCGTTCAGAGGAGTACAAAAAACATTTAAATAGTTTTTGTAAAACAATCCATAACCCTAATTTGACTGGCTCTTGAGCTAAGTCTATTATTGAAATGTAAAATAACACTCTTAACAATTACTCTGACTCTCTGCCCCTGGTGTGCATTGTGAATACAAAAAGTTGGGAAAGCTCAAAACTATGGGACTAAAGCATATAATTTAAGAAGTAACCGACAATATGAATTGGAGTGACTTGGAGTGGGACCCAAAGACAATAAAAGTCTAAAAGAGAATCCCCTTGGCTCACGTTTTTCCTATCCTAGTTCCCTTGAATTGGTTTTCTGTCAACTATGAATTGGACTTATTCTTTTTTTAGCCGCCCTTTCATCCTTCTACGACATTTAACTACGCCATCTCATCGACATAACACTAGAATTCCTCCGTTCAAATTAAACATCTTATCCTACTTCCCCTTTAACTCGTAGACAATCCAAAAGTTTTCATGCAGGAAAACATCATGCAAAAGGAAAGCTAAGAGTCGACTAAGAAAGGGGCAGATAGTGCGCTGTACACTACTTGCATTCTAACTTACACAAAATAATTCATTTGCTCGTTTTTCTCTAATTTGATTTATGAGTGCCCGCGACGTATTTCTATAATCAGTAAAGATTTGTAGTGCGCGCGACTTAGATGGCCGACATGGGAATATAATTGTTAGAGACCTATTCAAACCTGCAAAGATAATCACAAATCTTTACAATAATCAATAAAGATTTACCCTACGAAGACGTTTCGGGTCCACCACCAACCTCAATAATTTTTCCACTTTACATCTGACCTTCCTGGAGGGATCCTCACATGGCGTTATAAAAAGGGGGGGCTTGGGCTTTGCTGCTTCACACCAATTCATTAATATCCTAGAAATATCCTTGAAAGAAATAGAGAGATGGAGGTCCAGCTGACTGTATTTCAGAAAATTTTGTTATTGTTTTCGATATTTGTTCAAGCAGCGGGTTTAGCAGTAAATAATAGTAGTTCATGCCAAAAAAGCTGTGGGAATGTTAGCAATATCCCATTTCCTTTTGGAATAGGAGCTGGTTGCTACCTTGATCCATGGCTGGAAGTGGTTTGCAATTATAATGACTCTTGGGCCTCTCCCAAACTTGTTTTGAAGAAGCTCCACTTGGAGGTGCTCAACATTTCATTAGGAGGCACAGTTCGTGTCAACTATCCTACATTTGTTAAGTGTGTTGAAGGACCTGGTTTATGGAGCAAGTTAAATATGGAGTTAGGATCAAGCCCTTTCTTCTTCTCAATTTCCAAGAACAAATTCATTGGCCTCGGCTGCGACAACTTTGCCTCAATGGTGAGCTTCATATTTGATCCATTTTATTCACCTGATCCTCATGAATTTATTCTTGATGGGTGCATGTCAAGGTGCGACCCAACCAATGAAGTGATAAATGGAAATAACTGCAATGGCATCAACTGCTGCCAAAGCGCACTTCCTCCAGCTGATTATATCAATGCCTTCATCACAAATATGAGTCTAGCAAATAACAACATTTACTACAGGGGCAAAAGATGCCCGTCTGCATTCATGGTAGAAGAAAAGTGGTTCCAGACAAGGGGTTTAATTAATATCAGCTCCATTATGCCGCATGTTCCTGTGGTGTTGGAATGGAGGATTCCTAATGCATCATTCTACTCACTTCCAATATCCTATATTCATGGCTCCGCCTCCACCGCTAATAATAGCTCTCCAAGCTACATTTGTTCTAATAACACTGCATATTATATGATTTCTGACAACTGGACTTATGAATCGGCCCAGGCTTATAGATGTTCTTGCCGAAACGGCTTCGAAGGAAATCCCTATCTTCTTCATGGATGCCAAGGTAAACTTTTTGTACCATGCACGTACTCTATTTATCTCTTTAATTTTTTTATTTTCGTTTTTACATGTGTTAATTAAATAGCTAGTTCTATGAATTAACATTTGTACAGCACGTATGCATGTAAGGATCACAGCAATTAATGTCCCCCACATACATGTGGCTTGTGCACAGACCAGAAGTATAAACTTGTGTGGTGTTGAATTACACGTGAACCTGAAAAAAAAATGATAAATTTGATGATATATATATATATATCATTTTGGTAGATCATTCTGAAATTTAGTTAGACAAAGGGAAGCTTTGTACTTAAGTTTTGTTTTTTTTTTCTTCCTATTTTATGTTTTATCGATAAATATCTTACAAGTCTATTTTTTTTTTTTTGAATCAATCTGTAAACTTTATTCATAAGCTCTAAAGAGACAGAGCTGACTGCTCTAAAGTTACTACAATCTGAATAATGCTAGGTATCTCCTTCAGCCAAATTGTCTCTCTAAAATCCTGGGCTGCTGCTTTGGCTAGAATATATATGAGCTGGTTGGTTGCCTTCTCTGCCAACGCGCGTGCCCCACTTTCCCACTTTCCAGTTTCCATCTTCTAAACTGTTTAAGCACTATCTGGATATCACCTACAATTTGTCCGTACGGGCATAAAATAGAACCCGTTCCCTGGATTGCATCTAATAATGAAATTGGGAAGATCATTCTCCATGCTAAATACTACATGTGCGGCACATGTTGTATGATTAAATTTCTTATTTTTATTCATTTAAACTTTTGGAATAATCCACCATATTGTCAAACTTTGCTTTTTGAGTATGAATTTGAACCACAAAAATGTTATAATTCTAATTTAAATGATTAAGTTTCCTAATTTTGTTTTTTTAAATAATTAGAGATTTTAATAATAACTATGATTTTTTTTTTCTTTTGATTTATTAGATACTAACCTTGTTTATCCTCTTACATGCATGTCAGATATTAACGAATGCGAGAGCTTAAAATCACCTTGTTTCAATAATGGATCCGAGAGTGTATACTGTGAAAATACTGAAGGGTCTTACTTGTGTCACAGTCGAAGAGTTGAATATCCCACCAAGCATTCGGTTAGGGTGATCATAATTGTGATAGGTATGTTTATTTGGATAGGAGTGTTTGGCTTCCTGTTTTATTTTTCTTTCCAAAAACTACCAGCCATATACACGCACACAAAAAATCTCATATTTTGTCCCACATTGTTTTGATTGATTTTCTTTCACCTTGCTTGTTTTAATTGGTTCCACTTAATTGTTTTGGATATACATTACTTTAGGATAATTAATATCATATTTTGAAGAAAACTTTTAAAACACAATTTTTGAGAAAACATTTAGAGCACATCTCTGAACAAATTTAAAGGGATCAAAATGGGCTCCACATGATTATTTTTTCTAAGACTCATGGCACTCAGACATACTCCTAGTCTCCTATTCCTTAAAGTGCTCACATCCCAATCTTTGAATTCAACATTCTCAATCAAGACTATTGCTATAACCTTTTACCACAATAAGTAATCTTTTCCTATTACTTTGTGTTGAGTAGGTATTAGCAGTGGCCTTGGGGTATTAATTCTACTTGTTGGTGGATGGTGGTCCTACAAAGTGGTAAAGAAAAGGAGGGAGAATAAACAGAAGAAAAAGTTCTTCAAACGAAATGGTGGTTTATTGTTGAAACAACAATTATCTTCACATGAAGCCAATGTTGAGCATACCAAATTGTTTGATTCGAAAGATTTGGAGAAGGCCACCGACGGTTTTAATGCGAATAGAATACTTGGCCAGGGAGGGCAAGGCACTGTTTATAAAGGCATGTTAGCAGACGGAAGAATCGTTGCAGTGAAAAAGTCCAAAGTAATTGATGAAGGACAACTTCAAGAATTCATTAATGAAGTTGTGATTCTTTTGCAAATTAACCATAGGAATGTGGTTAAGCTGATTGGTTGTTGCTTGGAGACCGAAGTTCCTCTTCTAGTTTATGAATACATTCCTAACGGAACGCTTTCCCAATATGTTAGTAGCCAAATTGAGGAGTTTCCACTAACATGGGATATGCGCTTGCGAATTGCAACTGAAGTAGCAGGAGCTCTCTTCTACTTACACTCAGCAGCTTCCTTGCCTATTTATCATCGGAACATTAAGTCTGCAAACATACTCTTAGATGAAAAATTTAGAGCTAAAGTAGCTGATTTTGGGACTTCAAGATCCATCACTATCGATCAAACTCACTTAACCACCTTCGTGAGTGGCACTATAGGATACTTGGACCCTGAATATTATCAAACAAGCCAGTTTACGGCAAAGAGTGATGTTTATAGTTTCGGCGTTGTGCTTGCTGAGTTGTTAACAGGTAAAAATGCAGTCTTTTCAACAAATATGCAAGAAACCAGAGGTTTAGCCTCATATTTCGTTCAGTCCATGGAGGAGGACAATTTGTTTGATATTCTTGATAGTCAAGTTTTGAAGGAAGATAAGAAAGAAGAGATCATTGCGGTTGCAAACCTTGCGAAAAGGTGCTTGGACATAAATAGAAATAAACGACCTGCAATGAAAGAAGTCGCAATGGAGATGGAGACAATTCAAATGCTACAAAGAGCTCCTAACTTTGAGCAAAACTGTGAGCTTGAACATTTTATATTTGAGCTATGAGATGTTGTTCCCACTGTTAACGTGAATAGTGCCGTTGCCTCTGCCCCAAGTCTTAAGAATGAAAATGATACTGGTGTTGTCCAAGGTGTAGTGCAATTCCACTTGCCAAATGAAGATCATCTTCCAGCTGTCAATCATGCAAGGAAAGAAAGGAGTGTTGCTGTCAATAACCTTGCAGCTGTTGGAGATACAAAGAAAAGAAGGAGCCTTGCTGTCAATCACGCAAGAATGGAAATGAGAGATAATTCAGAATTCAACAGAAAAGCTCACTGCTCACCTATGGGAAACACTTGATTAGCAAATCTTCTTAATTGACAATCCCACAATATGTGGAATTATCTTGCTGTAAATTATATCTTGTCTCATTGCTTTGCCTTGTAAATCACGAACCACATCACTATATATTGGTGTACACATTATTGTTTACCATCAATGAATATAACCCTTCCTTGTTTGAAACTTTACATGGTATCTGATGCAGCGCGACTTAGTGGATTGCAGCGAATAACAACAAATAACGCAACGGATATGTAACTCCAGATCTTGAGTCTATAAATGACTTGAGAATTCTTCTTGAAAATTTAGATACTCTCTAACATTTTTAAAGAAAAAGGGGAAAAAAACTCAACTATGAATAATTTTCATTCATAAAATCAATAATTAACATAAATTGTCTTTTCAAGAGGCTATAAGCATGTATTTATAGCCCCAAAACCCTAAACCTGATAAAATATAAATTAAAGACTCCATAAACCTAATAAACACGTAATAAAGATAAACTTACGAAATATAGAGTCCCTAAACCTAATAAACACTTGAAAATAATAATAAAACACATCAAATTAACATAAGGCCCCCGAGTGCGCTCGAGCGCAGTCAAGGGTGCGATCGAGCGCAGACGTGCACTCGATTGGACGATCGATCCCCTGTCATTGGTCACTTCCTCAGAAAGTATAGACTATTGGGCTCAAGTTTTGCGATCGTTCGCTGTCATGGGTGCGATCGAACGTAGGTGGGCACTCGATNGAGCTATTTGCATGCATCTGATTAGCTTACATGATGAAAATGTATCATCCAGAGATGGATCCATAAACTCCATGCCTTTGCTTGATTTCCACAGCTCATATGCCTGAGATAAATGAAACCATCATATATCAATGTTGCTAATCATAAAAGCAAAACACAAAAAAGGACAAAAGACAAAAACATGATTAAACCGACTTACGCATTCTAGGAGCTTTAAATCTTCATTCGCACCATAAGAACATGCATTCTTCTTCCCACTTATGATGTGTAGGAGTAGAACTCCAAAGCTATAAACGTCAAATTTGGTAGAGTACAAACCTCGTTTAACATATTCAGGAGGAACGTAACCGCTGCATATATGCAATATTAATTACTTGATTGGAATGTTCAAATTACTAAACTTCAATCTTTAAATTACTTACTATGTTCCAACAATTCGGCCTATATTTGCTTCATGTTAATCTTTCATGAAAATTTTAGCCATACCAAAATCTGAAATCTTAAGTTTTATTTCGATGTCAAGTAACATGTTGCTAGCTTTGAGGTCTCGATGAATGATTGTAAATCGTGAATATGCTCGGAGATATAAAAGACCTTGAGTAATCCTTTCGATGATATCAACTCGTTTTCTCCAATCCAAAAGAGATTGTCTAGCAAGATCTGCATCAATAAGATCATCAAGAAAAAAATGTTACATGTGTTCCTAAATATGATGCTTCAATTAATTAAGTATAAGTGATGCAGCGCGACTTAGTGGGCTGCAGCGAAGAGCAACAATAAAGTAGCAGATATGTAACTCTAGATCTTGAGTCTATCAATGATCTAGAATTCTTCTCAAAATATAGAGTCTATCTATTATTTCAAGGAAAATATAAAGAAAACTCACCTATGAGTAATTCTTNAAAAAAAAAAAAAAAAAAAAAAAAAAAAAAAAAAAACTCAACTATGAGTAATTTTCATTCATAAAATCAATAACTAACATGTCTTTTCAGGAGGCCATAAGCATGTATTTATAACCCCAAAACCCTAAACCTGATAAAATATAAATTAAAGACTCCATAAACCTAATAAACACGTAATAAAGATAAACTTACGAAATATAGAGTCCCTAAACCTAATAAAAACTTGAAAATAATAATAAAACACATCAAATTAACATAAGGCCCCTGAGTGTGCTCGAGCGCAGTCAAGGGTGCGATCGAGCGTAGACGTGCGCTCGATTGGACGATCGATCCCCTATCATCGGTCGCTTTCTCAGAAAGTATAGACTCTTGTGCTCGAGTTCTACTATTGTTCGCTGTCATGGGTGCGATTGAACGCAGGTGGGCGCTCAATCGTGCGATCAATCGCAGTAACAGAAAGGCTCTGAATTGGATCTGATCTGCATTAGTATCAGAGCCTTCCATAGACCTACGTCTAATATTGATCCATCAATCCATGGCTTCCAGTAACTCTATTTCCCCAACTTCAAGCTTTACTCTTCCCACCTTCCCTCAATCCAATTTGACCAAGTTACAAGATAGTCATACTTATATTGCATGGCTAGCACAAGTCTCACCTATATTGAGAAGCAGTGATCTTATTGGCATTGTCGACGGGTCAGAACCATGCCCCACCAAATTCATTCATGATGATCAAGGGAAAGACACCTTGAATCCTGATTACATTCTCTGGAATAAGAAGGATTAGTACCTAGGGTGTTAAGTGAGCAAAGCATTTCGCGAGCAAGCTTGGGCTCGGCTCGCATAAGCTCGGCTCGAACTCGACTCGAATATTAAATGAAGCATTTTACGTACATAAATCCTGGCTTAAATATTAAATGAAGCAAGTTTGGCTCGACTCGGCTAAGCTCGTGAGCAGCTTGTATAAGGCTCGAATTGATAGTTGTTCACATAATTGCTCATATTAATATTAAAAATTGATGATTTTTTTTTTCTTATAATATGCATTCTTTTATAAAATGATGCATATTATCTCTCTTTGAAAACAAATGTCTTGCTGTATTGACAAAAACTTCATACTCGACTAGTCAGACTAAGCAAATGCTCATATGCAAGCTGTCTTCTTGAGCCGTTTAAGAGTACTTAAAGTTTAAATTTATAATAAAAAATTAAATTAATAAAAAATTAAATTAAATTAAATTAAATATAAGAGCTAGCTCACAAACTGGCTCGGCTCGACTAATTATGAGCTCGAGCTCGAGCTCGATTTTTTGGCTCGTCTTTAAGCTTGGCTCGAACTCAAGCTCGAGTAAAATTTAAACAAGCCGAACCCAAACAAGGGAAGCTCGCTCAAGCTCGGCTCGTTTACATCTCTATCAATATCTTCTTAGTTGGCTAAATACCACCCTTTCAGAGAAATTGTTGGCTACAGTTTATGGCCTTAACACTTCAAAGCAAGTTTGGACAGCTATGGCAAATAGATTTGCCTCACAGTCTTGGTCTAGTGTTGCAAACTTGAAAAGGCAACTCCAGAACCTTCATCAGGGCTCCAAGAACTGCACGGAGTACCTACAATCTGCCAAGTCTTGGGCAGATAAACTTACAGCAATGGGCAAGCCCATAGAGGATGATGAACTGATCACCTTTATAGTAAGTGGTCTTAATCCTATCTATACCTCATTTATCACCTCATTCTCCTTTGCTACACGTGATAAGTCCCTCAGCTTTGAAGACTTTCATGATGAACTTCTCAATCATAAAATGCTGCTAAATCAGTAGCACACCTCTGCCTTAGACACCCCTGTTATTGCTTTGTACACCCAAAAACCAAGAAACAAGCCCTTCGCATCCAAATCCAAATCCAAATCCTTTCAAAATATGGGATACCCACCTCACCGTCACCATTCCAACCAAAACATGAGAAATTCACCACAACAGCACAACTCCAAATTCCCCTTTCACCCAAATACCACTACTCAAAAAGGACTTGCTGCAAATTCCTCTGCTTCATAGGTGAGACTTGATCACTCAACACCCAACAATATTTTCAATAATGTTTCAAGGGCCCCATGTCAAATTTGTGGAAGAAACAATCATCAAGCTCTTGATTGTTTCCATAGAATGGATTACTCCTATCAAGGGCGACACCCTCCTACCCAACTTGTAGCCATGGTTGCTCAAAGGAATGCTAGTTGTAGTAGAAGATCAATAGTGGCTTGCTGATAGTGGAGCCAACACTCACATCACCAATGAGCTTGAGAACCCGACTCTGCAACAACCCTTCCAAAGTGATGAAACTGTAGCAGTGGGCAACGGTGCTGGCCTTGCTATAGAAAACTCTGGTTCCTCCATCTTGCTCTCTTCTAATTCTAAATTTCATCTTAAAGATGTCCTTTGCTGTCCTCAGGCTACTGCCAATCTATTATCTATTCAAAAATTTTGCAATGATAATGATTGTTATTTTAAGCTGACCTCTACTCATTTTTATGTGAAGGACTGTGACGACCCGCTTAAGTAAAAAAGATGACCATATTTTTTTTTAAAAATAATAACCCACAACAAGCGAATTGTCACAGTGGCATGGCTATACCGCAGTATGCCACAAACCCATGCATTAACCTGATAAACAGTATAATAAGTCTCCCAGAAGTATATGCATCGTCTATGATAAATCAGAATTTATATCTTTACAGTGGAATATAAATAGCATTTGACATAACTTTAACACAATAGAGCCCCCAAATACATTTATGTGAATAAAGCTTACATATAAAATAATGGTTATACAACGGTGTCACAAGCGACACATGCCATCTACATAAATACTCATATCTAAGCATATACATATGTGCTCTACCAACTAGGACTAACAACTAGTCCCACAACGTCAACCCCATCTATCGTCTCTGTACCTGCAACCACAACATCATCTGCATCCCGGAAACCCGAGATACAGGTGGAATTATGAGCCCACCGTCTATAAAATAGAGACCTCAGCAGTATAGAACTCACTAGGCTTTTTCCAAAATAGTCATTTAACTTTGTTCACATTAACATATCATAGCTCAATAATAAAACATATTAGATGTCATCATGCAATGTCTAGCCATAACAATATACATATGCGTTCCGTCCCATACCAGTCACATATGCATACTGATACGTCTAGTATCAAAATCATACGAAGCCAATTATCATCATCATAAAATCATATGCTATGCATGCTCATGCTTATGCTCATCATCTTGTGCCTTTTCCATGGTTAGACTAACCCTGCGGTAAGAGACTTGTCATCACTATCGGGAGCTGTTACCATGTTACTCTTGTACACATGAGGCCAACCCTGCGGTAGGAGGCTTGCCATCACTACCGGAGACCGTCATGTTACTTCTTGTCATGCATGAGGCCACCCTGCGGTAGGAGGCTTGCCATCACTACCGGGGACCGTCATGTTGTTTTTCGTTATGCATATGAGGCCACCCTGCGGTAGGAGGCTTGCCATTACTACTGGGGACCGTCATACGTGGTTTTCGTTATGCATATGAGGCCACCCTGCGGTAGAAGGCTTGCCATCACTACCAGGGACCGTCATACGTGATTTTCATTTCGTTTCTTTGCTCATGCCATGTTCATGCTCATGTTAACAAAACTTGAACTCTTATACATTCATATCTCACATCATGAACATCATAGAATCTTGCCTTAAACCATGTGAACCATCCAATACTCATAATAACATTTCATAAAACATTCATCCAACTCATCTCATAAAACATTATACATAAGCATATTATCACAATCACTTTACATCAACCTTCCAAACATCAATACATAATCATATTATCCCCAAACACTTTAAATCAATCATTCAACCATACATCTCATGAAACATCATAAATAGTTATAGTATCTCAAGCTCAAACATCATACATCAATCATTCAACCAAAACGTCTTTTATACTTTAAAAATAGTAACCTTTTTGTGCCCAGTAAGTAAAATACTTACCTTGGTCCACTTGAGTTCTCTTAATAACCTTGACCCTCTTGCGTGCACCTATGTATTTACATAATAAACACATAATTAATCTCAACTCCAACTTCACTAAGATACTTAAATCTCATAAGAACCTCACTTTAATTCTAACAATTCATAGTGTCCAATTCCCTCAAGTAACCTAATTCCATAATCACCTATAGAACTTAAGGGTTTTACTTGCTACTCATTAAGAAACTAAATCTACTCTAGGATTTACAATTATAAATCCCCAATTCATATTACTCATTAACTTCTAAAACCTAAACCCCATAATTACCCATTATTCATGGAACCCATAAAACATTAAGGATTAATTAACATTCTAAATGTAAATAATCCCCCTNTGCTCATCATCTTGTGCCTTTTCCATGGTTAGGCTAACCCTGCGGTAAGAGACTTGTCATCACTACCGGGAGCTGTTACCATGTTACTCTTGTACACATGAGGCCAACCCTGCGGTAGGAGGCTTGCCATCACTACCGGAGACCGTCATGTTACTTCTTGTCATGCATGAGGCCACCCTGCGGTAGGAGGCTTGCCATCACTACCGGGGACTGTCATGTTGTTTTTCGTTATGCATATGAGGCCACCCTGCGGTAGGAGGCTTGCCATTACTACCGGGGACCGTCATACGTGGTTTTCGTTATGCATATGAGGCCCCCTTGCGGTAGAAGGCTTGCCATCACTACCAGGGACCGTCATACGTGATTTTCATTTCGTTTCTTTGCTCATGCCATGTTCATGCTCATGTTAACAAAACTTTAACTCTTATACATTCATATCTCACATCATGAACATCATAGAATCTTGCCTTAAACCATGTGAACCATCCAATACTCATAATAACATTTCATCAAACATTCATCCAACTCATCTCATAAAACATCATACATAAGTATATTATCACAATCACTTTACATCAACCTTCCAAACATCAATACATAATCATATTATCCCCAAACACTTTAAATCAATCATTCAACCATACATCTCATGAAACATCATAAATAGTCATAGTATCTCAAGCTCAAACATCATACATCAATCATTCAACCAAAACGTCTTTTATACTTTAAAAATAATAATCTTTTTGTGCCCAGTAAGTAAAATACTTATCTTGGTCCACTTGAGTTCTCTTAATAACCTTGACCCTCTTGCATGCACCTATGTATTTACATAATAAACACATAATTAATCTCAACTCCAACTTCACTAAGATACTTAAATCCCATAAGAACCTCACTTTAATTCTAACAATTCATAGTGTCCAATTCCCTCAAGTAACCTAATTCCATAATCACCTGTAGAACTTAAGGGTTTACTTGCTACTCATTAAGAAACTAAATCTACTCTAGGATTTACAATTATAAATCCCCAATTCATATTACTCATTAACTTCTAAAACCTAAACCCCATAATTACCCATTATTCATGGAACCCATAAAACATTAAGGATTAATTAACATTCTAAATGTAAATAATCCCCCTAAATAACCAATCCTAATGTTCATACACTAAAAGCCCCAAATTCAATTGCACATGGTAAAACTAGAGTTTATGTCCATATTTCAACAATTAGTAAAATTAGAGTTTTAATCCATTAATCTAACAATCTATAACTTAAATGATGCATAACAATCTATTATACATGAAAGCCCCATATTAATTTTAGAGATATAGCTTCATATTAAGAATACCCAATTTCTAACCTCATCGCAAAACTAACCTCTAAGATGATTATTGTGCTTAATACTCAATGGGTAACACGAAAATACAAAGAAAAGGCTAGAAATTCAATAAATTAACAAAAGCCCCAAAAATCCCTTTCAAGAACCCTAATTTTCGGACCTAAACCCAAATCCCACAAATATATATGTTTTCAAGCTTCAATCCTAATGGGTATAACGAAAATATAGAGAGAGACTAGAGATTTTTACCCCACAAGCCCCATGGCCGGAATCACCTCCAAAACGGAGTTACTGTTCACGCTCTATAAATGAATGCAGATTGCACCAAATCCGATCTCCACCGTTCACAATGGAGATTCACGTGTTGTGAACCTCCCTGCAAAATTTCAGCTTGATCGGACCACGGATGATCGTTGATCGGAGCTGTTGATGCCGACTGGACGGAGCTTTCCAGAAACCCACTTTTTCTCTCTCTTCTCCACCGAACAGCACTGCTCTCTCTCTCTCACGTTCTGCTCTCTCTCTCTCTTGCTTTGAGTGTGTGTGTGTGTGCATGGAGAACGGAGAAGGAGATGAGAAGGGGAGGAAGAAAGGAGAGAAAGGGAGAGAAAGATGGAACATGCGTGAGAGGAAAAGAAAGAAAGAAAGATCGACACGTGGCATATGCAAGATTCTCCTATTAAATAAACCTCCATCTATTTAAAATTATATGATTGCCCCACATCATTTTAAATCTATATTTATTACTCTTTATAATTCCCCACACTACTATTATTTATTCGAACTATAATTTACCATCACCATTAATTATTTATTATTATTATTCTAAATCATTATATGTGCTATTTATTCCATTAATTAATTCAGATTACCATGAGCTTATTAATAATAAACTTAATTATTTTCTCGGGTTTTACAAGGACACACGGAATAGTGCATTGCTTCTAGAGGGCAGATGTGAGAATGGCCTTTACCCATTTCGCTTCCACAAGACTTCTCTCCAAGGAAAATGTGCCTTAGCTACATCTTTTACTGCTTTCATAGGAATAAAAACTTCTTCTATTGGTTGGCATCTTAGATTAAGACACCCCTCATATGATTTTGTAGCCAAAGTTATTAAAAATTTTGATTTACCCTTGTTAGTGAATGATCTCAGTAAAGAATTTGTTTGTGACTCTTGTCAATTAGGCAAAGGGAAGCGTCAACCTTTTTCTAACTCTAATCGTGTATCCTCTCACCCCTTGGATTTAATTCACACTAATGTTTGCACCTCACCCATTCCCTCTATTAGTGGATGTAAGTACTATGTAGTTTTTATTGATGATTTTTCACAATTCACATGGTTTTACCCTCTATATAACAAATTTGAGGTTTTTGACACTTTTGTTAAGTTCAAACTTTTGGTTGAAAATCAACTCTCCACCTCTATCAAACAACTCCAATCTGATGGAGGTGGGGAGTATACCTCCTCCCATTTTCAATCATTTTTAATCAAAAGTGGCATAATCCATCGAAAATCATGTCCATACACATCCCAACAAAATGGATTGGCTGAAAGGAAGCTACGCCATATACTTGAAATGGGCCTAACCCTCTTAGCTCATTCTCATTTGTCGAACAAATATTGGGTTGATGCATTTCTGACTGTTGTTCATATAATCAACCGCCTATCAACACCTCGTCTGGGTTATTTATCACCTTACTCCAAGCTATATAATAAAGACCCGGATTACACCAAATTTCGTGTCTTTGGGTGCAAGTGTTTTCCCCTACTACGTCCATATGGTCACCATAAGTTGGAGTTTCGTTCCAAGCCTTGTATTTTCCTAGGCTACCATCATATAGGGTTTAAATGTCTAGAACCTGTGTCCAACAAGGTTTTATCTCTCACGATATGTTATCTTTGATGAGAAGTCTTTTCCAGCTAAGGATCAAGCTACCATTGCACTTCCTTCCAACATCAATGCACAGAACGATGTGCCTTTTCTACTCCTTGTAAGTCTCTATTCTATAAACATTTTACCCACATCTACTCCTACATCTAGTTTAGCCCTTGCAAAACACATTGTTTCCACAACATCTGAGAGTTAACCTTCTGCTGCCAATTACTGCTCCAGAACTCACCCTTGCCCCATCTGAGAGTCATCCTCCTGTTCCACTTGCTGCCATTACTGCACTTACCCATGCTACTGAAATTTCTTGTGGTACGATTCCTATTGCTCTAGAAGCTACTATCCTTACTGCATTTCCTACTGACCTTGTCCCTACATCTCCTCATCTTCAACCATCCATGTTAGCTTCCCATCCCATGACCACTCAGTCCCAAACTGGGTCTCGCAAACCCAAATCTTTCTTAGACTTCAAGCTATACACCTCAACCAGATATCCTCTAAAGTCCTTTCACTCCGTGTTGCAAGAAATTGAACCTAGTTCCTATAGTAAAGTTGCTACTGATCCACGATGGAGGGCTGCTATGGGTCAAGAGTTTAATGCTCTTCTCTCCAATGGCACATGGACTTTATGTGCTTGCCCATCTAATCACAATGTGATACGCAACAAATGGGTGTATAAAATTAAACAAAAGCCCGATGGTTCCTTGGAATGCTTTAAAGCCCGATTAGTTGCCAAAAGCTTTGATCAACAATGCGGAATTGATTACCTAGTGACTTTTAGCCCTATGATCAAGCAATCCACGATCCGTGTGATACTTAGCTTGGCAGTTCAGTTTGATTGGCATGTTCAGCAACTAGATGTGTCTAATGCCTTCCTCCATGGAAATTTACTTGAGGAGGTGTACATGGAACAACCTCAGGGATTTATAGATCAAGAGCATCCTGAATATGTGTGCAAACTACACAAAGCAATCTATGGTTTGAGGCAGGCCCCTAGAGCTTGGTTCACTTGATTCTCCTCATTTCTATTGGATATTGGGTTCCAAGCCTCTCTAGTTGACTCATTATTTTTATTTTTTCATGGCAATGTAAAGTTGTTTATGCTTGTGTACGTAGATGACATTATTGTCACCGGTACTGATTATGCTCACATTCACTCACTTATTTTGAGATTGCAGCAGGAATTTCCACTCAAGGATCTCGGACCTCTTGGTTTTTTTCTTGGAATCCAAGCTTCTTGCACCTCTGCTGGGTTGCATCTCTTGATTTTGCTTAGGTAATTCTCATGCACTTTGAGCTTCCTGTCGAGGCTCTATCACACCTTTGCACTTTAATGTGTCTGACATTTTTTATGATACTGCTCGACACATAACAAAAGAGGAACGTAATTCACTCCTACTAAATTAAGTTTAGACATACTCCTAGTCTCCTATCCCTTAAGGTGCTCACATCCCAATCTTTGAATTCAACGTTCTCAATCAAGACTATTAATGCTATAACCTTTTACCACAATGAGTAATATTTTCCTATTACTTTGTGTGAAGCAGGTATTAGTAGTGGCCTTGGGATATTAATTCTACTTGTTGGTGGATGGTAGTCCTACAAAGTGGTAAAGAAAAGAAGGAAGATTAAACAGAAAAACAATTTCTTCGAATGAAATGGTGGTTTATTGTTAAAACAACAATTATCTTCACATGAAGCCAATGTTGAACACACCAAATTGTTTAATTCAAAAGATTTGGAGAAGGTCACTGATAATTTTAATGAAAATAGAATACTTGGCCATGGAGGACAATGCACTGTTTACAAAGGCATGTTGGCAGAAGGAAGAATTGTTGCAGTGAAAAAGTCAAAGGTAATTGATGAAGGAAAACAGCTTGAAGAATTCATCAATGAATTAAAGTTGTCATTCTTTCACAACTTAACCACAAAAATGTGGTTAAGCTACACTACAAAAAAACTCACATTTTTTGACGTGTCAATTCGCCACATGAGAAAAATATTTTATGACGTGGTAAATTTTGGCGCGTCAATAAAAAAAAAAATTATAATTGTTTTTTAAAAAAATACATTAGTATTTTCTGGCGTGCCGAATTGACACGTCAAAAAATTCTGATGTATCAATTTGGCACGTCAAAAAAATTGATTTTAATTTTTTTATAATTTTTTTTTAAAAAATACATTAATATTTTCTGGCGCACCAAATTTGGCTAGTTAGAATTTTCTGACGCACCAAATTTTGTGCGTCAAAAAAATTAACTTTAATTTTTTTATAATTTTTTTAAAAAATACATTAATATTTTTTGACGCATCAAATTTGGCACGTCAAAATTTTCTAACGCACCAAATTTGGTGTGTCAGAAAAATTAAATTAAATTTTTTTATAATTTTTTTTTAAAAAATAAATTAAAATTTTTTGACGCATCAAATTTAATGTATCAGAAAACTGACTTTAATTTTTTATAAATTATTTTTAAAATTATATTAATATTTTTTGATGTGTAAAAATTGACACGTCAATATTTTTTGACGTGTCAAATTTGATGCATCAGAAAAATTGACTTTAATTTTTCAATTTGTCCCTCGACCAGCGCGCCGGCGCCATACCCCCCCTGCAGGCCTTTTTTTTGAGTAATGCTTGGGAGAAGCATTTTGCGTGTCTTCTGTCCGCACAACATGACGTGTCATTGGTTAACCCAACTGGGGTTAACCCATTAATTTTTTTTTTTTTTAAAAAAAAAAAGAAAAAAAACCTTGAAGAAAGCACGCGTGAAGTGAATGGTTTCATATTCATTTTCCCTCTCTCCTCCTTCCTCCTCACTCTTCACACTCCGCTCTCTCTCTCCCCTCAATCTTTCGCCTCCGCCCATCGGTGACGTCACCCACCGAACTCCACCAGCGGGCCGCCACCGACAACGCCCATCATCCAAGAATCGGCCGGCCAAACGCCACCCACGTCACCAGATCAGAGGCTTGTTTTGTCAAGATCCGTTTTTTGCAGCTGATTTGGTGAGTGGAATTTTGAAATGGGATTTGTGTTGAGTTCTGTCAATATTCTTGTTTAATCAAAGGAATGGTTTGGGTGTTTGGATGAAATAACAGTGTTTTTCAATCCAGGATTTTGGGTGTTTGGATGCAATTTTTTTTTTTTTATTCCTTTGTGTGTGTGGCTGGTTTTGTTTGTTAACCTACCCATGTGTTTGATGAACTCTTTGTGAGAAAATTTTGCCTTCGGAAAGTTTTTTTTTTTTTTAATTTTCTTTCATTTGTGTTACTGCTGCTATTTTTTTTTTTTTTTTTTAAAAAAAAATTGTGTTACTGGTGAGGAATGCTGCTACATTCCTCGTGTTTGATCAGATCTCCAGGAAAAAAAGGTGTGCAACAGTAAGAAAGTTTTTTGCTTTTTATCTTTTTTGGGTCAATGGTGTTTATGTTTTTGCATTCTATATGCTCGATGAAATTTCCATGAGAAAGAGCTTGGTTTTAAAATATAAACTCATATGATCGATTCAACTATTTGTTTCTTCTTAATTTATTATTTATTTCACAAATGAGTGGCCGAATGAGTGGTAAGAGGGGTGTAATGGAGGAGTTTTTAATTTCCTCTTGAATTTTCGGGTTTGTGGATAATTTCATCTTCATTCATAGAATTTCCTGCAGATATGAGCTCAATTTCCTGTAGAAATGGGTTCATTTTTTTGGGGTGGAATTTTGGTAAAGAATCTGAAAAGTTGTTTTTTTTTTGTTAATTTTCGGTTCTGTATTATATCACGATTTGATTTTGCAGATTTCAACCTATGTCTCTTGGTCCGAATCTATTATATCAAAGGTAGCTGCATCCCCGCTCATAGGCTCCTCACAACCACATGCATTCCAATAATTTGATACAAGCAAGATCAAGAAGAAAAAGGATATAGCTGGACAATTTTTAGTTGATTGGTTTAGTTAGATGTTGGTGGGAGACAATATTTTTTTAGTGCAAGCAATTTGACGTTTGTAATGAATTTGACATTTGTTTGTTTGTAATGCTTAATGGAGATTTTTTGTAATGCTCATAATTTGATATTTTTCGGTAATGCTTAATGGAGATTAAGAGTTACAATGTATTGGAGGGTTTTCTTTATTTTTCAATTTCAATTTACCTATGCCCATACCAAAAGAGGAAATTTAAACTAAATTGCATATAGGTTCTTTTTCCTTGTGAAGGGAGGAGGCCATAATGTCAGGATGTTGTTGAAGAAACATATTAAACCTGCGATTGTGAAAAACTTGGCACACTAATATGGGAGAGAATTTGGCCAGTATAAATGCCAAAGATAACAGTTATATTTCTTCAATTCCACCCCAATTTTTAAGAATCCACAATTGTTGGCATTACAAGAAATTAAGGATGAATTGAACAATTTTCAGTGGAAGATACACATTTGTTCCCCATAATAACACATGTCAATTACAGAACATGGAGCCACCTCCACAAATGGTAGGATCAAATCATTGATAAATATTCTGTTTCAGAAATTACATACATTGTTTACATAAATTACAGAAGCATATAAATTTGTTTACAGAGCAATTCTTTCAGCAATTTCCATATGAACCAAACAGTGTATGCATTTTTTCCAATTCTGATGGTTTGGAAGCCTCTGTTGGAATCTTCTTTAAATCTCCAGAAAATATATTGCCACGAACTAAACCCACTTCATTTCTGTAGGAAATTAAACCCATTTGTCAGAGAAAAAAAAATGAACCCATTTCTGCAGGAAATTCTATGAATGAAGAGGAAATTACCCACAAACCCAAAAATTCAAGAGGAAATTAAAAACTCCTCCATTACACCCCTCTTACCACTCATTCGGCCACTCATTTGTGAAATAAATAATAAATTAAGAAGAAAAAAATAGTTGAATTGACCATATGAGTTTATATTTTAAAACCAAAGCTTTTTCTCATGGAAATTTCATCGAGCATATAGAATGCAAAAACATAAACATTGCTGAACAAAAAAACACAAAAAAAAAAAAGCAAAAAACTTTCTCACTGTTGTACACCTTTTTTTCTGGAGATCTGATCAAACATAAGGAATGTAGTAGCATTCCTCAACAGTAACACAATTTTTTTTTAAAAAAAATATAGCAGCAGTAACACAAATAAATAAATAAATAAAAACTTTACGAAGGCAAAATTTTCTCACAAAGAGTTCATCAAACACATGGGTAGGTTAACAAACAAAACCAGCCACACACACAAAGGAATAAAAAAAAAAAAAAAAATTGCAGCCAAACACCCAAAATCCTGGATTGAAAACACTGTTATTTCATCCAAACACCCAAACCATTCCTTTGATTAAACAAGAATATTGACAGAACTAAACTGTATTAAATCATAGAACTCAACACAAATCCCATTTAAAAATTCCACTCACCAAATTAGCTGTAAAAAACGGATCTTGACAAAACAAGCCTCTGATCTGGTGCCGTGGGTGGTGTTCGGCTTGCTGGTTCTTGGATGATGGGCGTTGTCGGTGGCAGTCTGCTGGTGGAGTTCGATGGGTGACGTCGCCGATGGGCGGAGGCAAAAGATTGAGGGGTGAGAGAGAGCGGCGTGTGGAGAGTGAGGAGGAAGGAGGAAGGAGAAGAGGGAAAATGAAAATGAAACCATTCACTTCACGTGTGCTTTCTTCAAGGTTTTTTTCCTTTTTTTTTTTAAAAAAAAAAAAAAATTAATGGGTTAACCCTAGTTGACATGTCATGATGTGCGGACAGAAGACGCACAAAATGCTTCTCCCAAGCATTACTCTTTTTTTTTTCTTTCAACTCCCCACCTCGAGCCGCGCGGCATGCATGTGACCACTTTTTTTTTGTTTGATGAAAAGGCCCTCTTTCAAATTTAAATGGCCATCATATCTCTAGATAAGTAGATATGATGGCCAGTTGGCCGGGGAGATCATCCCCTAGCTGCAACGTACGCCATAGGCCCTTATATGAAATATTGCCGCCTTTCTCTTTCTTTTTTTTTCCTAGCATATATATATATATATATATATATGGAAAATGTTATGGGTTCTTCCCATAGGTTCTCCTGACGTTTTTTCAGTCTTACGTAAAACATGATTTAAGAAAAAATAAAATTGTAGTGACCTCCATCATCAGTTTTTTTAGGTATTAGCACCAAATTTTAGGCATTAACACCAAATTTGTGAGGCATTAACACCAAAATTGAGGCATTAACATCAAATTTAGGATGATCAAATTCATTTTTTCCCATTTATATATATATAGCTCCTTCATCATTTTTTCCCATTTAAATTTGGAAATTCTTCTTTTTTTCTCCCACTTCTCTCTGCACGCCAGTCGCCAGCTCCCTCTTCTCTCAATCTCCCTCTTCTTTTATTTCTTCTTCATCCAGCTCCCTCTTTTCTCAGATGGGAAGAAAAATATAAATAGGCTCATACATTCAACTTCGGTTCTAAATTTTCACAGACCCCGTGAGAGTGCCACGTTTATGTACGTCCTTAGCATAATTTTTGTTTATTTTTGTTCCGTTCCTTTTGTTTGCGTCTAAAATAATTAGTAGGGTTAAAAAAAAAAAAAAAAAGTAATTAGTAGGGTCTTCTGGGAAAACAATGGGGGCCGGCAGCAGTAGATTTGGTGGTTGGAGAGTGGGACCTCTTCAACCGGCCCCTATTTGAAGAAGAAGAAAGTTGAAATTGAAAAATGATTTAGTAAACAGTGATATACATATAAAAGAGAATGCCACGTTATAGTGACAAAAATTATTATTTAGGCATAAGTAGTTTAGTGTGGATGTATGGGGGAGGACCACCGGACATACGCTCTGCAAATCGTACAGCAGATTTATGCTACTTTTTGAAATACCCTTTGGTTAATACTTGGACATACAAGGCAGCCTTTGAACCGCTAGGCAATAACCATCGGACGTAAGCCCCTTGGCCGAACGTCGGCTGCTTTTTGGGCCTATAAATACACCCTTACCTTTTTCATGTTTTTCAGACGTCTCCAAGTTGCCAGAGTGTTCCCCAGGTGTTTTTAGAATGTTTTGAGTGTGCTTTGTGAGTGTGTGTGAGATGTTTGTGTGTTTGAAATGTTCGTGAAACGAAACTCTTGCGGTTTTGTTTCAAGGAGGTCATGTTCAATCCTTAGCTTTTAAATACGTTGTTATACTGCTCGTTTTCTGTTTAGTTGTAGTTATTAGCTTAGATACGCTTTGAATCTCATTTTGGTTAGCATATTTGTTAAGCTTAGCATTGTTACGTTGCATAGATATTGTAATCTAGACTATGAGGCTTTAGGATGTTTCTAGTAGCCCTAGGAGTTGGAGAATAGGTGGATAGTGAAGAGAAAATGAGGTTCTCCTTGAAAACCTACAGAGCGGGCGTACGGTATCATGGCTGGACATACGACTTGTCGTAAAACGGTGGACGTATAGACAGTGTGTGATAGGGAAACCCTATTTTCACTAGTCATCTCATAGCTCTTGTTTTCCTTACTTTAGAGTTGTTTTAGTGGAATTATGTCTAATAAAAGGTTTTCCACAGATTTGGGGAACCCAGATCTTTTCGGAGTATTCAGAGACTCTTTTCGATCCAGGTGACTTTTAACACACATAATGCTCATTGTTATTTTTCATGCACTGCACGTCTATTTGTGTACTGAGAAAACATGCATATTTTACAACTCTAGCATTTTGTTAAAAACATTGTGTTGAACATGTTAACCAGGTGACACTTGTAAAATGATAATTTGCATTGTATAACATGGTACACCGGTACGTGCGGTAGTAATGGCTATGGACTTACTATACGTGTTAGCTTTATGGTCAAATGTATGTGTTATATGGGCTGTGAATTTGTTGATTTCGTGACCACAGTGTAACTATTCCCAATGGTTCGGTCACTACATGACAGACGTCATTAGTTGGTGTGGGCCACTCGAGGTTGGACTCGATCGTGCTACTAATGTTACGTACGATATGTTGTGCAATGGCTGGGGCACTGTTATTGTATTATAGGTCCCTCGAGACAGCATCAACCTTGTTAAAAGGAGGTAATAACTCGGGTAGATCATACTGTTAAACTATAACTGTTGTTTACATCATATGCATATACCATATATATACATATATATCACATATAATATAAGCTGTCATAATGGAACTGCTTTTCTTTATAAAAACATCCGAGTTCATCACTAAACTGGCATGGGTATTATCTGTGTTAAAAATTACTAAGTCTTAGACTTACCATTTTCCTTTATGTTTCATCTCCCATTACAATTGTTATACGATTTAGTCGCTTTAGAAGATGATGCCGTCGGAACAGACTTAGATGCTAGCTCAGGACTTGATCCGTATGATCTTTGAAGATATAGGTCCTGTTTGGTTGCATTCGATGTGGGAGATTGGAGGATCTGCTCGTACAGACATGACAGAGATTTTGATTTCATTAGCTCTTCTTAAGCTTAAGTCCAGCCTTTGATTTGTTGATCTTTTGTGAACAATGTTGATGTTTTGTTATTCTGGGTTGTATCTATTTTCCCAATGATGCTCTGATGACCAGTAGATTTGATGACTATTTATGATATTATGGTAACGTAGTATTTTATCTCTGGTATTTGCTATATGATGTTTCATTTATTGTTTCTTAATCCCGTAGTCTTAGTAAAGTCTTCCGCTGCAGTTTTCTCATTACGACGAGGAAAGTAAATTCCCGAAGGTCTTGTTCTGCGAGAGATAGGGCTGGGATGGTGCACCATGAGATCAATTACTAGTTAATTGATTTGTCTATCGGGGTTGTCACATAAGTGCTCTATAAGAGAATGTTAAGTGTTCTTTTAGTCATAGGTGAAAATTATTTATTAAAAACAAAAAAGAAAATTACCCTTATTTCTCACACTTAGTTTTTATAAAATAATTTACACCTAGTATGAGAAGGACACAAAGAGAACACTTAGAGAGCACCTAACATTTTTCAACTATATACGTCACTAAACACCCACGTAATTAATTAATTAATTGCACCATTTGTCATGTTTCTTTTGTCATTCAGAAATTTGTCACTTTTTGATTCTTTGAATTTTATAGTGTAGAGCCGGGCGGATTCATTAGATTAATTTAGGAACCTATCTTTTTTTTTTTTTTTTTTTTTAAGGGGTTTTTTTTGGATCCGGATCCCCTCATATTAGAGGGGAAATATGAGAGTCTCATATTACAATCCTGGCCATTCAATTTAATCCAACGGCCTATATTACGCCACTTGTCACACTTAATTAAATATTAAAATATTAATAAACTTAAAAAAAAATTAAAATTAAAATAATAAAAAAAATTAAAATAAAAAAGGGCAAACTTGGGGTGGCCGACCACCCCATAGGAGGTGGCTGGCCACCCCATTTGAGCCTAGGGGTGGCTTCGGCCACCCCAGACCGCCGGTATGGGGTGGCCGAAGCCAACCCATGGCCCCAGGGGGTGGTTCGGCCACCCCCTAGGGCCAAAAAANCTGTCTCTTATACACATCTAGATGTGTATAAGAGACAGCTCTGGGGCCATGGGGTGGCTTCGGTCACCCCAGACCGGCGATCTGGGGTGGCCGAAGCCACCCCTAGGCTCAAATGGGGTGGCTAGCCACCCCCTATGGGGTGGCCGGCCTCCCCAAGTTTGCCCTTTTTTATTTTATTATTTTAATTTTAGTTTTTTTTTTAAAAAGTTTATTAATATTTTAATATTTAATTTAAGTGAGACACGTAGCTTAATATAGGACGTTGGATTAAATTGAATGGCCAAGATTAGAGGAATATGAGAATGTCATATTCCCTCTAATATGAGGGGATCCCGATCCGTTTTTTTTGGGGTGGGGGGGGAGGGGGGGTGAGGCGCGGGGGAATAAAAAATTAAGTGGGTGCCGTAAACTAGAAATGATATAATAATAAGATCTTGTATCTATCCTTAGATCATCAAAGATTGGAGAAGCGTTAGAAAGTCAAATAAATTAACCAAAAAAAGTTCAAATTGATGTGACAGATCGTGAGTGACAGACAAGGCAGATATAATTGTATTTTTTAAAAAAAATTTAAAAACTCTTGCCACATGAATTTAAAACTTTTTTTGAGTTAATTTGTTTGACTCTCTAGCACATCTTCTTTGTTTAAGGATCATGTTTGTAATCCCTAAGAAGTAGCATAATCGGCTAGAAATCATGCTTGAAGAAACCAAAGTCACTAGTTCCAATTCTTCTCTTTTTTTACTCACCTCTTGTAAGAACATGTAAAAAAAAAAAAATTGTAAAAGCTAAAAAATAAAAAGTAAATAGACTTTTAAAAGGTTATTTTATTTTCTCATAATACATCATTACGTACACGGTCACTTTTAGGCTTCTAAACTAAATCAAAATTTTTTGAATGAAATATTTTTTTCACTATAATTATAAAGGGTGCTTCTTAAAAAATAATTGATTTAAAATTCATTTGGAATGAACGTATCCTAAATTTATTTATTTTCATGAGGCACCAGCAACTTGATTCATTTTAAAAATTTATTTACTTCTATGTTTTAGTTTAACTTTACAAATATAAATAAATTTTTTCTTAGAAATGGATTGGAGACTGTAAGCTATTTGGAGTTTGCCAGGGCCCTTCGTTGTGGACCGTCAACCTCTTTGGGCCCTTGGGTTACGAGCCGTTAGGCCTTCTGACAATATCAGTGGTTGAACTACCTACTAACTAGTGACCCATGAGTAATCAGGTCTTCTAGTTTGGTTTCTTTTACGGAACTAATTGTTTACCAGAACCATGTTAGGAGAAAGAAGCAGTGGCAGAACTACATGGTGGCCCCCAAGGCACCATGTTTTTCCCAAAAATTTTAAAAATTGCCTTTAAAATTTTACCTTCTAATTTTTATTTGTTATTTTTAGTCTTGCCCCCAAACTTCAATTGCTAGTTCTGCCCCGGAAATAAGTACCCTTCTTTGTGAATTAGAACTTCCACCACTACAGATGATTATGAATTCATTTAGGCAAGGTATTATATCCTCTTTTTTCTAAGCGGTAGTTCGCCGATTTCAACCAAAAAGAAAAAAGTCCTATTTCAGCAACATATCCGTATGCTGAACTAGGAATTTATAAAAGAGTAACATTAATGCAATGATCACTTTAGGCTTTTTGCGATATCCTGTTGGGGGCACCTCCATCTTGGTATAATTGGATGGATGCTGTAGATCATCAACTTGGCTGTTTGATGTATGTCAAACTTGGAAAAAAATCACTTGAAGTCACTCAAAAATGAAACTGCATACTTCAGCTAGTCTATGTGGAGAACACGGAAAAGTTAACTGAAAACAGGTCAGAAGTTGGCGTATTGGGTCTTCTAATTGATTGTTACCAAATTTTAAGAGTGGTATCATTTTCCTAGCAATTTAATTATGAGAGGCCAGTCGTGCTCCAAGTCCCAGATACATTGTGGAGGAATCAAGATACAGATGGCTGACAATCTTACTAAGATGTGGGGAAGTTTCTCTCTATCGGATGATGATGGCGAGGAGATGGATGATCATACCAAATTTAGTATTAGCAATAGAACGAACCGTGGTTCGTATAGCGTTTGCGCAAATACATGTTCGTATCCACAGAGAATCGTGAGTGTTTAAAACTAATTTTACTTCTAGACTAATATTATCTTAACCTAACTCCGAGTGTGTGTTTTTGAAACAAAAGAAACATAAACTAAATAAATTGTAGTTAAGTAAACAAAAGAAACACTAAGGTTAAAGACTCTGCCTCACTAAATCAAAAATGCTAGTTAAATACACTAAGTTAATTAATCCATCTATCGATTAAATCAAAGCTTAATCTATTGTGCCTATTGAAGGATTTAAAGAATCCGTTCCTTTGACGAAAGACAAAATATAAACGATTTAGTCCAAAGGATCTAAAGTGAATGTAATTAAAACAAACGATAATGGATAAATAGACTTAAATCGAAGGATGAAATGTATCCATCGGACGAAAGACAATGAATAAACAATTACGGCACAATCGAACTTGATTTTGTCACTAAACCAAATTGAAACAACTAAGCGGTATGTAAAAGATGGAAATTAAAGAACATAATGTAAAAACTAGCATAAGATTAATGATGAGGTTTCATCTTTAACCTTAGTTGAAGATTTAGCCTCCTATGTAAAAGGGAGACACAAGCAAACTAAAATAAAGCATTAAATTAAAACAAGTAAATAAAGTTTGACAATTAAATGGGCAGAACAATGCCAAACAGAGGCTAAAGCTCTCAAAATGCGCCCATAAAACGTAAGAATGAAAATATTACACAAGGGGCTTATATATAGAAAATTAATGTTCTGCCAGGTCACAGGGATGCGCTCGATCGCAAGCATTGCGCTCGAGCGCAGGCATGTATGCGACCGATTGTAGAAGTCGCGCTCGATTGCATAAAACTGCTTAGAAATCCCACGGTGCATCAGGTGAAGTGATGGCGACTAGGGCAACGCGTGAGACGCGGGTCTACGTGGAGTGCGCTCGATCTCGCCCTTTGGGCTCGAGCGCAATGCACTCGATAGCACCTAGTGCGCTCACTGGCAGGGGCTAGAACTAACTTGTTGCCCTTTTTTCACCATTTTAACCATGTGTTGCATGCAAGGACCTGCAATACCATAAAATACTTAAACAAGCAAAAACATTAAATAATAACAAGGCTAAAAGTTTAACAAACATAAATTAAGGGGTCCGAATAAGCACTAGTTGTCACTCATCAAATACCCAAAAACTTATATTTTGTTTGTCCCTTAGCAAAACAAAATGAAAAACACAATTAAAACATAGGTCTGCTTTCGTGGGAGAACGGTTGCATTTAGCATATACAACAAGCCTTTTAAACCTCTAGGAATTCCCTAGAGGACAAGTGAAGTCTCATGAGGGTTTTCCAGAAATGATACCCATAAACATTGTACAATCATATTATTATCAAAAAATGCAACAATATAAAAATCATGGTTCTCATTCATGCGCAAGCTTAACTAAACAAACACCATCTTCACAATTTTCAGGGAATTATAATCTAGTTACTTACATGGCAAAATGAGACATCACACGAATCAATTCTAATGAAAGTGAAATTAGCACATAATTGTGGGACTTCAAAACTAATCTTAATCATGCATGCGTCGACACTCAGAATTCATTAGAGTACCCATCAGACACAATAACCAAGGTTTATTTATTTCATATATTTTTTGTGCTTAGCTCCCTTAAGCTTTCTAATCGACCCATGTATTGAGCGTTAAGTCAATGACTCCTAAACCAACTGATTTTAGGGCATTAGGTGTAAAAACACCCCTAAGGACCTACTAACTCAAGCCAAAAAGGCTATAAAGCTAAGCTAACCATGTTTAACTTCTCACTTTTTTACGCGAACGCTCAATGCTTAATGAGGTACAAGGTCTGGTTACTCGGTGGAAAGCTCAAAATGATCATCAAATTTTTATTTTTATTTTTTAAAAAAACAACCAAGGTTATCTTTCCAATGGGATACCCAACTACATCCAAGCTTACAAAACCAACATGAGTAAACTCATAATTTATACCCCACAAACTACTTGCCAATGTGCTCGTGAAATCAAATTGAAAATGTAATATCTCATGCTGCCAAAGAAAGTAACACAATTTAAATTCCTTTAATAAAGTGATCATATGTTCATCAAGTTAAACTCACAAGAGAAAATAAAACCATAATTTAAGATAAACTGCATAACTGAAAACAAAATGTGCACACATACCCCCAAACTTAAAATTCACAATGTCCACAGTGTGTGGATACATAAAATACAAATGTAATGCAAGGGGGTTAGAGTACTCGACAAATCACTGAGGTGGTGCTGAATGTGCTCCCGGAGCTGGTGGCAGCCTGGCTAAGATCGCTCGCAGCAAGGATTGCTGTGCCTCAAATCTTTCCTCTACCTCAAGCTGTGCCTGGCGTGCATCTCTCTCTATATTGGCGATCTTAAATCGCATATCATCCAAGCTATCTTGTAAGGCAATAAAATCAGAGGCTCTGATAGTGATCGTCTCCTCTTGCTCTTCTTCTTCCTCCTCAGCTGCATCTGGCTCTACTGCTGGTTCTTCTGGTGGCTCTACCGGCTCTGACGCTGCTGGCTCATCCATGTCCATCATCTCTGGCTCGTCTGCGGCTCTGGCCTGAGGCCCTTGAGGCATGTGTGAATAGCTTTAATTCCACTGAATCCGGCCAAACTGCGAATGCTACTCTTAATGAACTTTCTTTTCATTCTGCTTCTTTTTGGATTCAAGTCCATGGCCTCCCTCTGATTAACATGACCACCAAGATTGCTATTTCCATTGGAAAGGGACTGGGACATCTTTTACAGGTTGATGACTCCTGTAGTGACAAGAAAACCTTCAAAAGTTTTCTTAGACTTCTTGTGGAGATTGAAGTTAGCAACCCTCTAAAGCCAGGTTTCCCTTTACAAAGAATTGATGATGAACCTCTTTGGATTTTCTTGAAGTATGAGATATTGGATATTTATTGCACCTCATGTGGCCAGATTGGTCACAAGCCCATACACTGCCTAGCCCCACCTGAAGAAAAGTTTCCTCAGAGGTACTCTGTCTCTCTCCATGTTAACATTTTTTCCAACCTGCTCCCCAACTCCCCACTTCCAAAAATCAAGCAAGCTATCTCCCAATCTCAACCTTTTTCTTCTCAAACCNCAACATTAAATGAGCTCAGTTCTATCCCTTCCATCGCCAAAACTATGATCACCTCAACCTGCACCTCACCTGCCTCACTTTCTCCACAGCAACCCCACATGCTTCCCATTTCCCAACCCCAACCTCTGATTACTTCTCAACCCCATCACTCGTCAGGTTTGAATCAGGAAACTTCTATAACACCCAATCTGAACCAACCATCACTATCCATAGTTCTTCATTTTAACAAAGCTGATCCCCTCTCTCTTACCTTCACCTCAGCTGGCACTTTTACTTAAATTGCCACAACCAACCCCACAAAACTTCTCTCCAAAAAATCTTCAAACACTTCAACAAAAGCCAACCCCCCAAAAACCAATCTCTTTCGACCCCGTCTGCAGAGAATAGTGAAGACTACTCCTCCTAGTTCTAAACCCTCCCTGTTCAGAAAAAAAAAGGAAAAAATAAAAGCAAGGTTGACTGGTGATTTACTTCCCTACAAGAAAGGTGCAGGCAGCTCTCCTCTGATAGATGCCACCCCTGAGGACCTGGAATCCCCCATTCCCATGGATTCCACTCCTAATACTAAGCTCCTACTCCCAGCTAGGGCCTTCTTCAAAGCAACCAGAAAGTAGAAACAGGTTTCACCTTCTGTCTCT
Organism: Carpinus fangiana; assembly: GCA_006937295.1. Classification (NCBI taxonomy): domain Eukaryota; kingdom Viridiplantae; phylum Streptophyta; class Magnoliopsida; order Fagales; family Betulaceae; genus Carpinus; species Carpinus fangiana. The sequence goes on along the minus strand of CM017326.1, from coordinate 11,156,644 downwards.
TTGTCTAATTCTGCTACTTTAGTCAATTATGCTTCCACTGATTTAGGGGACCAAGTGGTGTCCCCTAGCTGCAAATGAAGATCCTCTCTTGGAACTGCAGAGGCATTTCTAGGCCTGCTACAATTCGTGCTCTTAGGGCATTGATCAAAGTCAATAGTCCTAATGTTCTTTTTCTCTATGAAACAAAATCTTCTCCCTCTCTTATCTCCTCCATTCTAAACCGTCTTGGCTTTTATCTGATGAATCATGTTGCTCCTATTGGTACTTGTGGTGGTCTTGTTCTAGCCTAGAGATTAGGTGTGGAACTTGAGTGCTTTCTTACAAACCAAAACATCTATGCTTGGTGTTTTTCTGACCCTCCCAACTCTACTTGGATTCTGTCTTGCATATATGGTCCCCCTGAAAAGTGTAACAAACCTACCTTTTGGGACTCTCTCACTGTTGTAGGTGAGGATTTTGTTTCCCCTTGGCTTTGTATTGGTGATTTCAACTTCATTTTAGATCAATCTGAAAAGATTGGAGGTAGGCCTGTAGCCAGCTCCTCTCATTGCCCCTTCAGAAACTTCATTGATCAGCTTGGTTTGGTTGACCTTAGGTTTGTTGGAAACCCCTTCACATGGTGTAATAACAGACAAGGCTTGGCTACTATTAAAGAAATGCTTGATAGAGGTTTAGCCTCTCTTGATTGGATCCACCTTCACCCAAACTTTTTCCTCACTTACTTGCCTGCATCCATTTCTGATCACAACCCTATCACTCTAAATACTAATACCACCTTCTCTTATATGCCCCAGCCTTTCAAATTTGAAGAATTCTAGACCTATGATCCCTCTTGTGGTCTGGTTATTGCTGCTGCTTGGAAGCATTTTGTCTCTGGCTCTCCTGCTGTTTGTCTAGTGCAGAAACTAGCTCAAACCAAAACTGCTCATAAAAGGTGGAACTTGTTGCACTTTGGCAATATCCAAGCTAAGATCAAGTCTGCTCTGTCCAAGATTGATCAGGTCCAATGTACCCTTCCATGCTCTCAAGCAAGCCTGTAAGAATCCCTGCTGAAGAAAGATCTTGATGGTCTGCTTATCAAAGAAGAATCTCTCTGGAGGTCTAAATCCAGAGAAACTTGGCTGCAGTGTAAGGACCTCAACACCAGATTCTTTCATACCTCCACATTGATTAGGAAAAGAGCCAATGCTGTAAACTTTCTAAAAACCTCTGAAGGTGCTTGGGTGTCTGACAGAGGTGCTATAGGTGGAAATTTTTTTGTCCCATTTCACCACACTTTTCTCTACTTCAGCTCCTCCTATTGAAGATGAGCTGCTCAATCTGTTTGCTCCAGTTATTTCTGTTGAATATAACTCCTTTTTGTGTGCTCTGCCCCTTGAAGAGGAGGTGGTCCAAGCCCTCTCTAGCCTTGGTTCCACCAAAGCCCCTAGGCCTGATGGTTTCACTGCCCTTTTTTTACAAGAAGTACTGGTCTACTGTAAAATCTAATGTCCTGGCTTGCATTAGAGAATTTTTCCAGAACAACCACCTTCTGCAGGAACAAAACCAAACTCACATTGCCCTTATCCCTAAAAAACTGGCTCCCATTCAGTTCACCACTTTAGGCCCATCAGTCTTTGTAACATTATCTATAAAATCATCACAAAAATACTGGCTAATAAACTGAAAACTATGCTCCTAAAAATCATTTCCCCTTTATAATCAGCTTTTGTTTCCTTTAAAAACATTCAAGATAACACCATTCTAGCCCATGAATTGCTGCACTCTTTCAAGAATAAAAAAGGGAAAGGAGGCTTCATGTTTCTCAACTTGGACATGGAGAAAGCCTTTGACAAAATGGAATGGGAATTCTTACTTTCTGTTATGAAGCAGTTGGGCTTCCACTCCTCTTGGATTTCTTGGATCAGATTGTGCATCTCTTCTCCTTCTTTTTCCATTCTTCTCAATGGCAGCCCCTTTGGTGTGTTCTCCCCTGAAAAAGGCATTAGGCAAGGTGATCCTCTCTCACCTTTCTTATTTATTCTTGGTTCAGAAGTCCTTTCTAGGTTGCTGTTCAAAGAAGAAGCTCTAAGCAACATCAAAGGTTTAAAAATTTCCAGAAACAACCCGGCCATCCATCACCTCAGGAAAGCCACTCCAAAAGAAGCCTCTATCATTCAATCTTGTCTTGTTAAATACTGCCTCTGGTCTGGTCAATCCATCAATAATGGGAAATCTTCTATAAGATTTTCCAAAAACACTAACCCTTCCACTGCAGCTTTGATTCTGGACCTTCTGCCCTACTCCTCAAACAACCATCAATCCATTTACCTTGGCCTGCCTATTCTATTTGGCAACTCCAAAAAACTAGCCTTTATTGGCATCATTGACAAGGTGAAGTCTAAGGTTGATGGCTGGCGGGCCAAGACCCTTTCTCAGGCTGGCAGATTGGTGTTAATCAAGTCAGTAGCTGCAGCCATCCCTTCCTATCCTATAAGCACATTTCTACTTCCTAAAAGCATCTGCAGCCAACTTGACAAGGTTTTCGAAAATTTCTGGTGGGGCTTCCCTTCCTCAAAAACCAGGAATCTCTCCCTTAAGTCGTGGAACTCCATTTGCACTCCCAAAGTTCTTGGTGGCCTTGGTATCAGGAGTATGAAAGAGGTTAACCTTGCTCTCATCTCTAAGTTGGGATGGAAACTGTTCTTTGGTTTAGACTCTCCTTGGGTTGCTCAACTCTCAGGTAAGTATCTTCAGTCTCACTCTTTTCTCTCCCCCTTTCCCATTCCTTTTCTGCCTCTTGGCTTTGGAAAGGCATCCTAAAAACTAAACCTATCATCTCTCAAGGTGCCTGCCACATAATTCATAGTGCTTCTACTCTTTTTGTATGGAATTCTTCATGGATTCCTACTGTCCCCTTTTTTTCTCCTTCCCTCTTCCAATGAGCAGGGCTTCCAATCCTGATTTGATTGTCTCTAACCTCATCTCCCCTAATGGCCAATGGAATCACCCTCTGCTAGTCTCTCTGTTCACAACCTCTTGTGTCAAAGAAATCTTAAAGATCCCCATCAGTCATAATCTTTCCTCTTCTTTTCTTTGGACCACCTCTTTCAATGGCCTTTTTTTCACTAGCTCAGCATATAGATTGATTAGTTCTCCCAAAATCTCTTCTAATCTGTCTCCTTTGGAGTCTAGGTCTTGGAAATATCTTTGGAAACTAAAACTAAATGGTAGGCTTACTCTATTTCTCTGGAAAATTGCATGGAACATTCTGCCCTCAAAAAGCAAGCTGAAGACCATTTTTCACATCCCTCCCTCTAAAACTCTCTGCCCTCTTTGTAATACTGAAGAAGATTTACTTCACCATCTTTTCTTTAGTTGCATTTTTGCTAGAGTGGTTTGGAGATCCTTTTTCTGGCCTTTTGATTCTTCAGCTTGGTCTTCTCTTTCTCTCCCTAATTGGATCAAGGGAATCATCAATCCACACTCCTCATTCGGCATTCCTAAATCAGATACTGATTTATTCCAAATATTTGCTGTTGGTTTTTGTGATTTGATCTGGTTAGCTAGAAACAAAGCAGCTCATGAAGGCTTTATTCCAGACATCAGCATTCTAACCAGCTCAATTAGGAGAACTTCTTTGGATCATGCAGCTGCTTGGCAGTCCTCCTTTCCTCTGGTCCAAGAATTCTGGTCTCCTCCTCCAGCAGGCTCTCACAAGATCAACTTTGACACTACTATAAGGGACAACTTCTCAGCACAGGCTGCTGTTTGCAGGGACTCTAATGGTCATATTGTCAAAGCCATCTCTCAGATCAACACTCATTGTGACTCCAACTTTGGTGAAGCCCTTGCTGCCTAACTATCAGTATCTTTAGCAGCTTCATTTCAGCTCAAGAATTTCACACTTGAAGGTGACTCCTCAGCTGTGGTTGCTGCTTCCAGATCCCGTCCATCACAATTGACTGGCATATGGAGTCCATCATTGCCACTACTTTTTCTCTCATTCCCCCTTCCTCTTGTTGGGAAGCAAAAAAAGTACATAGAGGTGCAAACTTCTGCGCTTATCATATGGCGTTTTGGGCCGCAACACGAGTTTTCTCGGGCTGCATTCCCACTTATTTCCCCCCTCCCTCTACTCCCTTATGTAGTGGAAAAGATCCACCACCCTCTCTTGCTTTTGTTGTTTGTAAAGCCTTTGGCTCTTTGGTCGTTTGAATGTATGGTTTGTTTACAAAAAATAAAATAAAAAAAATTACTTATTAAAAACTTTCTAGTATTTGGAATGTTCGAGCAATGCTATAAAACGGACCGACAACTATTCCCATTCCATCCATCAAACCACCAAATGTTACGAGAGACCACGGGATCACATTAATAACTTTGGTGAATGAAATGAAATATTTGTCCAATATACAGCATTTCTCGAACGCAACCCGCAAACTTGTTGAACATTTTGATGAGTGCCCTACTCGCACAGAACGTCTGAAGTAGATCGATTTGTCGTGGTTTAAGGTCTTACACTTTGGGCAGTAGAGCTGGCAGTGTCCCTCAAGAATTCGCAAGTCTTCCTCACTTCTCTTGCCCCTGTGGTGACTGCCTCCGCTGCTTCTATGGTCTTCTCATGTGCATCTACATCTTCAGTTTTTGCATCTGCACTCTCATTATCCTTCTTGAAGTGCAATATATATAAATCAAATTATGTTAGTTAAAGAAATGCTAGACCTGCTATTGGTCTAAAATTCTTGCACGACACATGTCATCATGTGATTTATATATAAATTAGAGATTGACAAGGGACATGTAAAACTCACTTGCAATGGCCTTGGGGCAGCAGTGACAAACAGCCGAGGGCTCCAAGCACTTGTTGAGAGGTGTTGAGGAAGCTTTGCAATGAATCTTAAGGTTGGTATTGACATCTTCTTAATTTCTTATTTATTTATTTATTTATTAATGGATATTCCGAGTTCGAATTATTCCCCTTGCAAAAACAGAATATAAAGGTGAAGGAGGAAATAACCAAAGTAACATGTGTTGGTCATGGAGATTTACTCTGTCTTGTGGTTGCATTTGTGCCTTAAACTGGGTCCTTTAATCCGGGTATGCTGCTAGTTTCCCGGCCATCCTTATATATACTTTTTTTTTTGACATGTCCATATAAGAAGGGAGAGGGAAGTTCGAACTAATGACCTCCACTTTATTAAGTGTGGTCCCAGCCGATTGAGCTACCTCTTGGGAACCATCCTTATATATACTTGAGACTATTAATGGATCAAATGAATTAGAGTAGTGATTAAATTGATTAACTTTAATCTTTCTTATATATATTAACTTAAGTTTTTAAAATAAGTGGTATCAACGATCATAAGTTTGAACACCACTTGGCTGAGATGGGCTTGTGCAACATCTATTAATTAGAGGGTGCAATCCAATTAATTAATAAACAAGGCCAGCTTAATTACCTTCTAATTAATGTCACTCACGTACGCTTTGCAATTTGCATCGACCTGACCCCAACATTACATGGGATAGATAGGGATCGAGAAAGGAATCAGTGAGCGTTTACGACAGTTAATTAATTAGAGCAGTACGTCCTACTATATATAAAATCATTGTTGTTCCCAACTTCCCGCTATTTATACCGGTGGATTCGATTCAGATTCATTTCCATTAGACATATATATATATATACAACGTACGTACATAAACAAAGTCTTGCATGCTGTACTCGATCGTCAACTTTGATTTTATTTAAAGCAGAAAGAAACCTTGTCGTATATATTAACGCTGATATATATCACTTTAGGCAGCAACAGAAATGATAATAATGAAAGGGTGCAAAAAATTTCCCTCCTTGAAAACATATTCTTTGGCAAATCCGGAACGTCTTTACATTTTCCCATGCATATATATTTTGCATTTCCTGCAAATTATAACCAGACAGAAATTAATCAAATGATCATGAACATCCAATTTAGTTTTGTTCAGTTATAATCAAATATATATATATATATTCTAGAACGTTAGAGGGTTTGAAAAATTAAGATTGAAGGAGGAAAAAAGAAAGAAAGAAGGCAAATCTTTTTTCCATTTTTTCTACTACCAGGAAGTGAAAAGACGAGCAGGGCAAAGCAACCAGGATGAGCAACTTCTTGGCAATGGCAGTGAGATCATATCCAGTGGCCCATTTTTTTTTCACCACTTAAATTTCTGGTAGGATATATTAATGGTGTATGTTATAAAGAAGGAAGGTGGAGTGGCATATTAATTATGCAATTATGTCTCGATTTCTTATATCTGCATGCATGCCATATGTATCCAGATCGAGGGTATCTACTACGTACGTAACGTACCTATATTATCTTCGATCAGTACTCAAAAGTCAATGAATAATTAAGTAGTGCTTCTCAATGTTTTTTTTTAATGTAAGAGTTATGATGTTTTAGATTCTTAACCGTTATTTTTTTAATTGACGTTTTAATTATATTTTGCCACCTAGTTAGAGGATTTTTACAATTTGGGGAAACTACCTTTAGCCTCCATGAATTACAGGGCATTGGCCATTTGTCCATATGAACTACTAAGTGTGATACCCGACCCCATCAAATTACCTAACCTTAGCCAACAGCCCCCTTTCTTCCATTTTGCCTTTGAGAGTATTATGGGTATAAAAATATTATTTTCTAGAATGGAGGGCAAAAATGAAAAAAAGGGGGTTGTTGACTAAGGTTTGATAGTTTGATGGGGTCGGGTATCACACTTGACAGTTCATGAGGGCAAATAGCCAACGTCCTGTAGTTTATGGGGGCTAAAGGTAGTTTCCTCTTATAATTTTTTTCCTAGCTAATTTCATTGTAAAATCACATAATGGTTAATAATAAGGTGATAGAAATTTGATTAATTTAAGAAATGTGTTAAATCACATCATTTCTCCCATCCTCCTACTTTTTCAAATTATTTTCCTTAATTTAATTGTAGAACGTCAACAATATTTAATAGTTGAAGAAATCTATGGCGTAATTAATTTTCTTCCATTGATTAGTGATTAAGGTCTACGCATTATCTCATCGTAAATCCCATGAAAGACCATATGCATGTGTCGTCTTGTATGTCTCAATAGGATCTCTAAGATCCTTTGATATGTCATAATATACATATCAATTAATTGAAGGTTTCCAACTTTGGGGGAAGCTTACTAATGAGCTAACGTGTCACTTTTTAAAACGTTACCCCATTAGTAACGTGGCATTTTCTGAAACGTTACCATTTGGTAACGTGGCACTGTTTAAACGTTACTAAATTTCCATTAGCAACTTGTGGTTTAGTAACGTGTCAAAAACGTTACCAATGGCACGTTACCATCATTTAATAACGTTTTAATTATCCTAAAAAGTTAATAATTGTCAGTTACTAAAAAAATAGTTTTTTTTTTTTGTAGCGATTGGCCTCCAAAAAAAACCTTAAAATCAGAAAAGGGGCGGAGAGGGAGGGAGAGGAAGAAAACGTCCAAAGAGCAGGGGATATCAAGTAAATAGGCTAGCTTTAGGGTGAGGGAGAAGAGGATGAGGGGGAGAACCGACGGCACTCTCTACTAGAGATGAAACCCTAGCAACTGAGAGCGTCTTGACCATATAAACAAATTTACAAAACGATCCTTGACGTGACATTAAAAACTATTATTAGATCCAAAATTTAATAGTGACCCATCCAAATTCAAAGATAATTTTTACTGTCACGTTAGGCAATTAAAAGTATAGGAATGAGAGTGTATATATATATAACAACTCTCTTTCCTTTAACAGTAGTACTGTTACAGCACTACTCATCCTTGGTGCAAACAAAATTCAATCTTTTCGGTCATTGATTATCGATCAAAAGACTTTACCAAATATACATTGAAACAAATTTTATTTTGTTTTATTTTTTACTCTCCGTCTCCAAATTAAATTTGAAATTCTCAACATTCGATAAGCGTAAAGTTTGTCCAAAAGAATTAGGATTCTCTGCAGTTCAAATGAACTGAAGAATATCCAATTAGTTATAATGAAAGGGTATTTGTGTCCCCTCAAAAAGTGAAAGACAAAAATACCTTGAATTATAACTAACCGGATATTCTCTAACAGAAGAATTAAGATCTTGTTCCTAAATGTCAAAGAATAGCAATAAAAGTAGTTTAATTTTCTCAACTGCAAAAATTTGGATCCGGACCAATCTTGATCAGATTTATAAATCCAAATTCATTTTACTTTAAAACAATTGGTTTACATAAGACATACAAACAGAAACAAAGTCTTGTTTTACTCATAAGACTTTGATGTTATTTATTTAAAGCTGCAGGGTGAAACCATGCTTATTGTACGCTGATATGCATGAACAAAGGCATCACTGACAGCAACAGAAATTAACGTTAGCGACCTGACAGTACCCTCCTCGAAAACCATTTGTTTGGCAATATTGATTGCAATTCCGAACGTTTACACACATTTCCCAATATCCCTTGCATTTAACTTCAGCATTTCCTACAAAATGAAAGAGAAATTAATCAAATGAATGTCGAATTTAATTTTGTTTAATTATATAATGTATTTACTAGGCGGAACTAGAGTTTTAATTGAGGACAAAACTAATACATATATTTAAAAAAGGGAGATCGAACAAGGTATATTTGAATCCTAAATAAACTAGAGAGGAGCCGGTTCAACAAAAGGAGGGACATAATTGTCCAACAAAAAATGAAACTACAATTCTACTCCTTTTGTTGGGACCAGGGGGAGGGAGGTTAAAAATTAAATTTAGAATACCTATTTCATAAAAGACATAATTTTGTGGTGTTTTTAAAATTTTGGAGGTATCCCGGACCACCAATTAATGTGGTTTCGACTCTGCGTGTTATATATAGACTGATCATCTTCAAATATAGGCATAATAACCAACAACGGAATCAATATTTCTCATTTGGGGCCAAAAGTATAAATAAGGGGTCAATCTTAACTTTGATAAGGGTAAATCTAATTTTTAACCTTTAAAAAAATATCAAAAATAAATAAATAAAGGGAGAGGGGTCACGCCCCCCTTAATTGGATAAGAGTTAGGATCCTGTTGAGAATATAGTGGAGAAGTATTTTTGATCTCTCAAAAATTAAAAAAAAAACAAAAATACTCCTCAAGTATAACTAATTGGATATTATCCAGTTCATCCGAAATGGAGAGAATCCTATTCCTACTAATAATAGCTATGAAACTCTCTTCATAGAGGAAAATATATATATATATTCCTCTATATATATATATATATTCTCCGCATGGTCACAAAAGAAATGCAAGCCAAGTTTTCTTAATAATAATAAAAATAATAAATAGAAAAGAAGTCAATTCTTTTTTCCATTTTTGTATTACCAAGAATGGAAAAGACGAGCAGGGCAAAGGCAGCCAGGATGAGCAACTTCTTGGCAATGGCAATGGTAGATAGATATCCGGTACTGGCCATATTTTTTCCACCTCTTTAATTTATCACAGCAAGGTGACGGAATATATAGAAGTTAAAAAATGGTATATCTTATAACTTTTAAAGAAGGAAGTTGTAGCATATTAATTATGCAATTATGTTCGGATTTCTTATATCTGTATGAATGCTACAATGTAATAAAATGACCACATTTTGCCCGTGGCAAGACCAATCCTGGTTAGGTGAATCATGGTTATTGACTTCAGAAAAAAAAAAAATAATAATAATGAAAGAAAAATCTGTAGAGTTAAAAGCGTATAGGGTTTATTTTTTCCCCCCCAAAATCTTTTCCTCCTCCCTCTTCTTCCTACGCTTCTCCCTCCCCCAACAGGGCCAACACCCTCTGCCTCCGCCACCTTCAACCACTGCCGCCACCGAAAGCACCGGCGACGCCCACCCACGGCAATCCGGAGATGCACCCAGCCACCGGCGGCGACGCCAACGCCCACGCACTGCAATATATCGGAGACGACCACCCTTTGCACCGGAGACGCCCACACCACGACGACAGGTCTACGATTCCGGCGACGCCTACCAACCACCATCTCTCTCGCCCACCCCACGCCTTTGGCTTCCGGCGAGGCCCACGCCCACCCATCGACGACCCACCATCCAACCAGAAAGAGTTTTTTTTTTTATTTTTTTTTTGTCATCTGATATTTCTCACAGATCTGCATTATTTTTATGTCCCTGAGATTTTTTCGATGCTTCTTTGAAATTGAGGATGGGAAATGGGTCTGGAGTGAGAGCTTGTTTTGTATTCGTAGGTAATATGTTTGTTAAAATGCCTGAGTAAAAGATACAGTTTTGTTTTAGTCATATATATTTTCTGTAAATTCTATTATTTGAATTAATTTTACTTTTCTCTTGTTAATATTCTCAGGAATTGTACATATCGTGCAATTGCATAATCTATTGACTATTTCATTTTATCTTGTAGGTTGTTGTTCTGGAAGTGGTATTTAAGGGGATTAAGGCAATGAGCCTCTATGGAAATTTTTACTTTTTCATCATCTAATCGGTTGGCCAGAAGATGATTTTCGTTTATGTTTTGAAGATTGCATACTTATTTGCCTATTTTGTTTCCTTAGATTCTCAATTCTCCTGTCTTATGGGAAATAAATGGGTGTTATATTGACTCGTAAAGCGAAATTAATTTGTAAATGGTGTTATATTGACTCCAAATTTGCCTTCCTTTATTTTACATTTTTCTTTTTTCATGGTATTGGGTCAGGCTCAAGCATAGCATCTTGTATCAGGACATCCAGGTTCTGAATATGTTTGGGCAATTCATTGAGGTTGATGGGTTGGGACTTGGGACTAGTTTTTTTTATCCATTTGGTCTATGCTTAAGTAACTTTTCTTTTTCTTCTTCCCTTTTTCTGCACAAAACAGATAAATTATTGGAATTGAAACATTTTCTAGGAATGAAAGAATCAAGTAAAAAGTTGAGGAAAAGTTGATATCCATCCAGGAAAGGCTGAAAGATCTTGTCATTAATGATTTAACCTCCAAATTTATGTTGGCTTGGAACCCAATGACCCATGATGGCAGTGGGTATTTGATTCCTTGCATGTGTTTTGCAGTGTGTTGGGTTTCTGAAGTTTTCATTTTTTCTCATTCCCCAGTTGGTAATCACTGTGAAAGAATTGATTCCTCGTTTGCTTAATCTGTGTACCTTTCCAACGGTCTTAGACTGCTGCGTTGCTTTGTTTACAGCAGAGCTTTTTTGTGCAAAAGGCCTGCAGTTTCAGTAATTAAAATTTATAAAAGTACCAAATATAATGTGTGAGAGAAAACGTTTTGACCCAGTAAAATATATATAATGATGTCCTATGGGTTATGGGCAGGCAATTTCTTAGTTATTATAAGGGTTTAGATTTAATTTAATTTTCTTTTCTTTTTTTATAGAAAAATTAGATTCAAATCTAAACTATTCAAAACTACAAAAAACCTCAGCCAAATCCCTCAAGTATTTGAATTTTTTTTTTTTTTTTTGAAAATGAATCAAATTAACCAGAGTGATCAAGAACATATCATAATTCCTTGCAATTCTTTAAACTGTCACGGTTCATTTGAAATAAATGGTGAAGATTTTTCCATGTCATTCATTTTAAAGAAAAGTAGATTGTTTAGCCAACCAACATTTGTGGTGGTCAGGTCAAACACCTTCCATAAGCCTTGAGGTTGAGGGCTAGCTGGATGATGCAGCGGAGTTGGGAGCTTAATCACCAGGACTATGATACCAATTGATGCAGCATCACGTAGTGAAAAGCTAAATTTGTAAATATAAGACTTTACAACTCTTCTTCTATAAGTTGAAAAAAACTCTAAAACGTATAAGAAATATGGGTCGCCAAACCACATTCAAACGCGTTTTGGGGTGGTCAAGGATGACTCGGTCACCCCCTAAAAGTGTTTAGGGTGGCCAAGCCATCCCATGTGATTTGGGGGTGGTTTGACCATGCCCAATCACTTGGGGTGCCAACAGACCCCAATCACTGGCCACACTCCTAGGTATTGTGGTAGTTCATGCCAACAGACTACAATTCACAAAAAATGTATCTCTAGGTGCCCCTTTTGACGACCAAGCCACAATGGCAACAACGTATCTCTCTGGAAATAAGTTGTGGCAGTGGACGCAAAATAAATGTGTATGCGTCCCCTGCCTCAATACACAATATTAAAACGGTTTTGAAACATTAAAAGACTAGATTGAAACAATAGATAATTGAAGAATATTATAATTTGGCTCATAATTTATAGACCAATATTATAATTTAACCTAATTTTCACAAATTTTGAAAGGAAAAAAAAAAAAAAAAATCTACCTAGAGAGTAAGTAAATAGAGATACAAATAAAAAATTTCAATCTATGATTTAGAAGGCATCTCGAGAATACATGAGCAGGAGAAAAATTGTAGAAATGAGAAATAACTTTAATTGTCATTGAATTTGAGGATGAAGAATGAAGATGAATGATGATGCTTCATTTAATTTACTCGTCCATTACTTTGCCCTTGATAACTTCGGCGGCATTCTTAGCTGTTCCCCAAACTCCCGAGACCGTACCCTTTGTTTTCTCTGTGATGGTTTCCGCTGTTTCAGATACTTTTTGGCTCATCTTGTTTACCTGAGCTCCCATGACATTCACAACTTCTTATTAAAACCGCAATTAAATTGAGAGTTTTTTAAATTTTATAAAGTAATTTTAAAACAGAGATTTTTGTAAAGTTTTCCTCTTAAAAGACGTTTTCTTACGAGTTAAAAATTACGTATTAAAAACTTTCTAGTATTTGGAACGTCCAAGCAACGCTATAAAACGGATCGACCACTATTTGTGATGTGTTTTATTTATGTTGTTTCAGATACTTTTTGGGTCATCTTGTTTACCTGACATTCACAACTTCTTACTAAAACTGAAACTAAATTGAGACTTTTTTAAATTTTAGAAAGTAATTTTAAAACATGTAAAAGTTTAGAGAGCTTTTTGTAAAGTTGTCCTCTTAAAAGATATGTTTTTCTTAACATATTTCGATTTAAACATTACTTTTTAAAAACTTTCTAGTATTTGGAATGTCCGAGCAATGCTATAAAACAGACCGACAACTATTCCCATTCCATCCATCAAACTACCAAATGTTACGAGAGACCACGGGATCACATTAATAACTTTGGTGAATGAAATGAAATATTTGTCCAATATATAGCATTTCTCGAACGCAACCCGCAGACTTGTTGAACATTTTGATCGATGAGTGCCTACTCGATCGCACAGAACTGAAGTAGATCGATTTGTCGTGGTTTAAGGTCTTACACTTTGGGCAGTAGAGCTGGCCGTGTCCCTCAAGAATTCGCAAGTCTTCCTCACCTCTCTTGCCCCTGTGGTGACTGCCTCCGCTGCTTCTATGGTCTTCTCATGTGCATCTACATCTTCAGTTTTTGCATCTGCACTCTCATTATCCTTCTTCAAGTGCAATATATATAAATCAAATTATGTTAGTTAAAGAAATGCTAGACCTCCTATTGGTCTAAAATTCTTGCACGACACATGTCATCATGTGATTTATATATATATTAGAGATTGACAAGGGGCATGTAAAACTCACTTGCAATGGCCTTGGGGCAGCAGTGACAAACAGCCGAGGGCTCCAAGCACTTGTTGGGAGGTGTTGAGGAAGCTTTGCAATGAATCTTAAGGTTGGTATTGACATCTTCTTAATTTCTTATTTATTTATCTATTTATTTTTTAATGGATATTCCGAGTTCCAATTATTCCCCTTGCAAAAACAGAATATAAAGGTGGAGGAGGAAATAGCCAAAGTAACATGTGTTGGTCATGGAGATTTAATCTGTCTTGTGGTTGCATTTCTGCCTTAAACCGGGTCCTTTAATCCGGGTCTGCTGCTAGTTTCCCGGCCATCCTTATATATACTTGAGACTATTAATGGATCAAATGATTAGAGTACNAGATTGACAAGGGGCATGTAAAACTCACTTGCAATGGCCTTGGGGCAGCAGTGACAAACAGCCGAGGGCTCCAAGCACTTGTTGGGAGGTGTTGAGGAAGCTTTGCAATGAATCTTAAGGTTGGTATTGACATCTTCTTAATTTCTTATTTATTTATTTATTTATTAATGGATATTCCGAGTTCGAATTATTCCCCTTGCAAAAACAGAATATAAAGGTGAAGGAGGAAATAACCAAAGTAACATGTGTTGGTCATGGAGATTTAATCTGTCTTGTGGTTGCATTTGTGCCTTAAACTGGGTCCTTTAATCCGGGTCTGCTGCTAGTTTCCCGGCCATCCTTATATATACTTGAGACTATTAATGGATCAAATGATTAGAGTACTGATTAAATTGATTAACTTAATCTTTCTTACATATATTAACTTAGGTTTTTAAAATAAGTGGTATCTGAGCCAACGATCATAAGTTTGAACACCACTTGGCTGAGATGGGCTTGTGCGACATCTATTAATTAGAGGGTGCAATCCAATTAATTAATAAAGAAGGCCAGCTTAATTACCTTCTAATTTCACTCACGTACGCTTTGCAATTTGCATCGACCTGACACCAACATTACATGGGAATATGGGATAGATAGAGATCGAGCAAAGAGTCAGTGAGCGTTTACGACAGTTAATTAATTAATAAGAGCAGTCCTACTATAAAATCATTGTTCCCGCTATTTATACCGGTGGATTCGATTCAGATTCGTTTCCATTAGACATATATATATATATATATATATACAACGTACGTACAGACACAAAGTCTTGCATGTTGTACTAGATCGTCAACTTTGATTTTATTTAAAGCAGAAAGAAACCTCGTCGTATATATTAACGCTGATATGTATATCACTATAGGCAGCAACAGTAATGATAATGCAAGGGTGCAAAACATTTCCCTCCTTGAAAACATATTCTTTGGCAAAAGCCATGGCAATCCGGAACGTCTTCACATTTTCCCATGCATATATATTTTGCATTTCCTGCAAATTAAAACCAGACAGAAATTCATCAAATGATCATGAACATCCAATTTATTTTGTTTAATTATATTCAAATATATATATTCTAGAACGTTAGAGAAAGAGGCCAGGTTTGAAAAATTAAGATTGAAGGAGGGAAGAAAAAAAAAAAAAGAAAAGAAAAGAAAAAAGGAAAAAAGAAAAGGCAATTCTTTTTTTTCCATTTTTTGTATTACCNTTTTTTTTTTTTTTTTTTTTTTTTCACCACTTAAATTTCTGGTAGGATTAATGGTTTATGCTATAAAGAAGGAAGATAGAGTGGTATATTAATTATGCAATTATGTCTCGATTTCTTATATCTGCATGCATGCCATATGTATCCAGATCGAGGGTATCTACTACGTACGTAACGTACCTATATTATCTTCAGTACTCAAAAGTCAATGAATAACTTCTCAATGTTTTTTTATTAATGTAAGAGTTATGGTGTTTTAGATTCTTAATGTTATTTTTTTAATTGATTTTTTTTTTTGGACGTTTCCATAAAAGAAGGGGAGAGAGGATTCGAACTATATTTTGTCGCCTTGAGGATCTTAATAATATTTTTCCTAATCATTGTAAAATCACATAATGGTAAATAAGAAGGTGATAGAAATTATATTAATTTAAGAAATGTGGCAAATCACATAATTTCTCTCATCCTCCTACTTTTTAAAATTATTATTGGATATGTGAGGTCATGTGTGGGGCGGAGACCCTAATGGACCCCACTAATCCAATGATGATTTTAATTAGTGAGAAAATAGAAGAAGGATCGGGAAGGACAAGTAGCATTTTCCTTAATTTAATTGTAGAACGTCAACCATAGTTAATAGTTGAAGAAATCTATGGTGTAATTAATTTTCTTCCATTGATTAGTGATTAAGGACTACGCATTATCACCCCAACCCTAGTTCCTTTCTCTCCCAATAAACCCTAGCCCCCGTCTCTGTGAGCGCTACACAGGTGGGAGGAGGGGTGGCCTTCCCTCCTCCCCTTGTCATCAACCATTTGTGCTAGACAATTTATTTGATACTCCCTAGCCTTTGTGCGGTGCTTCACCCTTGTCTCTTCTGCCCTTTTTTCCCTCTTGTGGCCCGCTTCTTTTGTCCCCCTCCTCCCTAGCCTCTGCCCCACCATTGTTTTTTTTTTTTTTTTTCATGTTTTGTTTGTTGGTTGTTTGACACTCTGTGTGGGTGTCGCCACTAGGGTTTCCCCTCCGGTTCTGAGTACGCCGCTGATCTCCTCCACATCCACTTTGCCACCTATCGTCCGCTGCAAATCTTTTCTCGCGTCCCCCTGCGATGTGCTTTCAACACCACCTTCCGTGTCAGTTTCTGGCCAGCACGCAATCGGCATCCTCTCGACTGTCGTCATCCTCATAATTTGCTTTCCCTATTTTTCCTTTGGTTTTCTTTTCCCTGATTTTGCCTGTATTTGCTTGTTTTTCCATCGCTATTTCCCTATATGTTTTCTTCTGTTTGTTCCTTTTATTTGATTGTTTTTCCATTTTTGTCATTTTATTTCCCTGTACATTTTTTTCTTCCTATTTTTGCTTGTAATAAGGTTCTATCCTCTCAAATTATTTTCTGCCCATGAATATATCTACATTTGGTCCAGACTTTTGGGTTGTGGATGTAAACGATATCCTGGCTTTCGGGTTGAGAAGGATGAGTATTGGATTGGGGGATCTCTGCCCTAAAAGCCGAGGAATAAGTGCTACCTATGCATTGGATGGTGTCTGTTTGGTACAGATTTGAAATTAAACCTGATGATTAATCATAGGTTAGCGGATGATTATGTTATAGGTGATTTGTTTAACTTTGGCTATGATTTACTTTAGAGCTTTTACTCTGTTTGTAAGAGCTTTTTGCTCGCAAGTTTTATGAATGAGAATGAAGTATTTCCTTTTCATAAAAAAACATAAAACAAAAGGTTTACGCATTAATCATAAATATATCCCATAAAAGACCATATGCATGTGTAGGGGTTTCAATATGGTTACGGTTAGTGATTATTGACAAAAGCCATTAACTGTAACTGCCTTAGTAATTAATAAATTTTACTAACCGCAATTGTAACCGCCTAACGGTTAGCGATTAGTAAAACATGTAACCGCCCGCTATAATCGATTTTTCAAAATTGGGCGTTTTGGGCTTTCTTAAGATATATATAACCAATTTTCAGTTTTGGGCTTCTTTTTATTTAATTACATTATCATTGTACATTAATAATATGATTAACTTGAATAAAGTATTTGAATTGTCATTAAATCATATGATTAAATATTGATCTTATACGTTTATATTATTCATATTCATATATGCATAATTATAATTTATAACATATGTAGACTTTTTTTTGAAAAGAACTCATTCTCATTCTATAGAACTCAAGAGCGAAAGCTCTTACAATCACATGGTAAGCCCTGAAGTAACAGTAGCCTAAGCTACAAAGTCACTGGCAAAATCTTATACAAATCAGGCAACAAAGGCCAACCAATCAACAAAATTCTAAAACACATCCACTACCCCATAACTAAAACAGCAAGATAAACATTCAAATCTGCTTGGTAGGTTCAAAGACTACTGAACCAAGCAGACACCATCAGCTGCACATGAAGCGTTTATTCCACGACCCTAAAAGGTAAACCCTCTTATGCCGCTACTCATCCTCCTCGACAGTTAGGGCATGATACACATTCATTTACGACACAGAAGTCTTGACCATTTTTCCTCCTCAACCCGAAAGCCAGGGTAACATACACATCCATGACACATAGGTCAGGATCAAAGGGGATCCAATCGAACCATCGAGGCTAGAGCATTATTACAAGCAAATAACAAACGAAATACAAGGAAAAGAAAAGTAGCAGAATTGAATACAAGCAAAAAGAAATACAAGAAAAGAAACCGATCGCATGTACGTTGAGCTCGTACAAAGAATAGCACAGTAAAAGCTCATCGCGGTGGGGGCGTGAAAAAAGCCCAGCAATGGATGGAGGGCAGCGAAACTAGCATGGAGAAGATTGGCAGAAACTGCAAAAAAAACCCAAAAAATAGAAACAGACAAAAAAGTAATATAGCAAAACACCAAAACAAAAATCGAGATGGAGGAGGCGTGGGAAGAGGAAAAGGGACGGGGGGCACTGGGTTTAGGGACATCAAGTAAACTACTAGAGCCTGGTGCGAAAGGGACTTGGGGAGGAGGGATGGTGGAGGCCATCCCTCCTCCCTTACAGTTACGGCGTTCTGGGAGGGGGGGAGGTGGCGGCTGGCTGAAGCTAAGAAACCCTAGAGGGGGGTATAACATATGTAGACTTATAAGTTTATAACATACATTGGAAATAAGTCCCTAGATACTTAATTGTTGTATTAGTATGAACTTACGTACTTATGATTTATGACATATTATATATGAATAATTTATTATTATATAATCATATAAATTAAAATGATAATATATTAATACTTCAATCGTAGTTATAAGTAACACATTGTTTAATCCAATGTCAATTACTTAATTTGATATTATACGAATCACATTATTATTGTACATTAATAATATGATTAACTTTAACAAGTATTTGAATTGTTATTTATTCATATGATTAAGTATTGATCTTATACATTTATATTATTTAATATACATAATTGCATATATTTATGATGTATAATTATAATTTATAACATATATAGACTTATAAGTTGATAACATACATTGAAACTAAGTCTCTAGATACTTAATTGTTGTATTAGTATAAACTTGCATACTTATGACTTATGATCAATTATGTCATATTATATATGTATAATTTGTTATTATATAATCATATAAATTATAGTGATAATATATTAATACTCAAATTGTTATTTAATTATCTGGAAAAAAAAATTGTGATTTAATGATCAATTGATTATATTATATGTATAAATATAAATATAATTATAATTATAAAAATATATTATATAAAAAGGTGGTTAGCGGTTAGCGGTTATGGTTTAGTAAACCCAATAACTACTAACCGCTACGCGATTATAGCGGTTAAAGACAGTTAGCGATTACGGTTAGTAAACCTAATAACTGCTAACCGTTAGGCGATTATAGTGGTTAAGACAGTTAGCGGTTAACAGTTATAGCAGTTAGCGGTTAACGGTTAACGGTTAATGGGTGATTAGAAAACTGCCCGCATTGACACCCCTATGCATGTGTCTTGTATGTCTCAATATGATTTATAAGATCCTTTGATATGTCATAATATACATATCAATTTGAGGGTTTCAAACTTTGGGGGAAGCATAAACTCCGTTAATTTTTTTTTATTATTATTATTAATGATATTTATTAAAAAAAATATGTGTTTTTCACATATTGAGAAGTACATTACCCTTTTAGATTGTAGAAATTTTCCTACAAGGCTATACGTTCAATCCTACAACCCCGTCTTTAAAAAATTTCTGTCCAATCAGTATATAAATGTTCCATGGCACTAGTAAGTAGTAAATAGAGGACTTTCTTCTCTTTTAATTAAGAGAAATGCTAAACACTTTCATTTTTATACTTCCAAGTGTATATTATTTCCTTGACATGACATTACAAACTATTATTAGATCCAAAATTTAATAGTGGCCCATCCAAATTTAATGATAATTTTTAGTGTTACGTTAGGCACTTAAAAGTGTAGGAATGAGAGTGTATTTAACAGAGTACTCATCCTTGGTGGATCGGCCACTGATTATAAAAGAGACTTTACCAAACAAATATACGTTGAAACCAAGTTTGTTTTTTTTTTTTTAATTAGTTCAAACTCTAAAAAATATAATACTAAGGGTATTTTTGTCTCCTCAAAAAGTGAAAAGACAAAAATACTTTCAAGTATAACTAACTGGAAAAGACAAAAATACTTTCAAGTATAACTAACTGGATACTTTCTAGTTAATTTGAACTGAGAGGAACTTGTCAAAGGGTACTTAGCAGTAAAAGTAGTTTAATTTTATCAACTGCATAAATTAAATTCGGATATCTAATAAATTAAATTAATTGATCAGACATAACCAAACCTATGAATATCCAGATAGCTAGATCGAAAAGTGACACATCCAATTCATATTCTTAATAAATTAATTTGGTTCCGGACCAACCTTAATCAGATTTATAAATTTAATTCATTTTACTTTGAAACAAACAAACGGAAGTTGAGATTGGTTTACATAAGACATACAAACAGAAACAAAGTCTTGTTTTACTCATCGACTTTGATATATGTTTTTTTATTTAAAGCTGCAGGGTGAAACCATGCATATTGTCACGCTGATATGCGTATATGATCAGAAGTTAAAGAAAGGCATCACTGGCAGCAACAGAATTCAGTGTACAATCGTGGCTCACATTTCCCTCCTTGAAAACCTTTTTTTCGGCAATAGTCATTGCAATCCAGAACGTCCTCACATCTTTCCTTTTTTTCCTTGCATGTATCTTTAGCATTTCCTACAAAATGAAAGACAAATTAATCAAATGAATGTCGAATTTAATTTTGTTTAATTATATAATGTATTTACTGGGCGGAACTAGAGTTTTAATTGAGGAGGACAAAACTAACATTTTTTTTAAAATTTTTTAATTTTTAAAAATTAAAAGGAGATCGATCAAGGTATTTGAATCCTAACCAAACCGGAGAGGAGCCGGTTCCAACAAAAGGAGGGACATAATTGTCCAACAAAAAATGAAATCACAATTCTACTCCTTTTGTTGGAACGGGGGAGAGAGGTTAAAAATTAAATTTAGAACGCCTATTTCATAAAGACATAATTTGGAGGTGTTTTTAAAATTTTGGAGGTATCCCCAACCACCTATGTGGTTTCGACTCTGCGTGTGATATATAGAATGATCATCTTCAAATATAGGCATAATAACCAACAACGGAATCAATGTTTCTCATCTGGGGCCAAAAGTATAAATAAGGGTCAAACTTAACTTTGATAAGGGTAAATCTAATTTTTAACCTTAAAAAAAATAAAAACCAAGGGAGAGGGGCCACGCCCTCCTAATTGGCCTATATGTTCCATCCCTGTGGATAAGAATTAGGATCCTCTTATGTTCAAATGCACTGGAAAATATAGTTGAGGAATATTTTTGTTCTCTCAAAAATAAAAAGACAAAATTACTTCTCAAGTGTAACTAACTGGATATTAATATCTAGTTAATTTGAAATGGAGAGAATCCTATTTTTGCTGATAATAGCTATAGAACTTTCTTCAGAGTGGAATATATATATATATATATATATATGAAAATATTGATCTATCCCATATTCTAGAACCAAATGAGAGTAATTAATAATTTTTTTTAAATAAAAATAAAACGTTAGAGAAAGAGGGTTTGAAAAATTAGATTGAAGGAGGAGAAATTTGTCAAAAGATCGCAAAATAAATGCAAGCCAAGTTTTCTTAATAATAATAACAACAAATAGAAAAGAAGTCAATTCTTTTTTCCATTTTTGTATTACCAAGAATGGAAAAGACGAGCAAGGCAAAGGCAGCCAGGACGAGCAACTTCTTGGCAATGGCAATGGTAGATAGATATCCGGTACTCGCCATATTTTTTCCACCTCTTTAATTTATCACAGCAAGGTGATGGAATATATAGAACTTAACGAATGGTATATCTTATAACTTTTAGAGAAGGAAGTTGTAGTATATTAATTATGCAATTATGTCCAGATTTCTTATATCTGCATGCATGCCATGTGGCAATCAGCATGCATGCCAATATATATATATATATATATATCAAGAGGAGTATTTACTACGTATACGTACCTAGCTAGCATTATATATAGGACAAAGTTTTTCTGTAAACTGAGTTGAAGGAATTTCCTTTAACCTAATTTATAAAAATGACATGTACTTTTTTTTTAATAACACATGATATACACTTGAGTTTTTAATAAAATTTATTTCAACTTTATCTCTACAATTAAAAAAAAATGTACATCTCACATGTCTATATAGGACACATGTCACTTTTATAAACTAAGTTGAAGAAAATTCATCCAACCCAATTTGAAAGAAAAATTTGTCCTTATATATATATCTTTCAAAAGTCAATGGACATTTATTATTATTATTTATTTATTTTTATCCTGGCTCTTATGAATGTTTGAGATTCTTAACTGTTATTTTTAAATTGAGATTCTTAAACGTGGAGGATTGACCATGCATGTAAAAAGGGATGCAAATTCAACCGCTCATAATTTCGTTAGGGAAGCTTTTTNTATAGGACACATGTCACTTTTATAAACTAAGTTGAAGAAAATTCATCCAACCCAGTTTGAAAGAAAAATTTGTCCTTATATATATATATATCTTTCAAAAGTCAATGGACATTTATTATTATTATTTATTTACTTTTTTATTTTTTTTATTTTATGTAACCCTAGCTCTTATGAATGTTTGAGATTCTTAACTGTTATTTTTAAATTGAGATTCTTAAACGTGGAGGATTGACCATGCATGTAAAAAGGGATGCGAATTCAACCGCTCATAGTTTCGTTAGGGAAGCTTTTTTAGATGTCATAGATAGAGTTTAAGTTGAAGAAACTACAATCCTTTTATTTCTCCTAAAGTTGATGCAGTTTTTTTAAAATTATCATTTGATCAAAATCTAATAGTAATCAATCTCAAATCCAATGATAATTTTAAAAATCACAACTACTTTGAAAGAAATAAAATAAGTGTAAAAGAATGGTATATGACATTACTCTCCAATTTATATCAGATCGTCTAATTTCTTAGGCTAAATCCATATAGTGGATTCTTAATTACAATACTTTANGCGGTATGGTACGGGGTATTGCCTAGGTGCATCCATATTGATGTTTTAAAATTGTTTTTTTTTTAAAAAAAAAAAAAATTATTAGGATTGTTTTATTTTTTTAAAAAAAAGTTTTTTAGGACCATTAGCGTCCACTACAGTGGACACTAATGGTTATTTTTTAAAAAAATTTTGAGACCATCAGCGTCGACTTTGAGTCGACGCTGATAGTCTTACTATTAGCGTCGGCGTTTGCCTCTGTCCATTCAAGTTTTAGCGTTGAAATATAAGGACTTTTAGCGTCAACATAGTTGACGCTAATAGTCGAATATTAGCGTCCACACTTGAGGTCGACGCTGATGATACTATTAGAGTCAGACTTATAGCATCGACCCTATTAGCGTCCAAAAGTCGACGCTAATACCCTTATTTCTTGTAGTGAAGATCCTAATTTCCATTAATTAGATGATTATTAAGATCATCTACATGATCTCATCGTGAATCCCACGCTCTAGACTTTTGAACCATCGTCGAGCAGGGCCTTTGCGAGTGACATCGGTGTGCCCTTGTTGATTCATGGTTTTGTAAGCCAGTGCTGGAACTGCAACATGATCTCAGCGATTTTGCTGTGAAAGTTAATAATTATTGAGAAGTTAAGGAGGGAGAGAGAAAGAAACACCGAGAAATATTAGGGACTATACACTTTTTCCTTAAAATATTTCATTTCATTGATGATTTATTTATATAAGTGATTACACAATTACTAACCGTTATATTGCAGCTGTTGCTTTGTTTCCTTTTGTTACTTTGTTTCATTTTTCTTGCATTGAATGGCCTTTCCTTTTGTTACTTTGTTTCATTTTCTTGCTTTGTCTCCTTGTCTAGTGTGGCTTAATACTCCCCCTCAAGATGAACACAGTCCGATAGGATTCTAGGAACTAAATTATTATTATTATTTTTTTTGGCATATCGTAGAGACCTCTAGCCTCTAAGTTCACTTTGATACTACATAGAGTGATTTGTAATTTAGGCAAACCACATGTACTAATTTGCATTTATCTCCATATTAAATAACTTTCTCCTCATCAACTAATTTTTCAATAAATATTTCTATTACACTACAAAAATGAAAAGTGTACTAAAAAAATATGAGAATGTTGATGCCTCATTCCAGTTAGCATACACATTTTTCTTAGAACAATATTGATCTCTTCATTGATATAACAACCAAATTAGGCAAATTGCTTCTTCAACACAATGCCAAAGATACAATTTGGAATCTCAATAACCCAAACATTATTTATGACATACATAATATAGCATCTTGGGCTATTATAAAACAATATCTTTGAATATCACTATCTCAATCAGTTTCAGATCAATCTGCTGCAAATTCTACCGAATCATGTGTCTAGTTGCTAATTTTTTATTTAAAAAAAAAATGAAAGAAAAAAAAAAGAAAAAGAAAAACGGTTGGGATACTATCGTAATTTAAAGTTTAATATGATTCAATATATATATATAGAAATTGTGATTTTTTGTACGCACCAAACACCAAAATATTTTTCAACGCAGAACATATTACATTAGCCTCAGATTCGTTTACATGCAATAGATATAGAAACAGAAACAAAGTCTTGTTGTACTCGTCAACTTTGATTTTATTTAAAGCAGGAAGAAACCTTGCCACGCTGATATGAAAATGAAGTTAAACAAAGGCATCACTTTCGGCAGCAACAGTATTGATAAAGGGGTGGATAACATATCCCTCCTTGAAAACCTGATCTTTGGCAAAAGCCATTGCAATCCGGAAGGTCTTCACATTTTCCCTGGCATATAGGAGAAAGTAAAGCATTTCCTGCAAAAAGAAATTAACTAAGAGAAATTAATCAAATGAACGTCGAATTTAATTTTAACGTATTTACATGGGTGGAACTAGCTAGAATTTTAGGTGAGGGTGCCGGCCGGAGACAAAACTAAAATTAAAAATATTAGATTGAAGGAGGAAAAAAATTGTCAAAGATCGCAAAACAAATGCAAGTTAAGTTTGAAAAAAGAAAACAAGTCAATTTTTTTCTTCCATTTTTGTATTACCAAGAAATGAAAAGACGAGCAGGGCAAAGGCAGCCAGGATGAGCAATTTCTTGGGAATGGAAGAGAGAAATCCACTGGCCGCCATATTGTAATTTCACCTCTTTAATTTATCGCAGGAAGGTGTTCATGCTACAGAGTGTGACGGAATATATATATAGAAGAGAAGTTAAAGAATAGTATATCTTATACAAAGAAGGAAGCTAGAGTACGTAGTATATTAACTATGCAATTATGTCTAGATTTCTTATATCTGGCATTCATGCTGTGCGTATCCAGAGGGTATCTACCACCTGGTTAACTGGTATTAGAGCATCCCATGATTCTCGTGAAGCTCTTTAAATTTGGTTTTTCTTTAAAATTTTGAAAAAATTCATAAAAATAGTAATTTAACGAGCTCTTTATTTTATTTCAAATTTAAGTTTGATCAACAAAGCTCTCCAAATACCAAGTGTCAAAAATGAAAGTTATTTAGTTTTTTTAATCTTATATATATATTCATTTTTTTTCTCTCTCTCATCTATGTACCAAGAACAAAAAAAGAACTAAAAAAAAATACGAAAAATAATAATATTTAACTAAAGTAGAGGAAGATATATATAGAGAGAGCTTGATATTTGATTCATTTTAAAAATGACTTTTCAAATTTAAAAAAGTGACTTTTTCTCTTTAAATTTAACTTTTATTTGAAGAGCTCAATATGAATGCTATAATAACCCTAGAAGTGTGAGTACTCTATTTTGTTGACTTTGAGCTACATATATTATCATTAGTTTTTTATTTTTTTGAGGTAGAGCTATATATATATATATATAATTATCGTGCTTAATTAGTTCTTGTTACTACTAGATAAAATATTTGTTGTCCTTTGAGATTATTATTACTAATTAGTCTACCTGCCGTTACACCTTGACTAAATCATAATTAGGATAAAGTTTTCTTTCAAACTAGGTTTGAACGAATTCCTTTAACCTTGATACACATGTTTTTTTAGGATAAAGTTTTCATTTAAACTAAATTGAAAGAATTTCCTTCAATCCAGATACACATGTTTTTTTAATAGTAGGGACAAAGTAGGAATAAATTTTATTAAAACTCATGTGCATTTCACATGTTATTAAAAAAATAACATATGTCACTTTTATAAACTAGATCGAAAGAAATTCATCCAACCCAATTTATTATAATTAATCCTTCAAAACTCAAATATTGCTCCCAAAAGGCATTAATATCTCAGTTGATTTTTATAGCTCTACAACAATTTTCAAATACGGCACCAAGTTATTATTATTATTATTCGAAATTAAGGATGCAGGTTATGCATGCTGCATGCTGCTTTGGACTATAGCTAGTAATTGGTGCCCGATCCCGAAATCCAAAAACCATATAATATCAGAAGAATTGGGGCCGTCGTCTTAGATGCATGATGAGCAAATTTGGAAATACACATGAATGATCACTGACATGAGTTCCATAAATTTTCGCTTCTTTTGATTCCACCTAACTCTGATTCCAAATTGAAAGAATTTCCTTTATCGAGATTGCTAGAGAGCAAAGTCTCATTCCCATTTACTGCAACCCTTTATTACTCGCAACCGTCCCCCACCGCTTAACCTCCTATATAATGCTTCCATGCAACTCCAACTCATATGTGCTTCAGAGAGAGATAAGAGAGAGAGATGGCGAAGTACTGGTGTGTGATTTTTGTGGTTGTTTTAGTGCTAGTACATGCAGATGCACGTAAGATGCCCAGCGAGCAAATACTGCCGGTGCATGCTAGTGCACCAGAGGCAGAGTCACCTAGCGGCACGGGCCTGGGTGACAAGAAGAATTTTATTTACGGTGGTGTCGGTGGCTTTGCCGGGTTGGGTGGCTATGCCGGCCTTGGTGGTGTGCTGCCCATCCTTGGTGGCCTTGGTGGAATTGGCAAAGTCGGTGGAATTGGTGGGGTTGGTGGGATAGGTGGCATTGCCGGTACTAGTGGTCTTGGCGGTGCTGGTGGTCTAGGTGGTCTAGGTGGTGCTGGTGGTCTTGGTGGTCTAGGTGGTCTAGGTGGTCTAGGTGGTGCAGGTGGTCTTGGTGGTCTAGGTGGTGCAGCCGGTGGTGGAGTTGGAGGTGCTGGTGGCCTAGGCGCAGGAGTTGGTGGTGCCGGTGGTCTCGGTGGTGCTGCTGGTGGCTTGGGTGGTGCTGCCGGTGGTGGAGTTGGTGGTAGCCATGGCCTGTTTCCATCTCCTTAAGTTACCCTATTTTTTGTTTAATGTGTACGTGTTTTGTGTTGGGTTTTATAGTACCCCATGCCTAATTAACTGTGGTCGTTGGGTCCCTCCGACGAGAGATCAGATGATTGTCAGTAGTACCTGTTTCGTTGTTTCCCATTTTCATGTTTTTATGCTAATAATTGTAGCTGTCGTTTAATTTAGAGTTACATGCTTCATCAGTTGCTGGCTTTTTAATGTTTAATGATCAAGTGTTGTTGTTGAGAGCTTCCTCCTCTTCGTTACTCCTACTAAGCAAGCAAATCACAGCACAACATATCCCTGTTTCTGATCAATCTAAAAAACGTAAGAAAGTCAGTTGGCTATATATATGCGCATAAGCTTCCCACGCATATTCGCGAAACGTGTCACTGTTTAGCTAGCGTGTGCATGTTGATCGCTGTTTATATATAATTACGTACATATCAATTTCTTAGGCAGCTGGCACATAATGCAGTAAATGAAGTATAATTATACTGCATGCATTTCCTTTTTGCATGGCGACCACATGTACGGCTCCCCAGTGCAACAGTGCATCTTTGTTTTTAATGCCTGACTACACTGTCATTCCCCTGTTATTCATTCGATCCGTTTGTCAAGAAAAAAGAAAAAAAAAAGAAGAAGGAAAATTCACCATTAATTTATAGAATATTGTACCAATTAATTATTAATGGCGTAGACCATCCGTGGATGTGATAGTATTTTTTTTGGCAGTTTAAGAAGCACAGAACTGACAGAAGGGAGGAATTAATATATAGTTATAACATATATTCTTGTCTGCACGTGTTTCAAAAAATGCTCTCTTTCACTCTGTCTCCGCCTCTCCCAACTCTCTTTTATTGTTACTTTTTTGCAAGAAATATTGTTGGATTCAATTCATGATCAAAGAGTACAAATCATTAATTCAATCGACCAAGAATGACGTATTAATCCCGTGTGACCATCATATGATCGATGCGCCTTGAATCAAGAAAAGTTTGTTGGCTTGGAACTTGGAAGATCAGATGGCCGGGAAAGGGAGATTTAGATCAGCACAATCCCCTTATATTTGTAGAATGACTATGTTTTCCCAACACATGGAACGGCAAGCATGGCTAGCACAAGGCCTTTACATAATTTAGCTTGCTTACAAAAAAGAAGAAGAAGAAGAAGAAAGAAAGGAAATTAAAGAAGATTCAAAATTAAGCACTAGTCTCTCTTGATTATCCAGAGCTTGATGTCCATCCAAAATGTTGTTCCATAGAAAAGACAAAAGTACAATTGGTGTTATGTATTATGTATACAGTAAGCATCCAGAAACATGTACAGGATCCAGTAAGGCAATATATAGTTCACGTGCTGAACCTCTCCCTAGACTCCCTAAACTGCTGCTGGCTAGTACAAATATAGCTCATCTGCTCATGCTATATATGCCAGCCAAAAGATTAAAGATATGTTTTAGTAGAAGCAAACTTTGTTCTCTTAGTGTTTAGACGTGGCTCGTTTGGTTTTTCTCTGCTCAGCTTTCTTACTTTTGATCAGTTTCACTTTCTGTACGTGTCCAGTCTATAGGCCCTCCACCACCTTCTCAGATACATTCTGTCCCTCCATCTCCTTTCTTCAGTGGGGGTGCGGGTGACGGCGGCGGAGGTGGTGGCACAGCTCCGGGTGGACGTTCTCGGTTTGGGTTTGTAGGCTCTAGCCGGTGTAGTAGTAGCATCAAGGGCAGAACTAGGATTTGAGGTGGACGAATTTTTCTTTTTCATTTTTAGGAGATGGACGTCCTTATATAAATACAAAAGCATATCGATACACATACTCTCTTTATATGTGTGTTTGTGTGTGTTTATATAAAATAAAAAGTATAGAAGTCTTACCTCTAATCTCATGGCATAAAAAATATACAATAATATAAATAACTAGCATGATATCTTAAAAAAACAAAAACGAAAAAAAAAAAAAAACTAAAAAACTAGCAAAAAAAACTAAAAAAGATTTATAAGATCTAAAAAAAGGGTACATTTGAGCGTAGATTCTTTTTCCTAACATTTCCCCCCATAAGCCCCAAATAACAAGAAGAGAAATGCTAAGAGTCAAGTCAAACAATGGTGCAATCATAAATGATTAAACCATCTAATTTGTGATGTTAACCTAAATGATGACAAAATAACTATTTAAAAAACTATTTGTTGGTTAGAAGTTACTCAAAGAACCCAAACCGGCCATTTAACTTTTTCTTTCACATATTCAATCAAAGTCCTAAATCAAATTGAGATTTTAGTTAAAAACAAACTAGAATATAAAGGGAAACTAAATGAATTTAGTATTTTAGGTTTTTTATATTGAAAGAGGGGGCAAAGTTAAAAGAAAAAAAAATTTGGGAACACAAATATTTTTTCATTTTGGGGGAGCAAAACTATAAAAAATAATTAAAATGGACACAAATATTATTTTGAGGGGACAACTTCATAAAATGGGTAGATTTTTAAGGCAATTAAAAAAAAAATTGTAAAAATTTTAGGGGGACATTCGTCCCCCCACCCCAAGCTATAGATCCACCCCTGAGTGGCATAGAAGGGGGTGGAGGTGGAGGTAGGGGTGGGTTTCGGGGGTGGCAGTAATGGCAATAGCAGCTTTGGCTTTGGTTGTGGTAGCAGTGGACCTAGTGGTGATGATGCTAGTGTACAATGTTGGGAGATAAAGTGGTTATGAAAATTTTTAACGAGAGTACATAATTAATATATACATATATATTTTTTAATTTTATATTAGTATACATAGTTTAACTCCACTTTAGTTCAAAAGTCTAGGCTAATAAGCTAGGGTCCTAAAAATCATATTTGCATTTTCTCAATGTAAAAACTATTTTGCTTTTAAATTTGCGCAAATTATTATCAAAATTATATGGTTGGCATGAGCTACTATACACAGTAGTTAATTTGATCCCCTAACCCCAAGGGATGGTTGTAAATCTCGTTTGTTGAAACTAGGCTATTAATTTGAATCTTTCTTTCTTTATGTAGGGCCAATTACTTATGTTAGTTAATAATTTAATCCTCTATTCTTTTAATTTGTAGCGAAAGGAAAATAACTTTACATACGCGCTGAAAAAAACTAAAGACACGATTGTTGACTAGCACACACTTTATGCTCTATGACTCTGAATAAAAATTGAAAAATGGGGGCAAGAATGAAGAAATACAGATACGAGGGGGCGAAAATATAAATTGGGTGTACGCTCAGTACTATTTTTATTTTAACTTCATTTTAGCTTTGTGAAAGGCGGGAAGGCGAGCCAAAAGAAAATCCAAGGAGAGGGAAAATCAGAGTGAGAGAGAGATGGAGAAGGAGAGCTCGAGCAGCGAATTGCAGAGCATACTAGAAGCTATCAAATCCTCGGATGTAAGCTTATTCCAAAGCTTCCACGTTCAATTCGGACCTCTATTTTCTTTTTTTTGAAAAAAATTTCGATCTATTTTTACAATCCGTTAGCGTTTTATGCATTTATGAGCAATGGTGTTTGCAAATTGTGTTCTTGTTTTGGTAACTGTTTCGTTGTTTTTGTTAATTTTTGTGAATATTATAAATTGTTGTTTTGGCTGCTAATTCATGGAGTTGAGGATTTTACGCTATTTTCCTTGCTTTTTGCCCGATTGTTAGCCTCCCTGAGCATTAATTTGGTACCGGATTTAAATTCATGATTTGACCAAAATTATTCACTCTTTGGTGATTACCTTGAAAATTTAGGAAAGCATTGGAGAAGCCGAAACGTTTGATATAAGAAATTATTAGCTGACTGGATTTGCTACAAGAATTTTTAATCCGTTGTTTTTGCTCGATATTAGTTATGATTCAATATGAGGAAGATTCTCTTCTCCTTTCATTTTTAAATTTTGGTTACCAAAAATTTTCATATTCATAAGTTTGTGTTATATAATTGAATTATTGTGGAAAAAGTTTCTCCTATGCAATCTTGTAAATTTGTCATGTATCGATAAGTTGGACATTGTTTCTTGCAGGTTGTGGAGAGTCGTGTTCAACTAATAAACAAGCTTCGGGACTTTGAAATATCTGGTCAATCCAACCTGGCTTCCCTTATGGAATGCCTCACAGTATCCAGTCCAATGTCCATTCATTTATTTTTGTTATATATCAGATAGAAGCTGTGCATCTTGCTATTGATCCGCTTAAATAAAGTAAACTCTGTAGTATCTGTAACGATTCCAGCGAAAATTAATAATTGTTTTTTTTAGCAATGCCATTTTGAAATAGAACTTCCTCTTCTGAGAATTTACTATTATCAAAATGTAGAGAGAGATTCACAACAAATGACTCATACCTATCAAATTAGGAGGCTGAATTCATGAAATGGATATTGGGCCTGCTATTCAATGTGGGTAATTAGTATACAAGAAAGTCCATAAAACATAATTTGGAAAGTGGATGTTTAGATGGATGATTAGGAAATATAAGAACTCATGGAATTAGAAATTGATGCATGTATCATGTCTCAGAGAAGTAGCACTCAAATGTGACCTTGTAGGATAAATTTTGGCTGCGATGGTTTGGTCATGTGCAGTAAAGACTAAAGAATACTCTAAGATGAAAAAGTTGTAAAATTTTTTAAAATATTAATTTAATCATTACTCCAAAGGGACTGCCTTCCTCCCAAAGCTCATTTGCTCTACATGCAATATTGTGATGGCGAAATTTTTTATAATTAGTTCTTTGCAGGACTTATTATGAGTATGAGCAAGTTCATGCTGTCAGCATCAACTTTGAGGATATTCTTGTTCAATTATCTGTGTGGTTAGGATTGATTGAAGTTGCTTGTGTACTAAATCAATGACTTCTATAGACATTTTAAGTGTTGGTCCAATGAGTCATTATGTTTGTAATGTGATAAGTACTTTATGTGAGCTACTTGTTCCAACTCTTTTTGCCGAAAGGAGAAGATAAGAGATGGTTGTCTGCTAATGTTCCTAATTTCTCATCTGAGTATTTGAGGTTTATGATAAGCGACTCACAACCACTTTTAGTTTACAAACAGTCAATGTCAGCACTTTTTATGATATGCATTGTTTTAACCTTGACAACAAGATTGGCATTTTGGGAAGACTTCACTTGTTTGGATGTATCCCAGTGCTTGCTAAACAAAGCTATTTTACAGTGTGCTGTAAAATACCTTGAATCGGATATATCTGGCTGTTTATCACAATTTCTTGCCCTTGGGACCAAGGTATATATGTTCACGTGCAATTTTCATTCCATTTGTCATTATATCTGTGTGCTTGTACAGAAGCATGTAGATCAATTTCTTAACCATATTGGGATGCTGTGGTATTTGATATATTGAGCACTATATTTAGGCAAACATATGGTGTGGAAAGCATCTGAAGATGACTCTTATGTCAACTGAGGAATCTCAAGAAGAGGAGCATTGTGACACATTTTTTCAGGTAAATGATACTAGAGTCGGGCTCAGATAGATGGAAAGTTGCTAATTCAGTTTCATTTGATTTTCTATCTATAGTCTTTGGTTTGAATGTTAATCTGACGGGTTCTCTTGAGTGGGGATTTGTCCTCATCAAGGGATTGAGGACGAAACTTCTCTGAAAATGTGCAAGTAGAGGTACTATGTTCCAATATTTATCATTTTCCATTGTTCTTCAGTCCAAGTAGTACTTAAAAGACTATTCTGATTTGTGCTCGGTCTTGAGAAAATTGGCTTCTGTAGTATTTGAAGCATAAGCATAATTTAGTGTGTACGTAACTCAATTTGAAGCATCACTCTTAAGAATAGTCAAGCTCTGTGTGTCAAGATAGTGATTTTGGGTGAAAAATGCTACATGTCAAGATTTCTAGAGATTTGTTGCTAACAGCTCACTGGTAAACTTTAGCATTTGGCATAAATTCTTATTTATGACGGTTTGTATCTGCTTCATGAGTTAATCTCTTCTTTACTCTGGAAAATTTCATGCATGTGATTTTTCCTTATAGTGCAGTGTTTGTACTCTCACATATGGATACCATTTTGCTTTTATTTTTAAAACTTTTCAAGGCTCTGTTATGACTCATTAGTTTGATCATCTCTCTGCAGACATTATGTGTCAGCTATCCTATTTTTATGAAACTTTCTTTGACATTATGAACTTATATTTTGCAGCTGCTTTTGGATTTGTTTAGCTTCTCTGCTGCTACTGTTTTGGCATTGGCAAGATACCCAGTTTCGGATGACAAATTGTTGATAGATATTGTAGAGAAATACATCTTGGAACAGTTAAATTTAACAAAAGATTCAATATCAGAGGTTAAGGTACTGAAAAATTGCACTATTTTCTTGATGCTTATCGCTGAGATATTATTACAATTTTGGAGATATTGGCGATCTATATCCTGCGCTAGTAGCTTAAAGTAAAACAAAAAAAGAATGCTTGTGAATCATATTCGCTTATGAGAATTTTTTTTCTTTAAGTTTTAATTGTATTCCTGCTTTGACCAAATAACACTTTCTCTCCCATTCACAAGGGATTAAATGTGAGGCCACGGGTTCAATCCTGTATGAGAGTGTAAGGTTGTGTTTTCTATGAAAAAGGTAGTCCCATTTCCATTGTTTCATTTTTTTAAGAATTTGTTCTTTTTGGAGAGAGAGAGAGAGTGCACTTATCAGAAAATTAAGGAAAAGATAAGAAAGGATAAAATAAATTTTGTTGAATTTGTTTGTAGATCTATAAATAGCATAATGATCTAGGATCAGTTAAGGACAAACCAGAGAAAATTGACTGAAAAAAATATGGTCATGTGGAATGGAGACATGCTTGCACGTAAAAGATTTGTAATGTTTTCATGGGAGCTAGAAAAGGAGAAGGCAGGGGAAAAAGAAATTTAACTAGTTTTTTTTTTAACATGTGGTATTTTGTAACTTTCAGGATGAAATTCATTGCTGAGTTGTGTGGAGAGATAGAGAGAAGGGGGGCAGGGGTTTAAGCATTATAGGCATCCAATGAATTTTGAGACTCAAAAGTGTCCTTTTTTTTCCCCCTTTTTTTCACTTTGTGGTGTATAACTACAGTAGTTATAAGATATATGCACTGATTGATCTTTGTTTGTTGGAGGATTCGAAACTTGCTACCCATAGTCAAAAGACCTTTAATTAGGTTTCGAGAATTGAAAGAGAAGTCACCTGAACATTACTTTTTCAGACATCTCAGAGGCAGATGTGGGTGTATTTTAAAATTTTCCTTTTCCTCTGTCCCATCTCAACCTCACAGATGTAAGGCCATTTACTTATCTAAAAATTTAAATAAGTACGTATAGATCTTGTTTGTATATAGTTTATATCTGAAGAACCTACTTGGCATTTTTCCTAAANAGTGTAAGGTTGTGTTTTCTATGAAAAAGGTAGTCCCATTTCCATTGTTTCATTTTTTTAAGAATTTGTTCTTTTTGGAGAGAGAGAGAGAGTGCACTTATCAGAAAATTAAGGAAAAGATAAGAAAGGATAAAATAAATTTTGTTGAATTTGTTTGTAGATCTATAAATAGCATAATGATCTAGGATCAGTTAAGGACAAACCAGAGAAAATTGACTGAAAAATATGGTCATGTGGAATGGAGACATGCTTGCACGTAAAAGATTTGTAATGTTTTCATGGGAGCTAGAAAAGGAGAAGGCAGGGGAAAAAGAAATTTAACTAGTGTTTTTTTTTTACATGTGGTGTTTTGTAACTTTCAGGATGAAATTCATTGCTGAGTTGTGTGGAGAGATAGAGAGAAGGGGGCCAGGGGTTTAAGCATTATAGGCATCCAATGAATTTTGAGACTCAAAAGTGTCCTTTTTTTCCCCCTTTTGTCATTTCACTTTGTGGTGTATAACTACAGTAGTTATAAGATATATGCACTGATTGATTTTTGTTTGTTGGAGGATTCAAAACTTGCTACCCATAGTCAAAAGAACTTTAATTAGGTTTCGAGAATTGAAAGAGAAGTCACCTGAACATTACTTTTTCAGGCATCTTAGAGGCAGATATGGGTGTATTTTAAAATTTTCCTTTTCCTCTGTTCCATCTCAACCTCACAGATGTAAGGCCATATACTTATCTAAAAATTTAAATAAGTATAGATCTTGTTTGTATATGGTTTATATTTATCTGAAGAACCTACTTGGCATTTTTCCTAAAGGCAGTCTTTAATTATATGTAAACAGAGAATTGGTTCACTCGGCACAGAAGTAGTAAAGGTTATACAGGTTGTCATAGATGCTGTAATAAGACTTTGCGGAGTGTATTCTGAAGCTGTAAATTGGAAGTTCTGTGACGCAAATCCAGAGGAAGAGAAAAGCTGCATTGACTTTGAAGCGGCCAGTAATATGAGCCACGTTAGTAACATAACAAAATGTGCAATAGAAAAACTGTGTGAATTGGGCATCCTTGCAGCTAATGATGGTGGGAGGTTGGTTACCATTCTTAATGTCTCATGGAAAGGCGTGGTTACCTTGCTTCAGCTTGGCAAGGGGACTTTAGCAGTAAAGGTGAATGTAGCAGATATCATTCTGAATCTTCTTTCACTGGTTAATGAGTCTCTGAGATGTGCCGCTAAAGCCTGGTCCTCTTCCCTGAAGGAAACTGTTTCTGTAACCGAAGCTAGAAGAACATTCGTTCCAATAAAATTCTACCTGGTTAATGCAGTAAAAATATCCTCTCTATATCCAAGCCAAGCATATCTGGTATACAGGGAGATAACACACTGCATCCTGATAATCTCAACCTTAAAAATTTCAATGAGTAACGAAGAACTTATGAAAACTGCCAGTGAAGTAATGACAGAGCTTTTGGAGCAGATATCCATGGATTTTCTCAAGTCTTTGCTAAATTCAGTTCAAGTGAAACTGGAACTGAAGTTGAGAATTCTGGACTGGTTGTTCACCGATGAAAGCAACTCAAGTTCTGACAACGGAGGCTTAAGTAATAATTGTGTAATAACTCCAATTTGCCAAATTGTTTTGGTAGGTTGTGAAGACATGCCTGGAGCAAGAATATTGTTACTCGGTCGGGTTGCATTGTTTCTTAATCTACTAAAATATTCTCTGGATATTGATGAAGATGTAAAACTTGGAATGTCTGGCAAGCTTGGATGGTTTTTGGACATATTAGTTGATGAAGACGTGTATTCTTCCATTCTTGTCTTTCAAATTCCTGAATTATATGGTTCTGGAAAAACTGTTGAAATAGATTGGCAGCCTATGTTTTCTTCGGTTTTGCATGCACTGAAAACCTTCATGATTGTGCTCTCTTCAAGCCTTGCTTGGAGGGAACTTGAGTCTTTCCTGCTTGAGAATTTCTTTCATCCTCACTTTCTTTGCTGGGAGATTGTAACTGAGCTTTGGTGTTTTATGGTGCGTTATGCTGAGATAAGTGTGGTGAATGGCATTATTGATCAACTTTGCTCATTATTGAAGTTGGTGGCATTTTCAGAATCAGTTTTTATTCCTGGTTCTGCTATGAGAAAAATGGCAAGAGCCATTAGCAGGATTCTTGCTTATGGTACACAATCTATGGTTGACCATGTTTACAGGTCCATTGTCGATGACAACAGATCTCAATTATCATCACTTATGTGTGTAGCCTTGCTCATGGAAGGCTTTCCGCTAAATTTGCTATCAGAGAGAATGAGAAGTATTGCTATTCAGAGAATCTGTACTGATTACTTTGGCTTCTTAGAGAGTTTTGATGACAAATTGATGAGAGTTTGTAATTCCGGTTTATATGGCGTTCCAGTCTTCACTCTGTCTGCCTCCTTGCAATCTGTGTAAGTAATCAGATTCCTACAAGCATGAGACATCAACTGTTTCTGTTAAATGATGATCAATTACTCAGTTTCATTTTGGAGTTTTGAATTTATTACTGATCCTTTGAAAAAGTTCCAAAGTTTATGCTAGACAACCAATTATATGTTCCAATAGTTCATAAGTCATGAACAATGTGCACATTTTGAATAGATTTTCAGGCAGCTTTGAGATGACATGAATAAATTATGGGTCAAACGATATTATTTTATCCTGCATGAGTTACTTCTCCATTCTGGTTATTTTATTCATTTATTTTTGTTTTGGTTTTTTGCTGGGGGCAGGGTGCTTTAACCTTATTTTTTATTTCTTCCAAAAAAAGAATCTCGAGTACAGATCACTCTCAATCCAGATATTACATACAAATTTTCCACTTCAATTTATTGACAAGATTACTAAATGAAACCTTTTCATATCATGTAGCCAGGTCAGCATGCCTGAAATTGATGCGAAGACCCTGAAGTTTCTAGTTACTATTAGTCATAACTACAGAAATTCGGTGGACCAACTAACAAAAGAACATTACCGTAAGCTTTTGAGTGAAACATTAGGAATCATCTCAAGTATGAAGCACCTATATGCAGCAGATGAGATGGAAGAAGTTATATTGGAGCTAGAAAACCTATTTATCTCAGGGCCAACAGCCTCAGATACTCAACTGTATCAATGCAAACCAAATCTGGCTCTTTTCATGGCAGGACTTGGTCACATGGAAATTACAGAAAGTGATAAAAGTGCAAAGTGTTGTGCTGTCTGGGAATTGTATCACATGCTACTGAGAGAGCAGCATTGGGCATTAATTCATTTGGCAATTACAGCATTTGGATATTTTGCTGCCCGCACTTCTTGCAATCAACTCTGGAGATTTGTGCCCCAGACTGCAGCTCTTTCATTTGATTTAGTGTCAGGAAATGAGGCAAACGTGGAGAGATTTATGTCTGAATTGAAGGCATTTCTTGAGAAGGAAATGGCTATTCTTACAATTACACCAAGCTCAGATCAGCTTGGGCTGCTTGCAAGGGAAGGTCTGATGCTAAAGCAAACGGTTCGAAAGATTTCAGAAATTGACGTAGAGGCTGTGGGTGTGGGATGTCAAAGCATGGAGATTGATGAAGAAAATCCATCCAACAAGAAAAGGAAACTTCCTGACGGAATTAGTGAGGGAGTGGAATTGCTGCAGAGTGGTTTAAAGGTTATTGGTGACGGTCTTTCCCGTTGGCAGCAAAATCACGATGCCAACGAACTTCATGACAAGTTCTTGACTCATATCTCTCACCTGGAAGATGCAATTGCTCAATTAGTGGGCCTGGCTGGTAGTGGTTAAATTCTCGCTACAGCTAGCCCTCTGCTGGAAAATAATCGATTGCGGCTTAGTAACCAAGGTATGTACTGAATTCAAATTTGTATAGTAAGAGAAGGAATGGATACAACTGAGTTGAGTACTAAGCTGGAAATAGTATTTTCTTTGTGATGAATCAGAGCTGTCACTACTTTTGAGGCATGCTTTAGGTGTCTTATCAATCAACTTGCCTCTGTACATTGAGATTTTGTCGTATGTGAATATGGTCTTGAATATTTTAGTTATATTTGCTTTTAGTTTTATTGGTGCTAGAGTTTCCCGCATGATAGAATCACTCAAATCACTCACAATCACATATCAACTAATAACGATAAAAATAAATGATTAACATAAAATATTGTTGGGTCCTAATCCATTTGCTTAAGTTTTTGGGTTAAAGTATTTCTTAACATATAATACACTCACTTGAGCTTAATAAATGTTCCAATGTGTATACCATGGTCTCACTTGACCTTGATGAATTACAGGACGTGTTATTCTTTCTACAGGTTTGAGGGGTGAAGATGTAGATTTTACTAATAGCACGATTTATATAGTGCTGCAGGTTGAATGGATTCCATTTTCTTGATATGATTTGAATTAATTTCACTTTTTCATATTTAGGGGCATTTTTGTTTTTTTCTTGTGAATATTGGTGGATGTCCTAGCTAATTTAATTATTTAATAAAGAGAAATGTTATTTTGTATTATTTTGTCTTTCTTCATTGACTGGCATTGTCAATTCACCATTTATTTTTTATTTTTTATTTTTTTTCCTTTTGAAATAAAATTGATATAAGGGTGAATTAACAATATCATATCGCAGATAATTATGAAAGAAGGGCAAGAAAATACAAATAACATCTCTCTTCAATGAGTATTCTAACAATTATCTTCATGTGGTTATGAAATGATTTACATGTATATTTATACTATTTTATGATTATAAAAAATATAAAAGACATGATAGAATGGACTAGACAATGATTTTCATAATACAGCAGTTTCTGCTTCTATCTATCCTTATCAATTTGTTATCTTCATCATCTTTAATAGTCCTTGCATGCTCCAGATGGTCTGATTGTTGGTCTTTATCATGGTTGTCCTAATAATGGGTGTCATCAACTTGTAGATATAAAAATAAATTTTTTTTTGGATATATGAATTGTTGTGAGTGCATTTGTGTCTCACATTGAAAAAATATAAGGAAAATAGTAGTTAATATATCTAAGTATATTCAAGTCAATTAGCTTAAACTTTTGGACTAAAATTGTGTTCAAGTATATATATTAATGCTCTGCATGACTTCCTTAGATCTGCTATGAAATATTAATTGTAAGAAATATATATATATATTCATTCCTCATTAAAAAAAAAAAAATGTTCTTATTAACTTGTCGCGGGTAGCCCTATAATTTGAAACAAGATCATATCCAGCTTATTTGAACGGGATAATATATTAAAGGGGTATTATTATCTTTTCTTTTTTTGAGGGGATAAAAATACCCTCTAATATAACTAACTGGATACTATCAAAAGGATCTTATTCCTATAATTTCAAAAGAAATACATTGTCATATAATGGCATAATGTGCCGAAACAAAAGTGATAGCGAATGAATGATGGACCACCCAAGCTGAGCTGTTGAGGAAACAGCAGTGCTAATCCCTGATATATCTTTATCTTGACGTCAAGGAAAAGAATAATAAAAAGACTAAACTGGACACACAAAAAAAACTAATTTTAATTTACATTGAGGCATCCAACACACAAAAATAAAAACAAATAGGAAAAATGAATATTATTGTGAATGACTTGTCTTCACTGTCCAGCAATAAGATGAAGAAACATTCGTAACTCTGTCCACAATCTTAAATGTAAGAGGATCTCAATGGCGATTTTTCCTATATGATCATAAATCACTTGGCCAGAAAAGCTTATAACGTCTACGTTTGAACTTAATTATTATGCATAAATGAAGTGTAATCTGGGGAAATCTAGTCATTATTGATGCCCATCAATTTTCTGTCGTAAATGATGCAAAGAATTCATATATGCCCACTAGACATTAATATATATATATAATAGCTTTCATTATATCATGATAGATAGAATCTCAGAGTTGAGTTATATTAGTCAAGAATGCAATGATCCGGTATGAATTCTTAAGTCTATTTAAAGAAAGAAATTTAGAGTTTTGACAGACTGGGTACACAATACTCTCTATTTGAAACTTACTTATCCATTCCTATAACCCACAACCTTTATAATATTTTCTTTGTAAACCTTTGAAGCATCAACCTTTGAAATGATTTCAAAGAACATGTATCTTCATTAGTCAACCAGATATTTGTAAGTGTTTAATATCAACATTATCCTATGTTTATTTATGAGCATCAATTTCAAATTTATTTAACTGCTTCATTATTTGTGCTATATATATACTTTCACAGTATATCCTAATCATTTCATATATACATATATTCCCACACCCTCCTCTATTGGTGGGTGAGGCGACCCATCCATCCATGGAAGGTACGGGTGAGTCTACCTATGCTTAGTTGTGCATAGGCATGGGTCATAACTTAACCACGTCCCCTTCGCCAATAAGGGCATGAATGGGTTGCCCCACTCACACGCTTCACTATCGGGTGTGGGCGGGTAGGGCGACCCACCCATGCCCTCTACAGTTGATGGGAGGTATTATCTGTTCTTTTTTTTATTTTTGGGTCACATGTCAAGCTGAAGTGGTACATTGTATATGTAGAACTATTTTATTAGATTTGACGTTAACACGCAATTTACAATTTTAAATGATATATATTGTTAGATGCAACAAAACAAAACTTACACCATAAACTTAAAGTGGATCATCTCCATCCCACCTGTTTTATTTGAGAAATACTATTTAGCATACTCCCATCATACCTCTATCCCACTAGGCTAGTGTAGCGGTACCTAGTTAGTCTTTCTTTCTTTCTTTCTTTTTCCATTTTTTTTTTAAAGGATTGATAGACAGTGTCATGTCAACCCAGTGAGATGAGAATGGGATGAGGGTTTGCTAAATAACATTACTCATTCCATTTCGATTGCCATTTTATTTATAATAATTTTAAAAACCACATATTTGTCTTATAACTATACCACAATACTAGCGTATCAGTCACAACAAACTCTTGGATTTGTTAATGTTTTAAAAAAATATATTAAAATCGGTTTCAACTACCAGATCAACGATGTGGGATAAAAACGTGATTTTTAACGTTACTTTTTTTTATTTAATAATGAACAAAAATTTCTTACAAACTGAGTTACAAGAAAATTACTCAAACTCAGTCTCTAACCCTTATCATGTGATTCCTCCAATCCCATTTATAAGAAATTTATACCCTCTAATAATTATTGGGTGTACCCCATGTGGAAGGATTTAATATGCCCTAAACACCTTGTTGGGATGAGGCGATTCGGCACATACATAACAACACATACTGTTTCACTCGCACAACTTGATTGTTTAGTTTGGAGTTGTTGGATAAGAACAAAATATTCATTTTTTTTTTATAATTAAATATCAATGTCTTGTACTCTTTTTCATAGGTAATTGACTTTAAATAAGAAGTTAATTAAGCTCGTGAAGCGAAAGCTCTAAATTTATCTCAAATAGGATTACTCAGTCAATTTAAAAAGCTGTGGCCCTTTACAGCTGACAAATGGATTTGAAGTACAGATCTTTTTTTCCTTTTTCTTTATATCTATTATTTATTAACAAATACCCCAAAAGTGAAACCACCACTATCTATCTATCATTACCACTAGAAGATTCCCATTGGTTTCTCCTTACTGTCTCCTCTCTGTTTGTTATTATGACAAAAGTGAGGTTTCTTTTTTCTTTTATTTTCTTTTATATATACAAAATTTCATGAAAAAAGCTTAAAAGTAACTAGTTAGGCTGAAAATTATGTCGCGTGTCGGGTTTGAATCGTGTTAAAACATGAGTATATATATAAAATTATATAGATCAATACTAAATGGGTCAGACTTATCAACTACGTACTCTAATTTTTTAATTTCGTGTTCATGAATTTGTGAGTCTTGAAAAAAATTACCGACCCTAGTTACGGGGATCGAATGCAATGAGGCGTACGTGTGAGGAAGTGTTTTCGAATCCCACTCTGCTCGGGCAAGTATCAATCGATATTGATCGAGCTTCTAGTCGATTATCTTCTCATGCGAGGCTGTTCATTGCACTAGCGCGACCTCTTTTTCATGCAGAATGATGCATGTGAAAACTCTTTAATCAAGACACGTGTAACACGGCTGAATGCTGTACATTTGGTGGAGCAGGCTGTCACATCATTCAATGAAAGGAAATCTATTAAAATTTGGATACTTAATATTCAATTCACACACATACGGATTTCATAGCAAAATTAATACTAATGCTGGTTTTTTCTAAACTAATGCGCTAATGCTGGTAAT
This sequence comes from Carpinus fangiana, assembly GCA_006937295.1. Lineage (NCBI taxonomy): Eukaryota > Viridiplantae > Streptophyta > Magnoliopsida > Fagales > Betulaceae > Carpinus > Carpinus fangiana. The sequence continues at coordinate 11,113,845 of CM017326.1, read as the reverse complement.
TGTGTGTGTGTGTATATATATATATATATATAAATAAATATTTAAATCACAACAACACTTGACAGCCGACATTTGCAGTACTAGTAGTGTATCATCATCTGAAAGAGAGAGGGTGATGATGAAGAAGAAGATGATTTCCATGAGCCTCCTGCTTATTACTTTCTCCCTCGCAATTGCATTGCTCATTGTCTTCGTCTCAATACTACAACCCGAGCACTTACATGTAATGGAATATTACGACGTCCGAGTGGTCAACGGCTTCACAGACAACTCCTCGCTGCCTTTGGTCATATGGTGCGCATCAAAAGACAGTGATCTCGGAGGACGTGCGCTTCAAGAGGGCGACGACTTCAGCTGGCAGCTCGCCACCAGCTTCTGGAGCGCCACCCATTTCTCCTGCACTATCAAATGGGACCAAAAGAGGAAGAGTTTCGACGCCTTTAAGGCTCCCAGGGATGCCTACCGCTGCAGCCCCCTCAGGAGGTGCTCTTGGCTGGTCAAAGAGGATGGCTTTTACTTCAGCAATGATGAAGTCCATTGGAGAAAAGACTTCTCGTGGTAGCTTTGGCACGAGGTTATATATATATATGCATGTTTTATCTTAATTTCACTGAATTTTAATATGGCTTTGACGATGGAAATGGAATCATCATATATATATATATATATTAAGAAGCAAAACGTATCAATTGAATGTTCCATTAGTTTATAATATTGTAGCAGCCTAGCAGGATTAGCACAATCTTTTTTTTTTTCTGTCCCATCTTGAGCAGGACTATGAAATGGAATGCTGGCATTTTGGTGATAAAAAAGACAAAGAAGTATGCAGTGACACTTATCTTTTAGTTTTTTAAGCGGCTATGATTAGAAATATCTCATCAGATTTGGAAACAAATGAAGGATCCCCCACACCACATGTATAGCCGTGCATGATAAGCTTGGTACCCCAGCTACTACAGGACATATTTATGGTGTAATTTTTTCAACAATTAATTCACATTTAACTTTTCCCCTCTCCCGCTTTGATTAGAAAAAAAAAATAAAAAATCACATTTAACTTCACTTTAAATAACTGCAACCTGTCTCCAAGAGGCAGTTCAATCGGCTGTGAACCACGCTATAAAATGGAGGTTACTAGTTCGAATTTTCCCCTCCTCCTTCCCTTGTATGGACATATCAAAAAAATAAATAAATAACTGCAACCCATATACTGTAGTTTTTACTGCAATACTTAAGCCAAATCTCATGAGGATAATAAGCTGAGTTTTGATTCGAACGAGCCAGGTTTTCACACACAATTAAATATTCTACGGTTAGAGAGTTTGAACCTACACAAAAAAAATAGTTAGTATTAGAATATAAATTAAATAATTAAATTGATTATCCCTTCCTACCTGCTTAAGTTTTTGAAGCACATAGCAATTTAACTCACAGTGGCGGTGGAGCTAATTAATTGGACCATGATCTCTCTTGCGAACTAATTGATCACTGTGTGCTTGATTATTATTATTATTTCTTTTTTTTGAGACTTTTCTCTTGACCATGTGGGGGCAGNCGAATTCTCCCCTCCTCCTTCCCTTGTATGGACATATCAAAAAAATAAATAAATAACTGCAACCCATATACTGTAGTTTTTACTGCAATACTTAAGCCAAATCTCATGAGGATAATAAGCTGAGTTTTGATTCGAACGAGCCAGGTTTTCACACACAATTAAATATTCTACGGTTAGAGAGTTTGAACCTACACATAAAAAATAGTTAGTATTAGAATATAAATTAAATAATTAAATTGATTATCCCTTCCTACCTGCTTAAGTTTTTGAAGCACATAGCAATTTAACGCACAGTGGCGGTGGAGCTAATTAATTGGACCATGATCTCTCTTGCGAACTAATTGATCACTGTGTGCTTGATTATTATTATTTCTTTTTTTTGAGACTTTTCTCTTGACCATGTGGGGGCAGATAGAAACTTGGACATTTCGGGGGAGGTATTGTATATATTGATACTGAAGATCGTTTAATTTGGAGGCTAAGGTTTAGTCGTGTTGTGGTGGTCAATTTTAGTGAAGTCATTTTCAGGCAGCAGGGCACCAGGAGACAAATGGTTCATCAAATAATATATGTCACGCATGCCAGCTGCTTTGCTGTAGCATAAAACTATATATATATATATATATATATATGTATGTATGTATAATGATTAGGTGTTAGAATTGAAAAGGGAAAAACTCTCTGTGCAAACTGATCGATCAACTTGCGCATATCAAAGCAAACGCACCAAAAGAGAAAGATCTTCAATCTGAAAAGCGGGTCTGCACTAGAGCAGCAGTCTTTTTCTATCGCCAATACTAGAGAATCAAAATGGAGCCTCTGAAAGATCCTCTTCCACAGAATAATTGATCCATTAATTAACGCCATGAAGGTGCTTTCTAACATATCTTTCTATCTTTGCACTGTTTCCTTAACAGTACTGACGTCCTAGCTTCTTGGCTTCGTTGAAGTTACCCAATTCCTCATCATCATCATCATATACTTCTTGTCCTTCTTGATGGGTCATGTGGAGCCTAGCTCATCTGCCATTGCCATAGGTCCACCAGCCAAGGCAAAAACCTTTTTCTCCACCCTTCTTTGACTCTTGCTTGAGCGAGCTGAAACATAAACTTCGCTAGCTCGACAGTTTATTATTATCTTCAACAATAGTGAAACATTGTTGCAGCTCTGTGACGACGTAGCTTAGCCTCGTTTGAGTGAACCTCTTTGTGTTTGTGTTGTTTTTAGTGCTTTTATTATATGTTCATTTCCCAACAGTGATATCAAAGCCGAGTGGTACGTGAGCTAGCTCTATCACCGTTTCGGAATAGGATCTTCTCCATTTCAAATGAAATGGAGAATATCCATTTAGTGTAAAATGAGGAATAATATTGTAAATTTAATCCTTCAACTTTAATGTTAAGACAATACTACCCTTCATTTTACACTAAATGAATACTTTCCATTTGAGTTGAAATGGAGAGGATCTTGTTCCTTATGTTTCCCACTTGAAAATTGAACTCAGTACTAGCTTTAACACTTTCATATTTTCACTTCACATTAAAACATAAACATGTAGATATTAGGGGTGTAAAGGTGGGCGGTTATTTAACCACCCGCTAACCATTAACCACTAAAACCTTTAACCGCTACCCGCTTAACCGTTATAACCGCTTAGTGGTTACAAGTTAGCGGTTATTGGGTTTATTAACCGTAACTATTAACTGCCTTTTTATATAATATATTTTTATAATTATAATTATAATAATATTTATACATATAACATAATCAATTGATATTTAAATCACAATTTTTTTTTTTTAGAGAATTAAAACACTATTTGAGTATTAATATATTATCACTATAACGTATATGATTATATCACATGATCAATTGATCATTAAATCATTTGATTATATAATAACAAACTATACATATATAATATGACATAACTTATAAGTCATAAGTATGCAAGTTTATACTAATATAACAATTAAGTATTTAAAGATTTAGTTCCAATGTATGTTATAAACTTATACGTCCATATATGTTATAAATTATACATTATACATATATGCAATTATGCATATTGAATAATATAAATGTATAAGATTAATACTTAATCATAAGATTCAATGACAATTCAAATACTTATTAAAGTTAATCATGTTATTAATGTACAATGATAATGTGATTCGTATAATATCAAATTAAGTAATTGACATTGGATTAAACAATGTGTTATTTATAACCACAATTGAAATATTAATATATTATCATTATAATTTATATGATTAGATAATAAAAAATTATACGTACATACATAATATGACATAAGTCATAAGTATACCAATTCATACTAATACAATAATTAAGTATCTAGAAACTTGGTTTTAATGTATGTTATGAACTTATAAGTCTATATATGTTATATATAAGAGTATGTTATGTACAATAATTGATGAAGTTTTATTTGTATCATTTATTGTGAAAAAATTAACCTACAAGGATTGTGGAACCTTTTTTTTTTTTTTTTTTTTTTATATGTTGTGTTGAAGTCTCCATTCAAATCCTTGATAAAACTAAATATTTTTTTAAAGACTTTTTACATGTCAAAACTACGTACCTTTAAACATGTTATGATTTATATTTAAGGAATTTTTTTAAAAGTACAAGTAAATGTAAATTTGGAGTCAAATATTTTTGATTTTTCAATATGGGCTCTTTTTATAGCAATTTGGTCCAAGAAGGCACTAAAAAAGCAAAAAACAAATGAGGTTAAAAAATGCTACAATGATAAAATTAAAAAACAAAAAAACTCAAAAAAAAAAATAAAATGGTTATATGTTTATCTTGAGAAAGCTAAAAAAAAAAGCCAAAAAAAACCTAATTTTGAAAAAACGGTTACAACAGGTAGTTACATGTTTTACTAACCGCTAACTGCCTAGCGGATGCGGTTAGTGAAATTTAATAACCGTCTTTACACCCCTAGTAGATATAAACATTTAGGGGAAACTTCACTTTGACCAGGGCTGGCTCAATGTTTTACAAGGCCTTAAGCAAAACTCTTAAATGAGGCCTTGGTTTTTTTTTTTTAATCAAAATCCACCAAAAAAATTGACAAAAACTCATACAAAACCCACAAGAAAAAATCAAGCACAAAAATAAACATTACAAAAAATAAAAAATAAAAAAAAATATATATTTTTTTTTTGAATCCTTACCTCATTGATACACCTATTTCAAACAATATCCACAAAAAAAATTGTTAAAAAACCCATAAAAACCCACAAGAAAAAACTCACACAGTTTTAAGTATAAGGATATTTGCTTTTATGGGTTAATTGGTCTTATTTTACCGTAGGCTTATTATATTGGAACTTATTAATTAAATTGAGGCATTTTTTAAAAAAAATTACTCACTTATCATGATTAGAGGCCTTAAGTTTTTATTAAAAAAAAAAAAAATTTGGGGCCTCATTAAAAAAAATGGGCCATAAATTTAAAAAAAAAAATTATTAAAAAAATGTTTTGGGCAAAATTTTTTTTTGGGGCCTTATTAATCCAGGTGCCCTAAGCGAGCGCCTCACTCACCTAGTGGTCTAGCCGGCCCTACTTCTAAACTTACACGTGATTTTACAAACCTCCTTCAAACTTTAAAATATCTCACTTTGGACCTCTATGTCAGATTTTAAATGTTATATGACATTTATACCCTTGACTTTTGTATAAATTTACAACTTCCAAAATGTTTTTTTTTAAAAAAAAAAAATTTAAGAAAACAAAAATCTGGAATATTTTTGTATTTGTATGTATTTTTAACGGCTAAAATTAACGGAATGATTCTAATTGAGAGCAATTTAAAGTTCAATGGTCCAAAATGAGAGATTTAAAAGTTTAGGAGGTTTGTAAAATCAAGTGAAAATTCAAAGAATCAAAGTGAAATTTTCCCAAACATTTATTAATTCGTTCAAAGTGTCTCAAAGAAGTAGCTCAATCGACTGGGACCACGCCTAATGAAGCGGAGGTCACTAGTTCGAATCTCTCTCCCCTTTCTTGTGTGGACATGTCAAAAAAAAAAAAAAAATCATTCAAAATGATATTGAGGCTGAAAACTGTATTGAAATAATTATTTAATTATACTAGTTCCTTTCTTGGGACTAGTGTCTAATGAACAATTCTCATTCAATCTGGACTTGTACGTCGAGAGTCAGGGACGGATCTAAAAAGTTTGATGAGGAGAGACCGAGATATAAATTTTTTTGGGGCAAGACCAATGGTCTGTAATTTTTTTTTTTAACACCTAAATTTTTTTTTTTTTTTTTTGAGGACTTGGGGAGTGGCTAGGGCCATCCCTAGTCCTCCTATAGATTCGTCTCTGCCGAGAGTACAATCCCATTCAACTTAGGGCTATGATAATTAACCTCATGTTGATTGTGCTTGTTAACTTAGAGCTCCGAAATAATTTAAAAATTATACTCTTATTCATGATTTGATTGATTTTATAATACAAATCATCCCTACTTATAAGGAAAATAATGATTTTCAATAATAAGGATTTGATAATCATTTACAAGAATTTGATGAACAATTATATATGAATCGTTGTAATCACATGGAAATATACTCTACCAATGTGTTCATATTAAGCTTCGAAAATCGACAAACAGATCGAAGCCCTGAAAATCTGCCATACTTTGTCTTAGAACTAACTGTTACGTCACTTTTTATTTTATTTTATTATTTTTCAGAAGAGATAGCTACACTTCGCCTTAGAATTAAAGGCAGACTGCACAAACACCGGGACACGTCATGGAAGACAATCCAATAGAAATTTGGAAAGAGAGTAATTAATTATATCTATATATTAATATTAGGGGTGTCAACCCGGTCCGATTTTTCGATTTTTGGCCAAAATCAAAAACCGGAACCGGGGTACCCCGGTTCCTTGTTTTGGAAAACCGGAATCGGAACCGGCACCCGGGTAAANCTTAATTCACGATGACCGTGGCAAAATAACAAAAGATATTTGAGGCATATTACAGCCCGACTAAAAATAAGATAGTTTTTTTTTTTCATCATTTTTAGAAAAATACTATTTTTAATGATCTCTCTTGTTATGAACCTTCTAACTCTATGTCTAAAGAACTTTTTTTTTTGCAAAACAGGAGTTTTTTTTTTTTTTTAACATATTCACTCAATCTAGTGATGTTGGTGGTCTCCAGCAGATTAAGATGAAACGTTCTTGAATGGTGGAGATTTATCATAATAAATACCAATAAATAGATGAAGTGATTGATGAAAGAAAAAAATTGTATTTATTATGACACATCTGAACCATTCAATTACTTCAATGAAATCATCACCATTCAATTTTTTAACAGTATGTACGCTGTAGTTTTAGCTACAGCATACAAGCTAGATCCGATTAAGATAGCTTTTGAGGACAAGAGGCTTTTAATGCTATACCTTAGGAGATATTATTCTATTTTGGGGTGTTTAGATTAAGGTATTTTTAGGCTGTCACTGACATATTTATACATGTTTCACATACACAGCCACCATATTCACAAAAATGACTACTTGGAGCCGCTCTCTCTGCCTTGTCCTTGCGTGGACTTTCGTCGGTACGCTAGCATCTGCAGCATTGCCCACCATTTATGTCACCGACGCTTTGCCGGCGAACTCAGAAGCGGTGAATGTTGAATGCTCGTCGCAACGCACAAGGACGAATCTCGGACTGCACACGCTGAAAGCGGGCGATGTTTACCGGTTTACTGCAGTAGAAAATGATTTGCATTTCTGCAGAGCTGAATGGGGCAGGTACTTTGCTTCCTGGCATGCGCTTGAGCCCAGTAGAGATGGGAATCATAAGGATGTCTATTGGAAGATAAAAAATGATGGATTCTATCTCAGCTGGGATAAGTCTCATTGGTCAAGAAAAGGAGAATGGGAAACTGAGTGATTGCTGTGCGGCTTTTTGTCATAGACAGGCAGTCAGGCACCCGTCTGCATAAGTGTTTCTGTTTCTACTTGATAATGCTTCATTGATTATGATTATTAATAATAAATTATGTGGTGCCATAACTTTATATTTGCATATTAGTATATATGATCGATGTCTCTTAAATTTGTAGAAAGATCACATTACTCCGAGCAATATGGAAGAGGAGATGCAATTTTTTTTTTTTTTACATGTCGGCACAAATGAGAGGGATTCGATTTAATAACTTTCGCTTTGTAAAGCATAATCTCTAACCGGTTGAGCTACTCCTAGGGCCAGGAGTTGCGTTGCTAAGGGCCAAGTACAAGATCAATGGTTCAATAATCAAATTAAAACCAAGTAATAAAACACATCTTTTTTGTCCCCACTTCATTCTTAGGCTAAACCATATTATAATCCTGGACCCTTTTTTTTTTTTCTAATTTAATAAGGGAAAGGGTTAAGGGAAGGATCTTTACCAATTTTGATCCGAAAGGAAGAAGAAGTAGGAGATCCAAAAAAACGAAAAAGGGGTAGACTCTCCTACAACAAACCCAAAACAAACTAACACAGTGTTACAATAAATACATAAGGTAGGAAATGGGTCAAACAAGTGACTCGGTCCTCTCAAAGGGCCGCTCAAGGCGGTTACAGAAGCAAAAGGAGTCAAGAATAAGTCTAAACCCCCGCTAGGAATCAGCAACAACCACCGGAAAGTGATAGAAGCCGAAAATGCACTGTAGTAGTCCGTAGAAGGAACTAGAGCAAAGAGAGGAACCAACACAAAAACAACAAACAACATCAAAACAAGAATAAAAAACAACAACAGAACCATAAAGCAATAAAAACAACAGTAAAACCCAAAAATCGGCAACTTCAGTGGAGGGCAAGGCGGAGCAGGTTGGTGCGAAGGTGTCGGGGAGATGAACGGCCGGAGTCTACAAGCAAAAGGAGGACCACTGAGAGCGGTGGGCGGACGCATAGGAGGCAGGATCCATCGTAGAGAAGATCGGAAATTTAAAAAAATCTGATCTAAAATCCTTGACAAATCCGTCAACCAACTCGGATGAGGCGGAGAGCTTGCTGGAGAAGAGGACCGGCGCAAAGGAGGAACCACAACGCAGAAGTTGAAGATTAGGGCGGGATAAGTCGTACAAGACGACGGATAAAACCTCATCATACAATGGATAAGTCGTACAAGAGGTAGAAAAAACCAGCCAGAAAGGAACCAGAAGCGGAACCATAAGAAGAAGAAGAAGAAGAGAACGAGGAGAAGAATGGTCAGGAGGATCCAAAATTTTTTGGTTTTCGCTTTTTCTCTCTGACAGCTAGAGAGAAAGAGATGAAAACCTAAATTGTAACCCAATTACCTTTCTTTTGATGTAGGATAATCCTGGACCTTTGATCTGTCCACCCTCTCTCTGTCCATTACCCTTACATTCTTCTCTGTCTCCTTATTTCTTTCCCTACTAGCCTCTGTTATGTGCTCTTCTCTTACTTGCCCGAATATTGTTCTTTAGTTCATCATCACCTTTCTTAGATTCCTTCAGCATGTCAACGGCTACCCATACCAATGTATGTGTCCTTGGATCAACTAGATTCTGGATTAACTGCTGTTGAAGCTGGCTCAGCATTAGCTATAGCCTATGGGGCTAGTCTTTGGAACTTCCTACAGAAAAAGCAATGAAATAAAGACCCATCTTGCTAATTTGATTCCAATCTCCTGGGATGATCATATTTTAATAAGTGGAGTTATATGATGGAGAAAATTTTCTGCAGTCAACACAATTGCCATCCTTTCTCTAAACAAAGCATCAAGTGCTGTTCTTACTTGTTACATCACCAAAAATGAGATGGTCTAAGAACCCTTCTCTACAGTATGAATCTCCAGGAAAAAAGAAAGACGACAGAATTTGCATAACAATTATACACAAGGTTGTGCGCAAACTGATCAAATCTCAATATTAAAACAGAGTTAAACAACAAATCAGCCTACTAATTGAAGTAGAATCCATAGTAAAAAGGCATGGAGTCACTACCACAATCAGAAGACACCAAAAAACCACAAACAAATGAATATAAGGCCGGCCATAGAATATTCAAGGTAGTTTCTAAATTTCCTTGAGGTACATTTGGTAGATGAAATGATGACTTTTTCATTGAAAAGGGAAAAGAAGAACTTTTATGAATAATAATGAAAGAATGTAGAATAGAATAGTTTGGTGTAACAGAGGTCGTGAGTTTTAATCATTTCTCTATTATTCAAGTCTCAAATTAAGTAAATATTCTACATGTTAAATTCAAATCTTCCTACTAGCTTAAGTTTTGCCCTATAATGTACCCTTAGAGCCTGTTTGAGATTGCGTTCAAAAATGCCTAAAAGTGCGTTTAACACTCAAAAAGTTCGTTTGAAGAAAACAAAAAAAATTTTTGTTTAGTAAAAATATTAAAAACACTTTTGATAGTCCAAATTAGAAAATTGCCTAAGGCTACATGCTATACAGCCGGCTCAATGTTTAGGCAAATTAGGCAATTGCCTAATGCCCCCAGTAAAAATAGGCCCCAAATAACTATAGTATATATAATTAAGTTTCCTTTCATAAAAAACATAATTGGAGCCTCAGTTATGATAAAAAAAAATTTAGTCAATTGTCTTTAATTAAGGCCTTGTCTCTAGGGGGTAGTTCAATCAGCTGTGTATCACGCTTCATGAAGTGGAGGTCACTCGTTCAAATCCCTCTCCCCCTTCCCTTGTATGGACATGTCAAAAAAAAAAAAAAAAAAATTAAGACATCAANAAAAAAAAAAAAAAAAAAAAAAAAAAAAAAAAAAAAAAAAAAAAAAAAAAAAAAAAAAAAAAAAAAAAACTAAGGGCAAAAGTTAAAAAGAATAATTTAAAATTAAAATTAATTAATTAAATATTTAAATAAATAAAAAATGCCATACTTAAGTTTGTTGCCTTAGGCCTCAAAATCTATTAAGTCAGCCGGGCTATATATTGCTTTTTGCGGACCTTCCTTTTTTTTCTTTTTTTTAAGAATGCTTTTTGCAGACTTGGTAATGGGCTATTGGAGTGCTGGAAAGACGAACTTGAGTTTAGGGAAAGGAAAGTCTTTGACATGTAGAATAAGGGTACATTTTAGAGTCAAGTTTAAGTTAATAGGAAGATATGAATTTAACATGTAGAATATCTACTTAAAATGGAATGTGAATGATAGAGAAATGATTAAAACTCATAATATTTGTTTTCATACCATGTTAAATCACTACTTATCTAACACAATTAAGTCAATAAAAAAAGATGAAGTTAATAATTTAATCAATACTTTCACTATTCCAAGTGTTAGAGTATATACACCGTACAGTTGTGCACGTTGTCATATACTTTAACACTTTTTTTTGAATAAAAAAAAGTGTTATATATGACAACGTGCACAACCGTACGGTGTATATGTTACTTTTATTGCAAATATATTGTCCTATCATTTAGAAAATTTAAATAATTCATCTCTATTTCGCTTAAAATATAAATCTTATTCCCAATTATAAGTAATGTCCCCAACGTTCTAATTGACATATAAAACAAAGGGAAACTTGAAGCACCTTAATTAATATTCTAATTAACCTTGGAAAACAAAAGGGCATCAACTTCTTTCCGAAATTGTTTCAAGCATTTATCACAATAAGTTGTAACGTTCGACAGGATTACTTCAATTTATAAGCCAAATTAAATAGCCAAGTGAGAATGGTTTCCCCTTCTTTAAATCCCCTCCATCGTTGATTTGTTTACTTCACCAGTATTGATGATGTATCATTGAATGAATACAACCCAAAATAACATTATATTAATAAACCCCTCCATCTCCCCGCATGCATTGCCTGCTTTATAATTGATCCATCCCCCACCAGAAGAAGAATACAACAGAAGAAGAAGTATCTGCAGAATACAAACATGAAACATGTTTGGTTGGTTGTACAGCTGTTTCTTGTGCTGCATATTTCTGTGAGTGATGCTGGGTTTTTGCAACATAAAGCACTTGTACGCATCATTAACAACGTGGGAGTTGCAGAGGACCTGGTAATACGTTGTCAGTCGAAGGACGACGACCTGGGCGTCCACACAATCTCGTACAAAGAGGTGTATTCATTCCAGTTCAGACCAAACTTTTGGGGCACGACGGAGTTCTACTGCTCCTTTGAATGGCCAAGTCAATCCCATTCTTTCAGTATCTACGTAGCCAGTAGGGATCAGCGTAATTGTGACACTTGTGTGTGGAGCATAACAGAGCAACGTCCATGCATGTTCAATTACAAGACCCATCAGTATGATATTTGCTACGAATGGCCTCCACCATGATCATCAACTGTTTCTTATAAATAAATTAATGGGAAGGCCAAAAGCTTCAATAACAATAGCACAACAAACAACCCTCCTTCCTTTTATATGCATCAATAAGAATAAATAATATTAAGTCTCTTTTTCTTCTTCTTCTGCGCATGCATGCATTGATAGTTTGGCTCTTTTATATATATATGTGTGTGTGCGTGTTGTTTGAGGTTTTGGCAAACCACCCACTTCAGCTTTTTCATATGCATTTATCGGCCATGATGGGCTTCTCTGGACAGGGTTGAAGCTATTTGATTCTGGCCATCGCTATCAATAAATGCTTCTTGCTAGCCACTGTAAAGAATATTTCAACAAATGTTGACATCTCTGTGTTTAGAAAAGAAAGATGGACAAAAACAAATGACAGAATAGAAACAAAAGAAGCCTCACTTTTCAAACACAGATAGCAGCTTTTGGTTAGCCTAATTAACTAACAACGAAACTTCCATTTCACTATCAGATTGTTTTTTAAGCTATTATTTTATCTGAACATCACACATACAAGCAGTCTGTAGGTAATCTCAGCTCAGGCCAAACTTACAAAAGGCGTTTACAATGTTTCTAATATACAAGTCACTTTGTGATTTTCTTCTCCTTATTTGTAGTCTTTTTAACTTCAGCCTCCGGTTACTTGGTGATTTTACCTGTTGTATGGCTCACAAATCATACTACAATTAACCTGCATTCAACGTTTCTGCAATCAACATCCAGACAATGGCTATATGTTTTCCCAAGTGGAGTATTACAGAAGACGCAATCAATTTGAAAGCCCAAAACATAGGTTATTTTTTAATCGGTAAAAAATCAATATTATTAAAAGTGCAAGGGGCGCAAACTCATGTACATAGGAAGTATACAACAAGAGCTCACAAAATAAGCTCTTAACTAGAAAAAGTCGCACAAAAGTCTAGAAATTCCGCAAGTGTTGAAACTTGCGGGGAATGCCACATAACTCTCCATGAGAAGAGTGTTTGAATCACCCTTTTCTCCAGCTTCATTAGTCCAAGCTCACGATCCTCAAAATTCCGTGCATTCCTTTCCCTCCATAAACACCACATTACACACAAGGGCGTCATTCTCCATGTTTGTAAAACTATGCAATTACCCTTTTGTGCTCTCCAACTCTCCAAGCAATCCGTCACACTATTCATCATTACCCACATCACACCAAATAATTGACACACCATATTTCAAACCTCCACCGCCACTGCCACCTCATAATGTAATAACAAATGAACAATGGATTCACCATTCTTCCTGCACATACAACACCACTCCGTCACTATAATGTTCTTCTTGAGTAAATTGTCCATTGTTAGTATCTTCCCCAATACCACTGTCTACACAAAAAAAGCCACCATCGGGGGAGCTTTACTCTTCCAAATACTCTTCCATGGGCCATCCACCGGTTTCGAATTAATCCTCATCTTATAGTATGACTTCACCTCAAAGTTTTTTCTCTTTAATGGAGTCCAACAAATTTTATCCTCCCCTCCATGCCTAATTTGTTGAGAATACAGCAACTTGAAAAATCTCGACACAATCCCCCCTCCCCCTCTTGTGTGGACATGTCAAAAATAAAAAATAAAAAATAAAAAATCTCGACACCTCTTTTAATTCCCAATCATGCACCAGCCAGATAAATAGTACATTCCAATAAATAGCTCCATTAACTATATCCATATTCTCCTCCACCCATGCCTCCTTTGCACATGCTATGGTAAACAACGCGGGAAATGCATTCATTAAAGGCTGCTCCCCACACCACACATTTTGCCAAAATAATACTCGAGACCCACTTCCTACCTCAAACCTCACATATCGTTTAAAAGTACCCCACCCCCTTCGGATGCCTTTCCACACTCCCACCCCATGAGATCCTCCTACCTCCTTAGAACACCACCCTTCCCTCATTATGTCGTACTTCGCCACCACTAAATTCCTCCACCAAACCGCTCCTTCATTGGCGAACCTCCATAACCATTTACCTAATAAAGCTTGGTTAAAATGTATCAAATTTCGTACCCCTAATCCCCCCGCTTTCGTAGTCATGCAAATCTTTGACCAATTTACCAAGTGAAACTTAGACTCATATCCTACACCATCCCACAAGAAGTCTCTTTGTATTTTCTCTACTCTCTTTGCCACTATCACTAGGATTTGAAACAGCGATAAATAATATGTTAGCATGCCAAAAACTTAAGACAACTTTCTATTCTCATACTGGTTTCTCTTCCCCCCTCATATTTCTTTATTTATGATTCTCTCTTCTATTCTTCACCATCGCAGCCAAACTGATTCACTGAACCAATTCAGATATGCAAACGTCCACATATATTTATAAAAGCCCAAATTTCATTCTCAATACTCTTTACCGCCAATCCCCAATCAAACCATAAACCCTTATCTAGATCAAACTCTCTCTCAAATGTCCAATTTCTAGTGCTGAAATTTCAAAGACCAGGCTCTGTCCTGCATCACCTTTTTCCTTTTCTTTTTTGAAAACAAGCTAATAATCTTTCATTGATAAAGATGAGCTTGAACACAGCGTTCAACAGATACAATATCAATAATACAAAGAGGAGTTTCCTCCATATGGGAGCACTTCTTTAGCTAGCTTGTGAGCAACTTCATTTGCCTCCCTTCTAACGTGATTCACTTGCCAAACCTACAAACCATTCAAGACAACCCTAGCATCTTCAATCAATTGAACATACTACACCAATTCATTCCCTCCTTTCTCAACAAGTGCCCGCACAACCTGAAGAGCATCACTTTCTAACTCTACCTTTTGTAACCCCGTATCTCTAGTCAACACTGCAGCTGCCATAGTCTCTGCAACAACTAGATCAGTGATGTATGTTTTGGGAGCCATCAAAGTCGCCAACACCTCTCCCACATGATCTCTTACAATCATACCTATACCCATTTTTTTGTTCTTATCCATGGCTGCAACTTGCATCCCAATTTACCTTCACAAACCCTCGTGTAAAGGCTTTCCAAGTTTGGTTTGTATGATTACCACCCTCTCGTCTTTCATTCAGCCTAACAGAAGCAAATAGTAGGATGGCTAAAGTTTTCCCCATGAACCAAAGATTTCCTCCTGAATCAAAGGTTTCTTGCCACAAATGTAATTAATTCAAATTCATCATTTTCCAATTTATGCTGCAGATCCTCCACAACATGAATAAACTCCTCTTCTTCCTTTCAACTTTTTTGTATCTTCCGACCACACGTACCCCATGTATCTTGTGCCGAAGGACAACTCCATAAAATATGACCCATAGTTTCCACCTCTAAACCACAAATAGGGCATAGAGGATCCAAGACTATTTTTCTTTTTGCCATTTGCTTTAGTTGCAAAGCATTATTACAAGTCCACATAAATACCTTCATTGCATTGGGAGCATTCATTTGCCATATCCTTTTCGGACACTACCTTCCCCAATAACATATGAGCATTCCCCTTTAACACTTGCAACCATCGTCATTTCTAAATGATAGGCATTTTTCAGTGTGAACTCCTCATTTTCTGTACACCTCCATATTTGTTGGTCCCTACCATTACAGGAATTAATTGGAATTTGACAAATTGCTGTTACTTCATCCTCCTCAAACACCTCTTTGATCAAGGGTATATTCCACCACCTTGTATCCTTATCAATAAGATTTGTCACTACTGCTGCTTCATTTAAGACCCTTTTTGGCAATTGTACTAAGTAAGATGTTGGTTTAGGGATCCATCTATCTTTCCATATTTTAACTTTCTCCCCATCCCCAACTCTCCAAATATGTCCCTCCTTGAATAAGTCACGAGCTGTCCAAATACTCCATGCATAAGAAGGTCTATAACCCAACTTTGCATCAAGGATAGAACCGCTTGGGTAATATTTTACCTTTAACATCTTGACAGCCAAAGAATCTAGATTCTTACGTATTCACCAACATTGCATTGCCAAGAATGCCTTGTTGAAACATTCTAAATCACAAAACCCAATTCTCCCTGACATTTTGAAGTCCCCATTTTAGACCAAAAAAGAGACTGTCATTTGCAAAAAAAAAAAAATTGATTTAACCTCATACTTCCTCTAACAATAGGGACCCAGTTTGATCGCCAGACCTTTCAGCTTGCTGAAGATGCGAGCTTTGTGTCTCTGCACATAAAATAAACATATATGGAGATACAGATCCCCTTATCTTAGACCTCTTGTAGGAATAATCCTACCATTTGGCTCACCATTAATGAGGATATAATACAACAATGAGTTGATACACTATATAATCAGTTGTATCCATCTATTATCTAACCCTAACTTCCTCATGACTCCCTCCAAAAAACACCCCACTCAACTTTGTCATAAGCATTGCTAGTATCTAGTTTCAAGGCCAAATAGCCTAACTTCCTCATGACTCCCTCCAAAAAAAAAACCCACTCAACTTTGTCATAAGCATTGCTAGTATCTAGTTTCAAGGCCAAATAGCCTAACTTCCACTTCAGATTACTATTTTTTGAATTGGCGCCCGATGGTGTTAGATCGTCGTCAACAACTTTTGTCTAGATAACACTAGAATCTTAGATTTTGACTTCTTCCTCTGTTGTGGATCGGCCCAGTGATGGGAGGGAACCCTAAACCGGAAAAGAGTCTTCTTCGGCATGGTTTTCTTAACCCTGTGCTTCCACCGGTTGTTGTGGGTCCAAGCAAGGAAGCTTGAGGTTTGACCCATCCTCCTTCCATTCCTATTGGGTTGGTTCCGAGAGGGCTTCCTAGGCTGGAGGTTGCTCCGAGTGTCGTGACTAAAAGGCTTTGGGCTTTTGATTTAGGGCCCCCCGTCTTTGCTGACTTAAAAACCCATATAGTGCTATAACCACAAGATGAGGGATGGCAGATTTTTGCATATGGACAATAGCTTGATCGCCGAGGTTGTGTTGTCGTTTTGTGCCCTACTTGTCCCTTCTAGTGCGGCCTTCTTCGGAGTTGTTGGATAGAGAAGAGGACGGAAATTTTTGGGGTGGGGAAGATGATGATTCCTGGGGTGGGGAAGACGAAGATTTATGGGGTGAGGATGAAGGAGATTTTCCTTACCCTTCGGGCGATTTCCCACCTGCCACCCATTTGGACTAAGATTTGTGTGAGGGGATCGATGTCACCTTAAAGGCAAATTAAGACACTTATATTTTTATTTATCTTTAGAAAATAGCTTACATTTCTTGGGAGACCTAAATAATTATTTTTATTTTCTATAGTTGCAAATTTTTTCTCATCATATGTAGGTTTTCATAAGCAGGTAAAAAATATCTATAATGAGTTTCCCAGATATGAACACGCTTTGATTTGGGAAATAATGTGGGGAAGATTTTTTTTTTAGTCTATTTGCTAGTACCTTAAGACACTATTTTATACAAGACATTACACAAACTAATAGGTCTAAAATCAGTAACTTTGAAGGGTTGTTTTGACTTTTGAAATAAGTGCAATGTGTGTATCATTGATAGAATTGATGTACCTCATTGCCTACAATTGCCCAATATTTCTGGTAGAAACATGTTGCATAACCATCCAGTCTTGGGGCCTTTAGCAATGATATTGGAGATAGAGCCCAATTGACTTCCACCTCAGTGAACTCCTTTATCAACTGCTCATTCATTTCCTAGGTAACATGCACCTCCAAAGCATCTAAATGCTAATCAAAACCTCTAGGCCCCAACGTAGAGAAAAAAATTATGGCAATATTCAATGAACACTCTACCAACTTCATTTGAAGTTGTGCACCGGTTTCCCCTTTCATTAACCACATGGCTGATATAGTTTACTCTTCGTCTCTGATTTGGACACATATGGTAAAACTTTGTGTTCCTGTCTCCATTTTGAAGCCAATTCTATTTTGCACTTTATTTCCGCTTCATATCTTCTTTCTCCAAAATGTCATCAATCTCCCTTGAAGTTGCTTAATCAATCCCACTGAATTTGACCCTTCCCCCCTTGTAATGCCTCTACTTGTTTTAATTTACTTTTTTTAGCATTAACTCCGCCTGCCAGCACGTATTTTGCTCCAAGCGATGAGTTGCTGTTTACAGCTCTCCAATCTCCTTTAAACATTGCTCAACTTGTCTCCACATTAGTCCTCCACCCTCCAAGTTGCCTTTACTACTCCAGAACAATATTTGTTGTTTAGCTAACTTCAGATTTAAAACTTCTCCTTCTTCTTCTAAATAAATCTCCACCATTCCCATAAGTGACTAGGATTGGGCAATGATCATAATTTCTTGCTGCCAAAACCATAACTTCAACTACCCCAAATTTTTCACACCATCCTGAGTTAGCTACCACTCTGTCAAGTCTCTCATTCGTAAAATTGTGGTCCATTCAATTATTACACCAAGTGAACTTTGACCTGTTGAATCCTAATTCACTTAGCTGACACTCTTCCACCACTCCTTGAAATACCACCATTTGTCTATCAGCTACACACACCCATGGCATCACCATTCCTCTTTCTGTGTTGCCTCTGGATTTCCACAGAATCTTGTGAATTTTCATTGAAAATCAACCACCGCATTGATGTGTCAGATAGAATAGTTTTGAATCTCCAACTCAACCTCTTCTTTTCATAGAAGTGCTAGGCTCCCACTACGCCCTACACAATCTACACAAACATCCTCTCAAAGTCCAACTTATTTCTCTAAACTTTTTTCTCCATGAGGAATAAAATTTTGGGCTGGTTATCCTTCACCAATTGGAAAATGTCACGAACTGTCCAAGGGTTCCCAAGTCCTCAGCAGTTTCAACTTATGAGATTCATAATGATTGGCAAGTCTAGGCCCCAGCCACCACCATTAGATCATGGTTTTGCTACCCTTGCTCTTGTCCCCATACTTGACTCCTTTTCTGCCTACTACCCTTATCCTCCCTCTTGCTTCCCTCCTCTTGCACAGTGCCTTCACCATCCACCCCCTTATTGACCCCTTAAATGAATTTCTTTTTGATCGGATACATACTCTATATCACCCACTCCCGAATTCAAGAAACCTTCTCGGGCACGCCAGTTCCACTGCTTCGGCTTTTTTGTGAGTTTGGGAGGGGCAGCCATTGTGTTAATCCCCTCTTCTCTCTACTTCTCCTATGTTTTCCGACCCTCCTTCTCCGGCCTAAGACCAGGAGATAAACCCTTGCCCTATGGCAAACCAAAACCAAGACCAGGAGATAAACCCTTGCCCAATGGCAAACCAAAACCTCACATCACTCGATAGTACTATAAATTGTCTCATACATTGAAACAGTGACAGGAGAAACAATATATCACAATTAAGGATTCAAAACTTATTTTAACTTGAAGTGCTTGAAAATGCATCTTCCCAAATTTGTTAAACATTTTAACTCCTAATTTGACTTGTAGTTATTGAAACAGAACAACCAATTCTATGAATCTTGTATACTGTCTATGACTAGGCCAAAGCTTTACTTCATTGTGTATCAAGTCATTCACAATCCCCCCATCAGATTTCAGAAGTATACACAGGTCATTTTAGAACATAATGTCAGATGTCTTTCTTCACCATAATCAGAAAAAAATTATTTGGAAGTGTTATATACTTCAATATAAAGATAGTCATCTTTTAACTAATTAATTAACTTGAGGAGCTTTAACATACACATAGAATGGTGGAACAGCTGTACACCTGAGTGATCATACTGTATCAATTGCAAAAGGAAATACAGTATTTGAGAGAAACGTGAAAACCCCATAAACTGAAAGCAGAAATCCAGTAATGATATTTTTTTTACCAAAAAAATGTACAAGATTTTTTGCTGTTTCAAAAAATACGAGGAAGAATCATCACTGAAAAATCATTTCAGTTAATAGAAACTTGAAACAGTCACTTACTTACAGGAGGCATCAACTTTCAGGTAAGGTCATAATTGTGACAGTAAGGTTCCCTTCTCACTCATTAGACTCCATCAGCATCACGACAACTTGTCGCATTGAGGGTCGGTCCGAAGGGGACATACTTGTGCACATCAAAGCAATTTTTAAGACAGTAAGCATGTGATCAACTGTACTTTTTTCTTCATGATTCAATCTGGGGTCAAGTATCCCAGATGTCAAGGAATGATGCCGAGTATAGTTTCTCACCCATGTGACAAGATCACCCCCTTGATCTAGTGGTTGTACAGGAGTTTTCCCAGTCAGCAACTCCAATAGAACAACCCCATAGCTGTAGATGTCACATTTTTCTGTAACCTTCATAGTGTACGCATATTCTGCATGAAGAAAGTAAATATTTCAATCATTTAGAAGTAATTAATTCTCCATTGTAATACCCGAAAAGCATGACTTAATTAAGCAATACATGTGTGTGTGTCTGTGTGTGTGAGGGAGAGAGAGATTGCCTCAGAGCCAAACTTGATTAGTATTGCCTTTTCTATATGTTACTATGAAAGTATCATATTACATGAATCAAAGATGCCCTATGATGACTAGGACAGATAACTAAATGTTTATACCAACAACTCTTTAGCAGAAATAGTCTTATAGACTAATAATAATCAGACAGTATTTGTAGCGAGTCTGAAAGGGCTTGGAAGGAAGCTTACCAGGAGCAATGTAGCCATATGATCCTGCAACTGCTGACACTGATTTAGATTGAGGCATGTCAACTACTTTTGCCAAACCAAAGTCACCAACATGGGCTTCAAAGTTATCATCGAGTAGAATATTATTGGACTTTATATCACGATGAATAATCCTTGGTTTGCAATCATGATGTAAATAAGCAAGACCTTCAGCTGCCCCAAGAGCAACTGTGAACCGAGTTGGCCATTCCAAACTACAAGAATCCCCATGAAGCCTTTCACCCAAGCTGCCCCTAGCCAAATACTCATAGAGAAGCAGATTGGATCCCTGGTGATGGCAAAAACCATATAGCTTCACAATATTGCGATGCCTAATCTTCCCAAGAGTTGAAATCTCAGCCCGAAAACTGTTCTCGATGTTGTTCCCCTCCCTGTTAGATGCTAGCTTCTTAACAGCAATAGTCTGTCCAGAAGGCATAACTGCTTTATAAACTGTTCCACAAGCTCCCTTTCCAACAACATAGCTGTCATGAAAATTGTTCGTGGCCTCAACCAGATCTTGGAAAGTGAAACCCTCTTTTGGAGGAAAGTAGATATCTGAATCTGGAGATTGAATCTCTTTATCTTGCAAGGAAGGAACTGTCTCTGCTGGATGTCTCATGAAATATAAAATAATCACAATCAGAATGAGAGAAACCCCACCTACAGCGGCTGCAATTACTGTAATGATTTTACCCCGAGGAGCATCAGAACTTTTCAAAGGATAAGATGAATCTCCACCGCAAGCTCTCAGAGGGCCACCACAAAGCCCTTCGTTCCAGATGTAGCTGCTGATGGTCATGTTCTGAAACAGTGATTCATAAGGTATAGATCCAGAAAGGTTATTGTATGAGAAATTGCACCCCAACAAACTCGACAAGTTTCCAAATGTGCTGGGAATTTCACCACTCAATTGATTATTATTGAGGAAGAGGTATATCAGTAAATTAAGATTTCCAAGCTCTGATGGTATTTTCCCAGTGAGATTATTATAACTGAGATTCAATGCAATCTGCAAGCTTGAAAGGGAACCCAACATACGAGGTATTTCACCAGAAAATGAGTTGCCACCCATCTGCAACTCTGTCAAACGGGAGAGGTTTCCCAGTGCGGAAGGTATGTTTCCAGAGAAATTATTTTCTGATAATCTGAGAAGCTCCAACTGTGAAAGGATTCCAAGCTCATTTGGTAATGCATCTGTAAAACTATTTCCACTGAGATCGAGTCGTTGAAGCATCTTGCAGTTAATAATTTCAGGTGGAATCCGTCCCGTGAGCAAGTTTGATGAAATATTAAAAGTCACCAATTGAGACAGATTTCCTATTTCCTTGGGCAACTCTGACGTAAAGTTATTGTCTGCAATATGAAGTCTCTGCAGCTTCTGGCAGCTTCTAATTTCTGGAGGAATTGGACCACTGAACCTGTTTTGATCCAATTCAACAGCAGTAAGGTTCACTAATTTGCACAACTCTGATGGAAAATTCCCAGTAAGCCTGTTTCCAACCAGCCGAAGTATGGCCAATGATTGGCAGTTCAATACCCCAGCTGGGATACTTCCATACAGCTTATTAGATTCCAGATTCAACAAAACCAGTCTAGAATGTTGGCAAAGATGAGGAGGTATTCTTCCTATTAGCTGGTTAACTGAGAAATCTACCACCCAAAGTCGGCTATTAAGACCAAGCTCCGGAGGAATGCCACCAATCAAGAAGTTATCAAAAAGCTGTAACTGGGTCAAGTTACTCAAATGCTGAAACCCGAAAGGAATGGGACCTTGGAGACAATTAATTGATAGGTCAAGCTTTGTCAAGTTCCTCAAGGTAGTGAGCTCATTCGGTATAACACCTTTAAGCTGGTTCTCGAAAAGGAATAGTAAGCTAAGGTTTGTTATGTTGCTGAACTCAGAGGGGATCTCACCTGTCAAATAGTTCTCCGAGAAATCAATTTCTAATGCCAAAGAAAGATTCCCGATCTCACTCGGAATTGTTCCATTCAACTTATTCCTATAAAGGTACAAATTCATTAAAGATTTGAGGTTCCCAATCTCCTTAGGTATATATCCCACTAGAACATTATCATACAAAGCAAGAGTCTGAAGGCTCGTACAGTTCCCAAGTTCCTTGGGAATAGACCCTGAAAGCTGGTTAGTCTCTATCTTCAGATCTGTCAACCTCCGAAGCATCCCAATCTCCTTTGGTATTTCCCCTTGTAACATATTTACAGCAAGACCAAGATATTTTAAGTTCTCACATCTACTTATTTCAGCCGGTATGCTACCAGAAATAGCATTTTGCCCAGCCCTAAATGTAGTTAGACTCTTAAGATTCCCAATAGAACGAGGCAATGAGCCTGTTAGATTGTTGGTATATGCCACAAAATCAACTAACGCAGACAAATTTCCAAACTCCTCTGGAATAGGACCAGAGATTTTATTGTTGCATATATTCAAGCTTCTTAAATAAGATAGCTTCCCCAACTCAGCAGGAATTTGCCCAACAAACATATTATTATTCAAAGAAAGGGATTCCAACGCGGAACAGTTTCCAATCTCCCTAGGTATTTCTCCAGTTAACCCATTACGAGCAAGATCAAGCTTTTTCAGATGGACCAAACCACCAATGCTAGGGCTCAGGATTCCTGAAAGATTCATTGAATTCAAGACCAGCGAGAATACAACCGGATCATTGCCATAAGAGCAATTCACACCAAACCATCCACATGGTGTTTGATCATTGGGATTCCAACTTTTCAAATGGTTAAGTTGATCACTAAGACTATCTTTCAGGTCTAGGAGGTAGAGCCCTTCCGAATTCAACCCCTCTGAGGTAGAAACAAGTATAGAAGTAACAAACAGGAAACTGACAAACCTCAATCCCAGAATGCTCCTTGAATTGAAATTCCCTGACATTTT
Organism: Carpinus fangiana; assembly: GCA_006937295.1. Classification (NCBI taxonomy): domain Eukaryota; kingdom Viridiplantae; phylum Streptophyta; class Magnoliopsida; order Fagales; family Betulaceae; genus Carpinus; species Carpinus fangiana. Next base: position 11,090,418 of record CM017326.1, on the reverse strand, counting down.
ATGGACCTTCACTTGATCAAAACTATGACAGAAGTAGATAACTAACACCTGCACAAGCATAACTGCTTCAGATTACATACCATAGCATTAACAAAAAAGAATATCACATTTCACAATTACAAAAAGGTAATTGGATTTCTAAAATGACAACAGAATATCAATGGAGTCATGAACAAAATTCAAGCACACATACAAAAGAGTGATAGATCAATTATATGAAAGTGTACCCAAATTCTGCATTCAAATAACTCAACAGACGGATAATTGAGAAATGGAGCTATAAATTCAATTCAATCATCCAAAAGAACCAAAAGACCAACCTAAGAGCAACTAAAAGACAGATACGAAACACTGATAGCCCCATCAAGTGAAAGTACGCAACAAGTCAAAATTCAGAAACTTGACAAACCAAATAACATTTCCAACAAAAACACAGAAATTCAATCATCCAAAGAAGCCAGGTCGTTACAAAACCACCGAAAAATCAATTCTCAAAATTGAAAAATCCCAACAACGATAAGAGAATATAAAACATACCTCTCAGAGCCCAAAATCACCCATCAAACAAAAGATGATAAAAGCAGCACGTCCACCACTGCCAACACACTCCATCTTGCGATGACAAACTGAATACCGTGGAATTCATGTATCAAAGGGCGAAAACAAACAAACCAAACTCGCTTTTTTTCTTCTCACAAATGGTGGGGATCCTCAATCCACAGGCCAAGATTTTGACCCAATTTTTTTTTTTTTTTCAAGAAAAAAAGAACTAAAAGTTGTAAAGAGAATCCGAAAAATCTCCAGCCCTTTTCTCGGCTTTTCAACCCGGGAACTCAAAGTGCAATGAATCCGAGAGAGATTTCATTGTTATTATTCTATTAAAAAAAGTTGCAAAGCCGAGACTTTATGCTACAGTCTCGATTGGTGTCGTGACTCGTGCAGGGTCTTCAGGTGGGCTCAAAGGGACGAGCGAGAGCTCTCCATTGAAGCTCTAATGGCCGACAAGCCTGCTTCCATTCCCTCTCTCTCTCTCTCTCTCACTCTAATGTGCCATTTGGTCTGTTATGGCCGACTCTCACTCTCTCTCACTGAGTGGAGGGGCTATGTCTAAGTTTCTCTCTTTTTTAGTGCTTGAAAAAGTCGAAAGAAAAAACTGTCAACTAGATCATTTTCTTGAGAAAATTTTGGGATTTTCTTTACAGGGATTGCTGCTTTGGTTTCACTCCTCCCATGTAACCAGCAGTACACTCTCCCTCTCTCTATTGTTGCCCAGTCATACCCTCGCTACCTTGCCGCCAAGTAGTCAATGAATTATTTTCAGATTCTACAGATTCATGTTAGCATGAATTATTTCATACTTTACCTCATCAAATGCTTTTAAAATATTTATTTAAAAATAATTTCATTTTTTTTTTTAGGTGATAGAAAAAGATTTAATGTTTTTAAATGAATGCTAAAAAGAAATTAAATATAACAAAAATAATTGAATTATTTTTTTTAAAAAAAAAAGTTATCTTTCTTCTTCTTCTTCTTCTTTTCATTTTTTTTTTCAAAAGATGCAGAAATATACTGTGAATCAATGATGCCCTAAAGTTGTTATCATTGTAAGGAAAATTTACGAAAATTGAAGAACGTTTTCTAATCAACTAAAAGTGTTTTAATTTGATTATAATGTTTCGCCGTACCGAATACCCAAAAATATTTTTTGCTTGGCCATGATTTTGTATCACACTAAATATCGAAAAATTGGGAGAATATCAGCCAAAAAAATATTTTATGTCAAAATAAACAAATCCTTATTCCATAGAAAAAGTTAGATTTTGCAAATCTGATCATATATGTATATATATACATTTAATCATTAGACCATAGTGTGAATATTCTTCTATACACCATTTTAGTAAAAAAAAAAATGGGCACTTTTCTTATGATATTCTCTCATGGAAACTATGCAAGTAATCATATTTTGCTGACGTTTGAGAGGATTACTTGATAATTAAATAGATTCTAGAGATATGTGTTTTTTGGTAGTGTGTGTACATAATCTTGTATTTTTTTTTTTATAAGGCTCATGATAAAAGTACTATATTTGTTCTATCTCAAATGATTAAACAAGTAGATATAACAATTTTCAAAAGGAAAAATGGATTTAAAATGAAACTATATATTTATATATTTATCAAAATTATAAACGACCACGTTTTAGGTGAATTTCAGTTGGAAGTAGGGGCACTTAACTATCATCAATTCATCATAGGCAATAGGCGTGCCCCCGCCACGGGCCCACCAGTCTTCACAAATTGAGGGTGAGATTGGTTCCTATGCTGTCTACCCACTTGCCTGATGTCCCCATCAGACGGTCCACGTTTGTAGTTATCAGTCTGACCATTAATCATGTAATCTTGAAAGGTGATTCCATGGCCCCCACACAGGAGATTGTGGAAATTTAGGAGAATGTGGAAAAATTGTTGGACGCCTACTCCTTCTAGATATGTGATCATGTGAATATTCTCTTGTTTTCTTTTCTTTTTTTTTCTTAGGTTTGGCTCACCTCCACTATAATACGGGTACCTATCTTTTTCTCTACCCAACTTTTTTCTCTTTATGGATTTGAAATGTTAAGCGTTTTTCTTGTGTTCTTCTAATATTTTTATAGTTCTAAGTAGATATTATTTTTTTAAAATCGGGTGAGAGAAATAAGAGCTAGTCTCTTTTTTATTTTTTTTAAAAAAATAATATACATCTAAGATAAAAAAAACACCAAAAAAAAAAAAAAAATAGCAATTAACATGATGAAAGTTGACACTTGTGATTGACATGTTGGTCAGTTGGTGTTATTATCAATTGAATAACTTGAACACGCGAATGCTTATAATATTGACTCTCAAACTTGATATAAGTGTGAACTCAAATGTAAGGTGTAGGTCACTTTGACACATTTATGAGTGAAATATTTCATGGTTAAAATTCCGATGCGTTGAGAGGTCACATATAACGTTGTGGGAACACTACTCCTCAAAATGAAATTCATACTCACTTTGAGACTTCTGATTGATATGTTGTCAATTGAATAACTTGAACCCGCAACTGCTCATATAGCATTGACTCTCAATTTTGAAATAAATGTGAACTCAGACGTAAAGTGTAGGTCATTTTGATGCATTTAAGAGTGACATTTCATGGTTAAAATCCTCATGTGTTGGGTCATCATCACATATAGCATTGTGGGAGCACCGCTCAAAATGGAATTCATAATCATTTTGATTGAAACCAAAGAGATAGGAAACGTTCCGTTAAGATAAATTTTCATCAAATCGATTACTCTAAATCTCGGGCTTTAGTTAAATAAGTTGTAACTAATGGTAACTTAGAACAAGTCAGGATATGACAAGTGTCGTTTATCTTACATTTTGGTCAATTTTCATGGAAAATAACTCAAAGTGGACGTCAATTCACTGAATTGATGCTGGTGTAAGACTTATGATTTTCCAAGTCATAATAATTGATGAGAAAATCATGAGATTTCGAGGAAAAAGAAAAACCCTAATTCAAGAATTTGGTGTTATCTATGTTCACATGAAGCTCGTTTCTTGTTTCTAATGGATTAATTCACATATATGTTCCAACAATCAGATATAAAAATAATAATGATTTAGGAGCTTGGGTGGGCCGGGCCGGGCCGACATTCGGCCGCCTCTGCCGCCATTGCTCACGTCTCCTTCTTCAATGTTACAGGTGTGAAAACAACTCTCTTTTTTGTATGGGTTTCAGTGCAATCTCACCGATTCTTGCTTAAGAAAAAAATTAGTTTAATTAACTGACTTTGACCCCCTTTGATTAAGAGCTACATCTCCCAAAGCTTTACCTTGACTCACTCGTCAACGCGTTAATTAGCGTTAAATCCAAATCCCTAATCCGAATCTTGTTTTTCCTCCCAATTATCTAAATAATATTTGAATTTATAATTAAAAAAAAAATACTTATACAAAAAGTAAAGCTTATCAGGATTGGATCGAAATTTTCGTCCTCAATTTTTTAATATTATAATATATTATATATTATAATAATATATAATATATTAGACGTTTATCTTCACCCATCAGGATTTGTATGCTCACTCCATATGTGGTGGCCCTATTGGGGCTAATAATCTTGTGGGTCCTGGACCTTTCACGAGCTTCTAAAGTGTAGGGACCCATTAAGAAAAACCTCAGCCCATTGCCAAATTCAACTAATATATATACATATCATCAACCGCACATGCAAGTGACAAATAAATGGAGACCCACATCCTTGGGTGTGGCCATGAAAGAGCAGGTATGGAGCTATGAGCACTTTAAGATTTTGACCACCTACCAGTAAGGTAGTAGTTGAGTTGATAAAGTAGTAAAGAATAAGGTTCAATTCTCTCAATTCTTTCTTTCTAATGGTCGCAGGTTCGAGCCCGCTTACGGTAGTAGTTCGTGAACTAGATGCATCTAAGAAGGGACTTTATCAACTTGCACTTTGGTGGAGCTGTGGCGACGGATTCGCCTTCCCAGGTAGTAGATATGGCTCAAACCGAACATTTCACAGCGAATAGGAACCCCGATGGTCATGCCCAATGGAGAAAATTATACTGGTTGCCCATTCCTGCCCTTTTTATTTAGGAAAAAAAAAAAAAGATTTTGACCACCTTATATTTTTTTTAATTAATTAGACTTTATATTAGTTTTTTTATTTTTTATTTTTTATTTTATTTTTTCTTCTGTTGTTTTTATAAACCCATTCTTAGGTTACCTTATATATTAATTTTTTGTACTTTATATTAGTTTGAGATTTTTCTCAAACAAAAGTCATTGGGCTTGGACTAAGGAATTAAAGAAAACCACAAAAGACTTCTTTGAGTTGAATGGGCACGTTAGAATTGTGAAAAAAAAAAAGGTTTAATAAGTACTTGGAAGAGTATTTGCAGAAGGATTCTATTAATGAATCATGCAATTCGGGAGTAAACCATAAACTAAAACTTTAACAAAAATCTATTATCCATCCGCAAGGTTTTATTGATTGAGAAGAAAATTGTAATTTCATTTGACAAAGACGGAATATTAGATTGGCTATTCTTCCATCTCTTATCCATTTTTCATCACGTGGGTTTTACAAATTTAATGATAAATTTAAAGAAGAAAAAAAAAATATGGATGAAGATAGATGGGAGACGGAGAAATTCTCAATATGGTAACATCAAGCAATTAACCAGTTTGAGTAGAGGAAAAAGAGCCAGAAAATATATGTGTTTGTGCAGAAACTATGATGAAATTAAACTCTTAGTGGAATCGTACAAATGACACTAGATAAATGATATGTGAATGGGGGGAGTTTTCATCCATACATCTCCACTCTTATGCTAGTCTTTTACTTGTAGCTAGTGTGGACAAAAATTAGCCTTAGAAAATCTATCTATATGCTTAAACAAAGACAAAATGGAATTTCTACCTTATGCAAAAATAACTTATTTTAACACGTATGATATTTACTTCACTTTTGATTAAAGTTGAGTTCAGACTGTCTTTGCTGGTCCTTACTTTATTTTTATTCATTTTTTTATTATTATTATTGTTGTTAACCGACATATTTTTTTATTAAAAAAAACTTTAATTTGCATTGTTAATCCGTGTAATTATCATTTCTTATATTAATAATTACATCTATTCATAGTCATTAGTCTGCACATCAAAGCAAATGGTCACATTGGGTAGAAATAAACATTTTATTTTCCTCTCTTTTGTTGGGTAGGAAAGGAAATAAAGTAAGGAGAGCGTCTCGGGTGGTGCGGTTGCACAAAAGATGAGTTTTGTGCAACCCACTCATCCTTTGACACCTCATATATTTCAAAAAATTACAAAAAAATTGTATGAGAACAAAATATAAGATTAATTTTCCCAACAAATATTAGGCACTGCAGCTCCGGTTCCACCCACGCCAAAATGCCGCCGCCGTCCGCTGTCCAGCGCCTCCGGCCACCTCCGGCGAACAAAAAAACAACTGCCTGGCCTCAAAAATTGATTCTAATACCTCAAAAATTGATTATAATGCTAAAAACTCGTTTCTAATGCCTCAAAAATTGATTTTAATGTCACAAAACTCGTTTCTAATGCCTCAATTTAATTTTGGATTCAAAACTAAAAACCTAGGGAGGAAGGTTAACCCTTTTTGAGATTTTATCACCATAAAAGTCATCGGATCCATGTGAAAAACTAAAGAAAAAACCAAAAAACAAAATCTAAAGCAAGATCCATAAAAAAAAATCAAAAAATCAAGCCCACCGGAGCAAAACTCATAAAAAAATATAAAAAAATGTCATCGTCGGAGCCGGTGGCCGGCCAAACCAGGGCCAGGTCGGCCAGACCTAGGCCGGCCAAACCCAGGCCAGGCCGACCAGACCCAGGCCGGCTGTGGGTCCGCACAAGCCCGCACGCAAACCCTCACGGCAGTGAAGACGAAAACGGCGATCTCCGACGACGATGAAAACGGCCATCTCCGACGATGTTTCCACCCACGGCGAGACCCTCACGGCGTTTCCACCCACCCACGGCATTTCTTCTTCCCTTCCTCCTTCGTTTCTTTCTTCTCTTCTTTTCTCTCATTTTTCTTTTATTTCTCTTTTCTTTGACTCTCATAATCAGGTGCTTTAGTTTTATTTTGATATTGTGTAACACGCTGATATGGCATCACATGAATGGCCTGTACAAAAACCACCTTTTATGCAAGTTGTGCATATAAGTTATTCTCTAAAGTAAGACATGAGATACGAGAGAGAGAGAGAGAGAGAGAGAGAGAGAGAGATCCACACGTTTTGTTTGTGGCGAGGTAGGGGGGAAGGTAGGCAGCATAGGAAAGTGGAAGACACGTATATCGCTGACATGGCACCGACCAACCAATGTGCAACTTTAATTAATCCGACTCAAGGAGTTGGAAAGTAGAGAGCACGGCTCAAATTCACAATGTTGGCCAATGCCCTTTTCAATGAAAAAGATTCCCTTTTAATCAGCTAAGGTGGCTACAACTCTAGACTCCCCATTTTTTTTTTAACTTTTTTTTAATCTGTTTTCTTTTTTTTTTTAAAAAAAAAAAACCCCTTACCAGACTTGGATAGATTGAGTTTTCGATTAAGACTCGAGTCGAGACTTTTGTCAAATTTGAATAAAGTTTCAACTTGAGCTAAGTTCGAATCCAAATCTAATGCAGCTAAGCCGAGTTCGAACGTTTAGTACTTGACTCAGCTTGGCTCTACAAATCCATATAAATTAACTAGTCTTATAGACCGACCAAGTTTTTTTTATCACATTAGGTCGGGAAAATTGAGATGACATATATTAAAATGTATGTGAGAATATAGACTTAAAAAGTTTTATTTCAAATAAAGTTGGAAGAATTTTCTTCAATCTAATCTATTTAGTTAACATGTGTCCAAAATACATGTGAAGATATAAACTGAAAAAGTTTTTCTTTTTTCTCAAATTATTATTATTATTTTTTCTCAAATTAGATTGGATGAATTTTCTTGAATCTAGTCAATCAAGTTGACATGTGTCCAAAATGCATGGAAGAATATAAAAATTGGGAAAAAAATGTTTCTCGAAATTAGGTTAGAATAATTTATTTAAATCTAATATATTAAGCTAACGGGTGTCCAAAATGAATGTGATTCTCACAAGCATTTTAAAACATGGATAGAAGAATTAGATACTCAATTAAAAATGCATATGATAATCAAATGCATTTTAAATTATGTCATTTTAATAACTACACTCGAGGAATCAATTTGAAAGAAAACTTCATTGTTTATAGACTACACAAGGTGGCTACTACATTTCAATTTAACAAACTTTTTCCCCCTTTGAGAAAAACCATTTAAGCTAGTTTTGAGTGTTTTGGGCAACCCAAAATATTGGTCAACCACAATATAAGAAGTAATATGGTTTACACTACGGAAACTATTTTTCGCCATTCTCACATAATCCCGAGCAAGCTATTGTGAGAAGGCCTCTTATGAGGCTTACTTGCCCAAGAAAGTATTGGGCTACCCAAACAATATGAACATGCAATTGTACTGGATCTCAATCCCACCCCCAAAAGCCTTCTATTCGTTTTCTCTTCTTAGACAATTATACTGGATCTCAATCTCACCCTCAAAAACCTCATATTCTTACTCTCGTCTTTGACAATTCATTTTCTCTGTCGGTTCCTCAAGTTATATAAAAATATGAAAAACATTTGGCAATTTCTCATGTGAGCCAAACGCCAAAAAATATTTTTAAACCATTTTCAGGGTTGCAAACAACCAGCGAAAAATGTATACTTTTTCTGAAAAAAATTTCAGCTGAAAGTATTTTTGGACCAAAAATATTAAACAAACAGGCCTCAAATTGTAAACCATTAGAAGAAGAGTGTGCTGAACCATCATCCCCCCACTTGATTAGATTCCCATATACTTCCTCTAGTGCAGAATGTCACCATCATCGGTTGTCTTTTGAAACTTATGCTCTAACTGTTCACGAGGCAACGTGAAAGAAAAGAAAAGGAATAATGCTTCAGACTAGTGAAACGCTTCTAAGAACAGAACAATTTCCATTATTCCTTTCCCTCATTCCTCCTGTGAACTGTTGGAAAGTCAACACTGCCTCCTAGTATCCAACTATAATCATCCATCAGAATATCATTTTTCACCAATCCAATGCAGAATTTCAATCACAAACCAAGCCTTCAAAAGTATGCCAACTATTTCTCTTCATGATCTAAACATTTTGTGAGATTCGTCTGAAAACTGCACCTCAACTCTGCTCTTGACAGGGAAGACCGTTGAACGCAAACCAACCTTCCAAGCAAGCAATTTTCTGCAGATTCACAACAATGTTGGCTGTTTGTTTATACAACATGTGTTGCTTTGAGGGACCAAAACCCTCGCAATGAACGTAAGAAAACAATAGAGAACCACCCTTTGGATCTTCTTTTGTTAAGCCTGTGCTGCTTGCTCCTTGTAATGCATGCATGCCACACGCCAATTCTGATAGATCATTCAGGGATACGCTTTCCAATGAAGCACATGCCACCGCATCTAAATACTGATGAGAGAGTTTAGAATAGTTTTACCAGTCCATTCGTCTGCACTGCACCGACTCCTCGATTCTTCCATTGAACAACTCCTTCATTGACGCCCACATGCTGCTGCCTAGAAGTTGCAATTGAACAATGCTTTGGCATACAAATAAAAACTTTCTAAGACAAAGCACTGTCAGAACACCAACAAGCCAGTGAGCCATGAAGAAGAAAAACTTACAATACCCTGTATTGGTATTTAAGAAGCAAAACGGATTTCATCCATCCATCAAAGCTAAGTTCAAACTAATCAAGCGTAACAACCACTTCTCTCGACCAAAGCCCCCCAAATGCAGCATTCCACAACAGTTTTTCCCCAGTTCCATCATCTCCAAACCAAGCAATAGAGCAAAAAAAGAATTAAATTGGGCAAAAGCCAAAGAACACTATCTTGTGTTTCTAGTCTATAGCATAACCAAACACACTAAAGACCAAAAATTCCCCTAGCACAAAAAGAACTTTCACTAACTATCTAACCCCCGCATTACAACAAACCCCTAACTCCTACCTATGCTAAAAATGTGACAAATAGAAGATAAAAGTACTAGCAAACTCAACACTATCCTACCCTACCCTTTATCCACAGGCTTCACTACCATTGCCATTCCCATCCCCATCCCCATATACTTGTGCTTCCTCATCTCCAGTATCTTCCTGTGCGAATTCGAATGCACCTCTGCTGAGTACGTCGGGCTGCTGGCCGGGCGGTACTCGGGCACGAGCCGACCGGACTTGAACCGCACCCCGCAAGCATTGCAGAGCGTTTTGGGCCCGGCCGGCCCCGCCCGCCATTGTGGGGTCTTTTCGGCCCCACAATGCTGACACTTCCTCCCAATCGTGGTGGCGGACACCGGTTTGGGCTTCCTGCTCGGTTGCTGGCGGGTCCACCAGTGCTGCAGCTGGCACGGCATGTCGCGGCGGCGCGGTCGACGCCGCTTGCTGCGCGCCCGCACGGGCACCTTGAGGCTGCCGCAGCAGCTCATAAGAGTCGTGCTGTTGTTGTTGCTGCTGTTGTTGCTGCTGTGGGTGCTGGTGATGCTGCTCTCAAGTACCGACACGGGGCTGTGGTGCTTGGATAGGCTTCCCGGGTGCTCCGAGAGCATGCCAAAGAATGTTTCCATTGTCGGGAACGACTCTTTGTTCGATATCCATTCTAGTTCTTCCTCTGCTATCTCCTGCGTGCAACAGAGATACCATTAACAACAACAAAATAAAGCTATAATGTTTGACAAGGTAACTCGGGCGAGTCAATTTTGCAAAACGAGACCGTGGGTTTTTTTCTAATTTCGGAATTTGGAGGGCATTGATTGTAATTCGTGGCGTCCAAATTAGACATCACAAGGACAGCTGGAGAGGATGTTCCATAGAAGGATCGAATGGGTAATTCTGTCTTTTTGCATGGTTTTACGTTTAAAAAAAGGGTGGTGGGCGAATATGATTGAATTGCCCGGAAATTTTTCGGCACAACTCCTGTTGCTCACGATATTTTTTAAGACCACAATTGGAGTTTCGAATTGTCAGGAATGCCCCTGAGCTAGACGCCACCTAGGTGATATTATTCGTTATATTCCCGGACTAGGGTTAGAAAGGGGCTAAATTGTCTTTCCCACACCCAGCCACCTCCCAGTCTTCGAAGCCATCACCTTTGACTCGGTCGAGTCACTACGAAACAAGTTCGACTAGCAAATGAAACTCACCCGAGTCAACTCGGTCAAATCGCCTTACCCTGACCGAGTCAGACCGAGTTACCCAACATTCACCCATCCCCCGACACGGCAGAGTCACCACCAAACTCGTGACTTACCTCCCANACTCAACCCCACAACCACCCCCCCCCCCCCCCCCAACCCCAAATAAACACCTAGAAAATGACCCATAAAACAACTTACAGGGAGCAGGCGACTGGGATTTGGGTCAAGCGAAGCAAGAGGCCTTCTGGGTTTTTCCTCTTCGTCGTCTCCCTCGCCTATGTCGGACGCGAAGTCCAGAAGGTCGTCCACAAAGCAAGCCGCCGTGTCAGGAGCTTCCATTTCTACGGAGATAAGAGAGAAAACCAAACCCAACAATGAGCTTTTTTCTTCTTCTTTCCTCAGAGAGACAGACACAGAGCTTTTTCTCTCTCTTTCTTTTGGCTATTATTATCACGATGCGTTGAGGGTTTTTGGGTGAGAACGAAGGGACGTCGATTTTTGGATTTATTTTTTTTGTTCGTCGCTTTTCTTATAATTTCCATTCCTGAAACGTCTACGTGGCAAATACTACCCCGCGGTAATCCCCACGGGCTTTTCCAATGCACCTCCACCGTCAAGGCCAAGGGACAAACCGGTCCGACCTTAAAGGTAACCACAGCCGTCGATGGCTTCATCATGATATTTTTTTGGGCGACTTTAAAGTGGGGTCCACGAACGGCAATTATGAGTGACATGGCAGTACACCGTACTTTTGTGTGAACGCCATGAATAATTTATTACCATTTTGTAATTATTCTGCCCAATAATGGTGTGTATAAGGATACAGACGTAAATACGGGGAATGAGGGAGGGGCATTATAGGGAGAATAATTATGATTTTCTTTAGAAAGAAATAAAATAAAATAAAAAACAAAAGGACGGTCCGTTGCGTGGACGACCTTAACGATGCCTCATCGCTTTCCCCAGTAGGCTTCCAACGTACACGTCAGAGGACCAATGGGAGAAAGCCACGCGGAGAAAAAAATAATGGTTTTTGAATTTTGAAAACCTTTGACCCGCACCAGCATAGACACCGCACGTGGCGGCGATGATCTTTGATGAATCATAAAATAGGGAGAGTAGCAGTTGATGCCTCCACTCACAGCGCCCGTCGTTTTCTGGTTACTGTGCTCCAATTGGCTGAGTGGTGGGACCCGGTGCGTGCATGTGTTTTGCGGGGTCCACCCACGTTGCCAATTGAATCGAGTAAGAGAAGAGTTGGTGGATTGGATAGATACGAAGGGAAGCCAGGGAAAGACAACAAACTTGTCACGTTCTCCCCAATACGTGCATCTCACGTGCATTGTTCCGTTCATTCTCCCCCATCTTTCCTAATTGCCATGGCATTTTTGTAATTCAAATATTGTTTTATGGGCCCCGCCCAACTATTTAGCCTCAATTTACGAAATAAAATTAAAATAAACATAATTTATTCATTCCAATTCTGAGTAATAGTATAACGTTTTTTAGAGTTTTTTAAGATATGATGTGTCTTTTATAATTATCGTTGAATTTAAGATGTGATTTATTGACTTTTAATTTATTAGTGATTTTAAAAGTCACATCACATTTGAGATTAATTTAAAAAAACTCTAAGAAACTTTATAACATTACTATTGAAATCCTATCTATTACCTTGACTAAACTTTGTAAGCAAATTAAGACAAGAATAAACAAAAATAAAATAAGAATAAACTTATTGTGCATTTGAGATTGTGATTTCACAAAAATAATTTACGTTTTTAAAAGATATCGCAAAACGTGTTACGTAAGGCAGTTGACATTGCGATTTAAAAATCACTTAATTTAAAATAAGAAAAAAAGAAGTGTTTATTTGAAAAAATGCGAATTTAAACTAAAATTACGATTTCTCATAACAAATATTTAATAAAATTATTTTTTTAATATGTTTTATCGAATGTCTTTACAATTTTAAAATCGTACTTATTGAAATTACAATTCCAAACAGACCCTTAATCGGTATAAAAAAAATTGACATGATTAAAAAATGTTGAAAGAATTATGATTTGATTATGAAAATGATGTTCATAGAAATTGGACGACAACAAAGTTAAGGTTCAAACCAAGCCACTTCGTTTATAGGGGATAGAGACAAGCCATGTGATTCTTTAAGAAAGATACCAACTTTCATGAACGCAATAATGGTTCCAGCTTGGTTCTTGGTTTTACCACGTCAATACTACACCGTTTTGATTCCTGAACTCTCAACTGTAATCTTTTTGTGGATCATGGTTTTTTACTACTACAATCAATAGAAAAGTGAATGCCTCACCACCACACACAGAGTCCTCTTCATTGGACTTAATGAATGCTCAAAGAAAAGGTTTTTTTTTTTTTTTTTTTTTTTAATTACTTAAATACATTCATAATATGTTTTATAGGTGTTTTTTGCTTTTGGTTTTAAAAAGTGTTACAAATATGAAATATGTTTTAAGTTATTTGTTAATATTTTATTTTAAATACAGAAAACAAATTTTTTTAACAAACATAGTCATGTGGGCTATCCTGTTTTTAATTCATATCTATTGTTAGAACAATTTCCCAATTTGAGTGAATACTTGAACCGGGAGGTGCCGGCGGAAATAGCTCTGATTCCTAAATAATAATAACATCTCAATTGACAAATAGTCTACCGCTTTTACCTGAATAAATGCCTCCTTGTATAAAAGGATAAGATAGTTGGCATCAAACATCGAATAAGATCGCATGATTCTCGGGATTGAAATAATTTATAATCCTAAGAATCCTGAAATTTGGCCGTTATATTAAAGATTTGTGTATCGGTCTTGAACGATCACAATGGATTCTCGATACTGGATTCCTAAGACTACCCGAACAACAACTTTTGAAGAATTTGCGCACATAAGTTGTACAGATGCCCAAGTGCCCACTTCCTGACACGACAGTAAATATTACCATTAAAGGCTACATAAATTTTTATTTGTTATTTTATCAAATAATAATTTTCACTATAGCATAAAAAAGTACATTTAAAAATGAAAATTTGATAGTGAACCCTTGAAATTGTGAACTTACATTCATATTTATGGCTTTTTTTCTTCTACAAATAAAAAATTAGTTAATTTGGGCCTAGCTTGTAGATGTAGTGCAATAGTTTTCTGGGATGCCATTGGTTGAGTCTCCAAAAACTCGGCCCAAATTAACCAATATTCCGCTCTCGCCGTCGTCAGCGATACGGCGCCGTAATATGTTTAAGATCCGAGAACGTCGTCGTTGCGTCATCTCCGACATTACAAACGTGGCAGCCTACAAGAGCAATCAAAATATAGCAGGTAACGTAGTTTCAACTTGCTCAAACTGGGCAACGGTTTTCCTCAGATTTGCAAAACGCAGAACCCACAAAACAGGGAAAAAGGAAGCACAGTAGATTTTGAGGTTATGAAGTGGGTGGACATGAAATTGTAAGAGCAGTTCAAGAAAGAAAGAAAATGAAGGGGTTGGTGCTTCATACACCTTTCATTACAAGAGGGAAGAAGCTTCCTCTGTTAGCTTTGGTAGACACTCTACCATGCGCTGCCACTATATCTAGAAAGGCCATCTCACCCTCATGTAAGTTCTTCTCAAACTTTAGTCAGTTAGCTATATTTGTATTGTTTTTGGCACATAATTAAGTAGTTGACCTCAAGAAAGGTACTTAATCATTCATATTGGCTTAGTTTAGAATGAACATTGGATGAAATTTCACTTTTATAAGTTTAGGATTTAAGTAAAAAAGGGTTGGTAGAATTTGAGGATTTTGTTTTTGTGTGGTTATTATGTTAGATGGATTTTGGTGGAATTTGAGCTATCTGGGTTGGGAGAATTTTGATTAAATTTGAGCATGAATTAACTTTGTACTGTAAAACTTAAGTGTTACATGCACTTTGATGTTGGTGGGGAGAGTAAGTGGCGCTACTGGTCATGAATTAGTTGCGGTGGAAGTTGCTCATTTGATTTAGATCAATTGCATCGGCATGTTTGGTTCACTGCAAGATGATGCACTTACTTTGACAGCAGTTGAATCAATCCACACACGAACTTGCATTGTATGGACAATAACTTCAATTTATGTAAATGTAGTCACAGCTCTTGTCCCTAAGTAGTTGGGGTAATAAATATTTAGGTTCTGTTGATTGTATCATTCCTTCTAGTGTTGAAGCTCATTAGAGGAAAAGTTCTTTATCTTAGTTGATTCTAACATCTCTGAAGGTTATGATTGTACCTTTCTTGTTTGAGTAACATATTGCCTAACTGATTGATAGTAAGATGTAGAGAGATATCAAGGTTGAATTTGGTTTGCGGCACAGTCCGAGCCCAAGCATCAAATGTCAGTATCGGATCTGAGGGCTATGAAGGCCGGGGAGAAGAAGACAACCAAAAAATATTTGCCAATGGTCCACCAAGTGATAGTTCATCTGACACGTGAGTTATATTAGATTGGTTTAATATTTAGTGATGCTAGAAGGTGGTAATCTTTTAAGGTTTCTTTTTTTTTTTTGATCAACTTTTGAGATGATGCTACTTTTTGTCTTAGATGCCAGTTTACCTCTTTTGATTTTGAAACTGATTCCGCACTGTAGAATTCTTGTACCTGTGGTTGTTACTAAAATTTGAGGCATTCCTTCTATCTTTTAAAAATTGGTCAAATAATTTGGAGGATAGAATCAAATGTAAGAATTTTTAAGTTACTTTAATATTTTTTGTTCCCGAAATGTAACAACTTCAAGTACAGAATGGAAGCTAGTACTTCTTCTGCAATGTGTAATACTTGCCTTAATATGCTGTTGCTGTTGTTTTTTTTTTAAAAAATTTTAAATCGTTAAGTGAAATTTGTTTGAATAATAAAAAAAGTTGCTTCTCCATTGTTCTCCACTCTATAGAAATATGTCATATGCATGTTGTTATTGGAAATATAAACTGAATATATTTTGACCTTACTTTTTCCCCTTTTGTGAATCACAAAATTGCAAAGCATTAAGTGAAGTTCCAAATGTCTTTGGAGCCTACTTTACATTCTGCTAGAGATCTGATTGTAAGTTTGCTCGCATAGAATTTAATTTTAAGCTTGAATCTTAAAAGCACACTTGCTCTGGGTACTTAAAGATCCTTAGTGTTCACACCTTGTTTACACAAACACACACACACACAATTTTTTTTTTTTATCTTGTTGAATTGCCTTATATGTCATCTATTTCAATGCATTTGAAATTTGTATGTTAAACTGCTAATGGACCATAATGGCCAACTTAGTTCGGTTCATACTCATGTATATATCTTTCTCAATTTGGCAGTGGGAGGCATCCTAATCGAATACCTTATCCTTTGTCAATTGCTCTTGTGCTGTTTGCATGTGCTTTAGTGTTTTCGCTGGTTGCCTTTGTGAAAGGAGGACCTTCATCACTCTTAGCAGCAATTGCAAAGTCAGGCTTCACTGCTGCATTTACATTGATATTTGTGTCTGAAATTGGAGACAAGGTAAACAAAATAGCATAGACTAGATGATATGTCGTCTTGTCTGTTGAAAATTCGTGCTAATGGGAAAATAGTTCAATTTATGTACAGTTGTGGGTGCATTCGTCTTTCTCTTGGGTAGTAAAGTGATTGTATTTGGATAATTCATTTCTTGAGAACTATGTTCCTCAAATAAAAATTTAATTCCAACTTTTGGAGGATTTGATTCACAGTAAATTGAAACTATCACGTGTCACTGCTGCAAAAGAAGAAAAAGGAAAAGCACTTCTGTTTTGTAACAGTTTAAACTTCAAATGTTTTTTTTTCCTTGTCGCTGTCATTCTTTTTTTATGCTATTGCACCCTCATCTGTTAAGGTGGGCTAATAATTTCAATGCAAATTTTCTTTTAGTCTAATTTTTATTTCTAACCCTTTATAGATGGCTTTTCTTTTTGGACATAGGCATTGGATTAATATATGGAAATAAACATATGTAGCTTAGGTTCTAATCTGCAGTGAGGTGGACACTGTGAATACTTCTTGAGGTCAGAGATGTTTTGTGCAGTGACCTTGAGAGAGGAGCGTAACATCTCATTTGCAATTATAGGACTACATTGGATATAGTTCATGAGAGAAAAAATAAAAGAAAAGCAAACAACCAAGAAAGATGATGGCCAGAACATAAAAAAAATGATAGTTACCTCAATGATCAGTGGAAGTCACAAATGTTTTACCATACATATCTATGTGCTTGCAGTGACTATTTTTACCATTTTGCATTAAAGTTTTTAAAACAGAGGTTCGAAGTTGATCTCCTTGTGCTTGACCTTTGTTATCTGAGACTAGTAGTGATGAAGATCCAAGACGTGCTAAACTTAATGGCCATAGGGAAAATCAAGGTTACATGCACCAAACCCTGATCACTATTATTTGGTATCTTTGCCAACTCAAGTGAGGGAGATTCCTTGGGCTTCATCAATACAGTATGAATAGGCCACAATGCAAGTAGCATACTAATATTTGCAGAGCTTATGATTGCACTTGACCTAGCATTTATTTTCTCATCTACTCGTAACTCATTCATATTGTTCAGTGCCTTATTCTTTTGAGCAATTACGTTAGTCGAAAGTCAGGACAGTTGCATTACATGGGTTGATTCTTAAACATGAATACTGAAAATTTTACAAACTTAAAGGAACTTTACTTTTTCTTGCTAACATTAAGAATGTGTTTGTTAAAGTATTAATTAAATAATTAGATTCACTATTTCCTATTAGCTTAAGTTTTTGGGATAAGTAGTAATTTAACATGATATCAGAGCATAGGTCGTGACTTGTTAGTTCAATTCTTGACTCTATAGTTTATCCCCCATTTCAATTAAAATAGTCAATATGTTGCCTACTTCCACATGTGAGAGAGAGTTTTAAAGCATTAATTAAATAATTAAATTTATCATTTCCTACCAACTTAAGCTTTGGGATAAGCAGTGATTTAATATGATATCAGAGTAAAGGTCTTGAGTTCAAAATATTGTCTCTGTCATTCATTTCTTATTTCAATTAAATATTTTACGTGTTGAGTATCACTTATTAAGGCAGAGTCAGAGTTCACACATCAAGAGGGTGTTAGAATATAATTAAATGATTAAGTCAACAATTTCCTATTAGCTTTACTTTGGGATAAGTGGTGATTTAATAGTGTTTCAAATTGGAAAGGTTCTACCATATTTATATAGGAATACTGGGACCAACCATGTAGTTGATCCCAAATACTTGGGATGGCTTTTATGCATTAAGTAGACTTGAGATTTATTTAACTCAGTGTAATATTTGTGTTGTTTCACATATTTTATATATTTATATCTTGAGTTTTATTGTCTTCCCACACAAGACAACAATTTTTTTTAATTGTCTTCTTACTTGTCAAAAAAAATTTATTGTCTTCTCAATGTCTCCATTTAATCAATTTATTTGGCTGATACAAATGTAATTATTATCATTAAGATTTGAACCTAAAGTGTTACTTGCAAATTGGATGGCTAACCCCCCTGCGGCCCTTTCGATTTTTCCTTCTCTCCATAATTTTAAAAAATGAGCCTTAATTTACTTGTTGTCAATTGGCAGACATTCTTCATTGCTGCACTCCTGGCCATGCAATATGAGAAAGGACTGGTACGATCTCTCCAAACTTTTCCTCTCTCTCTCTACCCCCATATATCTTTGTGTGTGTTTGTCTACATCTCTCTCTTAATATGTCTATGTCTACATACCCTCTAATGTAGTTCACTCACATTCTTTCTTGTTTTATTATTCTTCACATTCTTCATCCTGTATTTATATATCTATTTGCCATTTTTAATTGAATGTAACTTAAGTTATATATATATATATATATAGAAAGAGTTCTGCCTATTCTTCCAGAAGATATAGAAAGACTTGCTGATCGAGGCCTCCAAATGCAGTTTATAAGGAGCATTTGAATATTTCTGCTGTTGACTATTTGCTTGGGACATAGAAGGAGAACAAAAGGCTTTTTTTTTTCTTAGATATAATTTTGTTTCTAGGAGAGGATATAATGGAAAAACATGAAGATTCAGTCGTTTAAACCTTTTCTTTTTGAGCTTTAGTTTTCATATAATTCTTGCACTTGTTTGTAGTTTCTTTTTGTGCATTCTTCCTTGATAAAGTTGCATCCGTTTTGTCATCAATTGATTTTTTTTAACGTCTCATTGATGCAGAGTGAATGCATTCTTAATTGAATCATAAGTTCCTGTTTGGTCAGCAACAAAAGGCAAGAAAAAAAATTTTGAATGACAAAATTATGGTCAATTACTATCTAAGATAACACTTTGTCAAAGTGTCATTGGCTTTGGCCATATTAAACATTCTAGTTTGAATTTTTTTTTTTTTTTTTTAAAAAACCTTAAAAAAAAGCTTATGCCTTTTATTTTATTTATTTATTTTTAAGATATTGGGGGTCAAACTTGTGTTTATAAAAAAATCTAAATATTATCGTTTTTCATATTTTCTCCTGCATTTCGCGTGGGGGAGTGGCTCCAAATATTAGTAATCCTAGATCGTATGCAGACATAATAGTTTAGATTTTCCTAGAAAATAATCTTCTTAATTCTTAAGTTTATTCCAATTTCTTAATGCCTTGATTATTACCTGGATTATGGTTGCATTTTTGTTATACAGAAATGTTGTGACGTTTATGCAACCTAGTCCCTACTACTTTAAGGTGAATGTATTATGTACTATCTCTGAAATCAACTTATGAGATCAACTAAATGTTTACTATATTGCAGACACTGTTTAATAATGTCCAGAAGCAGATTTTTCATTGAATGATAGAAGTGTAATTTGAGAGGTGTTGTTCTAACCTGGTATTTAATCATTGACCAGGTTTTGTTGGGATCAATGGGCGCTCTTGCACTTATGACCATCCTATCTGTTGTAATTGGACGGATATTTCAGTCCGTGCCTGCTCAATTTCAGACTAGTAAGTTGTATTCATGAGCATCAGTCATCTTGACCATATTTGCTTATATGTGTAATTATTCTTCAGTTGAAAAACAGCTAACAAATTGAGCATGTAGGCCATCCAATTGTATTTCTAATACTACATTTTCTTCTTAAAATATAATCAAAGCATGCGATTGTGTTGATTTTTCATTGCTTATGTATTTTTCCCACCTTTAAGGCAATGGGTATTCTCTCTAACTCAACAAGTGGTACCACCCCCCAACCCCCTCTGAGGGCATCATGACCTCTCTTTTCGTACCGCTAGGGATGCTTAACACCACAATCTTCCACTATATCTGTATTAGATCATTGCAGTGTCATCTTTTTCTATATGTCTTCAACCAATGTCCATTATGGACTTTCTCTTGTGAATTGTTATCCCTTTGGGCTGGTGCAATAGTTGTCTCTGTTGCATATTAGTCATCCTTCGACGATAGGCTGGCCAAAGAAAGACACATCGGGATCCTGCTTCTATCTCATCAGTTTAAAATATTCATGTAAGAAAAAGAAAATCAAATTGCAGTTTAATCTTTTAAAATGTAGCTGGCATTGTTTGATACATTATCTTATTTAAGGAAGGCTTGATTTGGATATTCTTGGACTTGCACAAGTAAGAGGCCCCTTCAAGCTATGTGTGATGCAGATTGTGATCAAATCCTTGATTACATTCTTCTTTGTTTTGAGGTCATTTTGGGCTTGAAGGTTAATCTTGGGAAATCTGAATTAGTCGCAGTGGGGGAGGTAACACATCAGGAAGAGCTGGCTGATCTTCTCAGCTATTCTTTTCTCTGCCCTTGAAATATTTGGAACTTCCTCTGGATGCTTCCTTTAAATAAAAAGCTATTTGGGATGGGGTCGTTGAGAAATGGAAAAAAGATTGGCTAGTTGGAAGAAGATTTACTTGTTTCAGAGAGCTTGCCTAAACTAATCAAGAGTACGTTCCTATGTACTTTATGTCCCTTTTTCCTTTGCCAGCCGGTATAGCTTGGAGATTGACCGTCTTCAAAGAGACTTTCTTTGGGATGGAATGGGCAGTGCATCTAAGTTTCATTTAGTGGGCTAGAAGGCTAGCTGCTCCTTAGTTCCTTAAGGAGGCTTAGGAGTTAAAAACCTCATGTTGTTAAATAAAGCTTTACTCAATAAATGGCTTTGGTGATATGTTTAAGAGGTGTCTTCTCTATAGAGTCAGGAGATTGCTGGCAAATATGGGGTGCATAGAGGTGGTTGGTTCTTAGTGGAAGCTCAAACACCCTACGGGGTGTGTTTTTGGAGGAATATACAGAATGTATGGGAGAATTTTTCCAACTTTTTCTCCTTCGAGGTTGGGGATGGTTGCCACATTTGCTTTTGGCATGATGTTTGGTATGGAGAAGCTGCTCTCAAGACTATATTTCTAGACCTTTATTTGATAGCTTGTCACAAAGAGGCTATGGTGTCGGATAATTTGTGTTCCTTCGGCATTTCTTTCCATTGGAATCCAAGTTTTACAAGGGCAGTTCAAGTTGGGAGTTGGAATCTTTAGATTCTCCTCAATCTGTTATACTCCTCGAGAACTCATTTGGGGTAGGCAGATAGAATGTTGTGTCCTCTAGTTAGTAATCACGACTTTAAAGTGAAGACCTATTATAAAACTTTACGGGCTGGAGATCCTTTTCCTTTTCCTTTCCTTTGGTAAAGTGTTTGGAAGGTTAAGGCTCTGCCTCGCAAGCTTTCCTCACATGGACGACAACTTTTGAGTATAATCCTCATTCCTCACGGTGGACAATCTTAGAAGGTGGGGTTTCACTATTATCAATTGGTGTTTCATATGCAAAAATAATGAGGAGGCCGTGAATCACCTCCTCATCCGTTGTGAGTGCACTAGTGACCTTTGGTACATGGTTTTCAACTTATTTAGAGTTTCGTGGACTATGTTTAGCAACAACATAGAGCTCCTACATTGTTGGAAGATTCAAGGGTGGGGACATTCCAAAGAGGCTATCTAGAAAGTCATTCTTGCATTCTTAATGTGGAACATTTGGAGAGAAATTAATCAGCGCCTTTTCGTGGACTGCGAGCGAGACCCTTTTGCTATTTAAAATCCTCTTTTTTGAGATCTCTCTTATATTGGTCCATAGTTTATGTTCCTGCTTTCTCCTCTTCAATTCTTTTAGATCTTGTCAACTTTTTACATTTAAGATGCCTTTAGCGTGGTTGTCGCTCTTGTATGCTTTGCATGTATGAGGGCTTTGTCTGTCTTCTTGTCAATAAATTATTATTTGTAAAAAAAATTAAAAATCTTAGAAAAGCCTCGAATCTCTGAGTGTCATTGCCCCCAAACACCACTGCAATGGTTATCCATTATAGATGTAGGTATCTAGGCGGATATATGTTTTGCTTGACTAATTGGTGGAGTATAGTCACCAAGTCAATGGCAGAAGTTGATTTAATAATATCATTGACAGTTGCTCATTTCCTTATCTGAATGGATTGAATCAGAAAATAAATGTCCAATAACAATGCAAGATGGACCTAGATGTCTCTTTGTATATATTTTATGCTGTTTTGTACGCGCTGGTTTGTCATTCAGAGAGAGATTGAAAACTCAATTTCTATGCGACTGAAAATGATTAGTTTCCAGTTCCGTACTGGACAACTTCCTCAGTAGTTGGGGCCATCAATTCCAAAGGTGGAAGAGCTTCACTTAAACAACCACCAACATGGAGTCTACTTTTTTTTCTTTGTTGTTGTTGTTTATACTCCCTTTTTTCTTTTCAATAAATCTATATACATCAAATTGCACATCTTCAAATTCGTTTCATTCAAATATAATATTTTTGTCCCAATGAACCACCAATCTCTCATTTTTCACGTGAAAATTTCATTCTGTTGTCATCCAAACAGCATTGCCAATCGGAGAATATGCAGCTATAACACTTTTATTGTTCTTCGGCCTTAAATCAATAAAAGATGCATGGGACCTTCCATCAAATGTAGTTCAAACTGGTGACAAGAGCAGCCCTGAACTTGGTGAATTTGTTGAAGCTGAGGAGCTTGTCAAAGAAAAGGTAAATCTTAGCCTGCATATAATGGGGATTTAGTCCATGGTTCATTGCTCTCCCAATTATCTTAGCAGACCGTAATTCTGTCTTAACTATTCAAATAGCTGATACCTACAATATACCCTTTTCCCCATCAGGCGTCAAAAAGGCTCTCTAATCCACTTGAAATTGTCTGGAAGTCATTCAGCCTCGTATTCTTTGCGGTTAGTTCTTTTATCCTTATTTGCAGTCACTTTTTATCTAGGTGATGAGATGATTTCTTGGCTTTAATTACTCTGATCAGTTGCAAACACGGAAAACTTAATTGATTAGCTGAGACTCCATAATTTTTACAATTGGCAACCATTTGCATCGCATCAGTACAAAAATTACTGTCATTATACCCGGAACCTAGAGATCTTTTCAAAACATTTGATGTTTCACTTTTTCTTTTTCCTTGATAAAAAGGCAGAAGGCCATTGGTAACTTGAATAAGAACTTCATCTGGGTATATTTAGGGTTAATAAGTTTTACATCTTGAATTACACATTACAAATTTAGCATCTTGTGATTGCTTCTAGGAATGGGGAGACCGCTCAATGCTTGCAACAATTGCTCTTGGTGCTGCACAGGTATGATTTTCCCAATTTACAGACAGAAGCATCACAATTCCATATTTATACATAAACCATAGCTCCTCACCCCTCTCTTTTCTACAGTCCCCATGGGGGGTGGCAGGTGGAGCCATCGCTGGACACCTACTTGCAACATCTATTGCAATTCTAGGAGGAGCTTTTCTCGCCAACCACATTTCTGAAAAACTGGTAAAAGCTACAGACTGTTACTTGCGGTTAAGAACTGTTGCATTTTTTATATCCTTGCAACTCACTCAATCCTCAATCAGGTTGGCTATTTGGGAGGAGCACTGTTCCTAGTCTTTGCTGTGGCCACATTCTTTGGAGTTTTCTAACGATTTCTTCTCAAGCCACCGGCGAGAGATGGACAGACGGAGAGGTCAACCTCAACAGAACCTGCCATCAACAGCCCAGACAAAGTTACTGGCTAAAGCAAACAGGTAGCATTAAGGAACTTGAGATTTACTGAATGAGAGGCATATAAAACACTTCATAAGGCTCATGGTTGATGACTTGTAAGTCATGCTTGATAGAGAGATTTGTTAGATAACTAGGATCTTTGAGAATTCTTGGTCATTCAGAAAGAAAAAGATTTTGTATCGTGATTTTTCTGAGACTGGTTTCTCTATTATTGTCTTTTGGTATGAATTACTCGCAAAATGTCGTAAAATGTCTAAACTAGTTACAAGTGTTTTCTCAAAAGCTTAAGCCGATAAAAAATAAAAAATTTAATTATTTGATTAATACTTTCATATTATCTCTTATTTAAAATGACTTAGAAGAGTAATGCTGGACATTCTCTTTATATCTTTCAAAACTGATGCGGTTTCTAAAATTATAATTGAATCAAAATCTAATGATGATTTAAAAGCTACATAAGGGGATATGAGGAAGACGTCTAGCAATACTCTTGCCTTCGAAATACGTTTAGGACCTCACATCATGGCGTGGTTGAACGTCATGTGACGTTAAGTGCATGATTCATAAACTGCAACACATTTATACACATGAGACCATGCGATTTATTAGTCCTAGTGCTCGATGTAATATGACTAGTTGGTTGATACATTATTAGAATGGCTTATAATTAGGCCTACGTCACCTGAGTGGGTAAAGTTGGCATAAGATTTAGAGCATGTTTGACATGCAAGAATTGTTATTTTACTAAGAAAATTAATAGTTAGGAGAAAATATATTTTACCCCTTAAGCTATCCACCCATTTCCATTTTGACCTTCAATATTTAAAACGTGATACTTGAACCCCCCAAAAAAATTCCAAATTGTTGCAATTTGACAATTTTTATTTTTTCCAAAATGCCCCCATAATATTTTTTTTTTAAAAAAAAAATTCAAAATTAAGGGCTTAAAATGTCACTTTTCAGCCTCATCATTTTGACCAAAAAAATAACATCATGAACAGTAAATCATCAAATATAAAATTTACTATTCACTCACATATTCATTAAACAAATATATTTTCTCTCTTCCTTTTTACTTTTCATTTCTCTCTCATTTTTCTTTCGTTTTTTCTTTCTTTCTGCAGCTCTTTCCACCCCCCTTTTTTTTTGTTCTCTCTCTCTCTCTCTCTCTCTCTCTGTGTGCATTTCGGCAGCATTTGGCTTCAAAAATTTTGAAAATATGATTGCTAAGATAAGACACAAATTAAAAAATATGACCGTTAAAAAAATTACTATTAGAATAAGACAAATATTCTTTAAAATAGACCATTAGGAAAATATAAACATTCAAAAATATAAAAGTTAGAGAAAAAAATAAACAAATCTTTGAAAAATAATATTGAAATGAAATAGTGAAAGTGAATTGTTAAAGTAGTGAGGCTGAAATTGGTGTTCTAAAAATGTGAGTTATTAAAATAATCAAAAGTATACTTTTAGTTATTTTGAAGAGTAAAATTTGAAGAGGCTGCTATGGATGCTCTTATGCATGCATTTGCCAAAAGAAATGCTAAATCCCAACTACTGAAAATGCATTATTGCAGTTGGGACGAAGACGTTGTATACATATATAGCTTCAGTAGGAGCAACTTATCCTTTATCTAGATCTATGGCAGCACTTCAAGCAGGACAGAAACTAGTTTACAATTAAGTTTTATTAATCTACCATTACTTTCTAAACTTATTCGGCCAAACTTATAATGTACAACGACTGAATTGGGTTGTAAATTGTAATGGTGTGTTCGATGTGAACAAAAATATATATCTTGTCTTTTTAATTTAGTTTACATTAAAAAACAATTAATGTTGTCTACTAAAGTGTAACGTATTTATCGGGTTTATCTCATGAACTATATGTATTATGTATGAAACATATATGGTATTGCTCTAATATTGCCACAATTGCTAAAATGGCAACGTACGTGATCACTTGCATCAGTTGCATGCATGCAATCACTAGTGTAACACCCAGGAGAAAATTATAGTTCATGGAATGATGGAATTATACTAGTTAACAAGAAGATGATAGAATGTATTAATTGTTTGGACGCGAGCAATAATAATTAAGTTGAGCATGGATAGGCCCACGAGCATTTGGGTAACTAGGAAAGGATTTTAGCTAGGCTACAAAACATATATATAGACGCATGCATTTTAGCAATAAAATGGTGAGAAGTCCCGTTCGAACGAATGCCACGTGTCGCCCAATGTCAAGCGTGCAAAAACAAACGACTGGATTTTAGCTAGGCTACAAAACATATATATAGACGCATGCATTTTAGCAATAAAATGGTGAGAAGTCCCGTTCGAACGAAATGCCACGTGTCGCCCAATGTCAAGCGTGCAAAAACAAACGACTGAGATTCAAATCTTAATGACAACTCTTTCTTCACCCCGGAACACTGATGTCATGCATGCAAAAATAAACGACTGATATTCAAATCTTAACAACAACTCTTTCTTCACCCCGGAACGTACACTGACAACCTCTCAATTAATACCTTATTATTCGTGCAAATTAATTGAGAGCAGGTTAATGATGAATATATAGAAGTTACAACCGCACTATGACTTTAGAAAACCTTAAAATCTCATTTAGATGCGAGAGGACAATCCTTAAGTTTTCTGACCTGAGGATCGATCCTCTCACTAACAAAGGGGGCTTGGAGGGTCCCTTGCCATGTGTTAAGATGAGGTGACACTTTAGGGTTCAAGAGATTGCATCAATTCGATGAACAAATTAGGAATGAAATTACAAACGAAGCTTGCGGGCTTTAGTATGAAGGCATGATGCACATCATCTTCGATCGAACGAACTTACAAACGAAGTTCTCGGGTTTTAATATGAGACATGATGCACATCTTCAATCACACGAACTTGAGAATAAAGCGTTCAAAACTTCAATTCCAGCACCGAATTAACACCCTAAAATATTAATTGAAGGTAAGAATACCTTAATTAAAACTCAAGGTATTAGGATTAGATTTAAGTGAGAGATTTTGGACTTTTATAATTTTTCACAAGGGTGGCTGAACGATCAACAAAAAGTTTGATTGTTCGATGCTCAAAAACCCTAATGATTGCTTGATGTGTGCCTCGAACATTCAATGCCAGTTTCATGCAATTGAAAGTCGACACCATAGCTTATCTTGTAGGTGCATGAGAGCCTATATATTTATCAGTTACGCATTTTTACCACATTTGGATACCCCCTTGCCTCAAAAAAACCTAGAGTGGACGAGAGTGTGAGTTTTGGGGTTTTTAGCGAAAGTTGGTATTTGTTGCCTTTATTATTATGGGATTTATTTTGAAGTATGTTGACATAATTTCGATGACAAGTTGACAGAACTCATTATTGTGCCGCATCACCACCAATCATATTGAAAATATGTATTTAATGCTAAAGTGTTCTTTCAACAGATTATAATCCCCTCAAATTTCTTTCAAATGTGAGATTATCTTATTATTAAATCCGGAAAAGGATCCTCTCCATTTCAAAATCCTTCCATTTCCTCTATTTAGTGCATTTTGAAGAGTAATTCATTTAATACACTAGTCTCATGAAAACTTTTGGATAATACTACCCTTCAAAATACACTAAATGGAGGAAATGGAGGAATTTTGAAATGGAGATGATCCTAATTCATTAAATCCTACACATGATTTACATTTAACAATCTACAATGCGCCAGCTGTTATACAAAATAAATGCTAAAGTTAATGAAAATTTATTTTCTCTCTCTAGTCATTGAGGCATTAAAGTTTCATTAACTTTAGTATTTATTTTGTGTGACAGTTGTCACGTTGTAGATTGTTAGATGTAAAGTATAGTTAAGATTTAGTAATAAGAGAATCTCAAATTTGAAAGAAATTTGAGAGGATCCATGTTATGGGGTCTCTTTAATTAGATTGTATACTATCAATCAAATCATCCCTAGCTATATTTAAACGGAAATGCTAAATGTTCTTCGTGTTTTTCTTGTATCTTCCTGATCCTAAATGTAAATTATTTTATAAAAAACAAAAAAGAAAGTTGCTCTTATTTCTCTCATTTGGTTTTTATAAAATAATTTCCACCTAGGACGAGGAGGACACAAGGAGAACATTTAGCATTTCCTAATATTTTTAATAAACAAAAATTGACAATCCATTTATTGGTTTACTTTTTATTTTAATATTTTTTCAGGAAAAATATATTTTTGATATGGTAAAGATAATATTAAGGTTGTAATCAAATTTCTACAATTTAGAAAAAAAATTAATGTAATTTTAAAAAAAAAAAAAAAAATAGAAAGGAAAATGAGAGGTACAAGTGATCAAACTCTGTCTCTTGCTTTGGCCTGAATCATAGTTTCATTAAAAAGAAAGTTCTAATTGATGACGTAGACCCTCCAATAGATCCTAATGAAATGCTCCAAACATCCAATAACAGATGCTATAAAATTAGGGAGCCTCGAGGCCTTATTCTTTTTAATTAGCACATGAAGTGAGTGAAAAATATGGCTAATTAAGGCTCTTAAACTTCTTGCAATCGTCACCTTCTTCATCCTCCTTCTGCAAACGCAGGTGATTATGTTGCACTGAAATAGTGATATTCAAATTACATAAATAAATGAGTACATTTATAGCCTCCTACAAAAAACTTGCTCTCAGTGGTAAAAAATATGGAACAAGATCCTCTCCAATTCATTTGAACTGGATAATATCCAGTTAGTTATAGTTGAGGGGTATTTTTATCTTTTCACCTTTTTTAGGGTACAAAAATGCTCATCCACTACAACTAATTGATATTATCTGGTTCAAATGAACTAGAAATGATCATAATTCCAAAAATATCCAATGTGAATAGCATAGGGATTCCATGTTCCATCCAAGATGCATGAACCATTAGACTGGATAATAACCAGTTAGTTATAGTTGAGGGGTATTTTTGTCTTTTCACATTTTTGAGGAGACAAAAATGTCCCTCCACTACAATTAATTAATATTATCTAGTTTAAATAAACTGGAAATGATCCTAATTTCAAAAATACCCAATGTGAATAGCATAGGAATTCCATGTTCTGTCCAAGATGCATGAACCATTAGCATTTCAACATCGCCCTTTACTCAAAAAACTACATTAAAAATAGAAGTCGATCATCATGTCATGATACATTTATGAGTGAATTGTCTGCTAGTTAATAAATAAACAAAAAAGGGTTAACTTCACAAAGATTCCTTGAACTTCTATGCGCTTTGAGAAGAATGTACCCTCGAAAGTTTAAAAACTCTCAAATTTATCCATCAAACTTCTATTTTTATTTAACGTCAAACCCTAACAGATGAGGGTAAATTGCATCAAATTAGAAGTTCGATTGGTAAAATTGACAGTTTTTTGAACTTTGGAGTAATCTTCTCAAAACGCGTGCAAGTTCAAGGGGTCTTTGCGAAGTTTCTCTTAAACAAAAAATTCAGAGTAGAAACATCCTAAACAAGTTGTAGCAGTTTGAACTACTACAACAATCATAATAACAAATAAGTATTAATTATATATTGGCTTAATTTGAAACTTTGCATTAGTTTAATTCCATAATTTCCAGTTAATTTCTGTATATTTAATGCACATTCGTCTGATCTCTCTCTGACGATCTCTTTGTATGATTATGTTGCATCTGCTGGGAGAAATGCTAAATCCCAACTACTGAAAATGCATTGCATGCAGTTGGGACGTACGACGACGTTCTATATATAGCTTCATTATCCTGTCTCAGACACAAACCTTAATTTGGCAAATTGGCAGCATTACTTCCTAAACTACTTTGCCATGTTTGTAATCAAGTGTACGTATAAGGTGTTTGTCGGTTATATGTTCTCATTTACTATCAAGTATATTATGCATGAAAAAATAGTACTGCTCTATTGCCACAGCCAAACTGGCGTTAACGTGACTTGCCATCACAATTGGATTTCCTAATGTTTTGAGAGACCTTGAAGAAATCAATCAATGGTGGCTCTAATGGGTAACCGCAAATTTTGATGATATTCCTGACAAAAAATTGCCCTTCTTACGAACACAAGCTTCACAGCTGGATAGGATTGAAACATACGTGAGTGAGATTGATAGTTTTCAAGTCCAAGCCACAATGGAAATAAAAGTCAGAAAAATTCTAAGGGGAGTTACAGAAGCGATGCATACGAAAGTTTGATCTACTATTGCAATCCAACATGGTATTTCTCTTGGAAATATAATCAAAACCTGAATTTTACATATCAACCCTAAAGGCACTTCAGTCAACCCTAATAGTAAAATCATTGGAAAAACACACTTTACAATAATCTCATTTTGAATGAGCTAAAAACCTCAGTTTTGCTAAAATAATCAGCTGATTGAACTAATATCTATCCTAAAGTTTTCATTTTGGTAAGCAAATCAAAGCATGTCGTCTGTCATTCTCTCAACTTTTAACTCCGCTTTTTGTTCTGTTTTGTGGTTTATGGTTTATTCTAGTGGAAACCAGAATCAGATCATTCATCCATACATTGCTGAGACCGAAACGTACCATTTGAGAGCAATTCAACAATTCTCTTTTCAAGTCTTCTTGCACCGAGACCAGGCCTCAGAACATCAGCATTTCCCCAAACCGAACATGTGTGATTTCCAGACTCACCTAAGCACCAGCCACCAGGGACTACATTGCTGTGTTTGCGCCCCAATATCTCTTGGTCAATGCGATCAAGCATCGGATCATCTGATTTGAATCGTGTGGCAAAGGCTGCCCCACTCTGAATCATAACCTCAAAATCATTGGAACTGAGTAGGCGGGGCTCAGCACTAGAGGGCTTGTCAAAGGCAGCATATTGTAAGTTGTGGTTTATGACAGTTCTGTTGAACTTATGCGAATTACAAAGAATGGTGGGGAAGTAACTGGAAAGGGATGATAGAGTGTTTGCAAAATACATCAGTAGAGTCCTCGGGAGGTTGTCTGTACCCAGGATGCAGAACTCAATAAATTTGCGACTTAAAATGGAGAAAGACGAACCTGCATAAAAAGGAAAAAAATTAAGTGTCAGTTTGACCATTTATTTAATTTTTTTGTTAGGGATAGGACAGGCTAATGCTCCTAAAAAGTTTTCCCAGTATGCAATGCCCATGCTATAAGGGAGGGAAAAATAAGTTTCACATAACACTTGCCTGTTCAATGTGCTATTTTTAATAAATAATTCAGGGTGGGCTAATGGTCTACATTTTTCTTTTCCCAATAGATCCCTGGTCTTAACACAACAGCAATTAGATGCAAGTCTAATAATTTCAAGTGTTCTGTAGGAAAAGTTTAGAATCTGTCATAGATATCCAAGTGTGACACCAGAAAACTCGAAATGAAATTGAATTCATATAGTCGATGCTATTTTTGAAGGTACAGCACAACATAATCACATTTAAACTAGTAACTTAGATTAGATTAGATTTATGCATTACACTATAAACATACAAACAACAGTTTTAAGGGCTGGGTCAAATTATTCACACAAAAGAACTTCAAAGGGGTAAAAATATGGCTCACACTCTTGTCAATCTTAATGACAAACAAGTAAAGAATGTTCGTGATATTGGTAGAGCTATTTGGTTGCTTCCATAGCCATTTTTGATGTTGTAGACTGGATATTTCAGATTGGAAGGCAATGGAAACAAATAAACAGCCCTGGCAATAATGATTAACCACAACGATGAATTTTTGCCAAACAAGTTGCCTAGAACTCCACAGTTGGAGAATTGGGTATTTCACACATACAAAAATGTTCTTAAGCAACACTCCTCAATACAAAACAACATTTAAATCATCATCAAAATTGAAACTTCCTAATATTGGTTATTTTGAAATTCTAAGCAAACAGATTTTCAACTGGATTTTTTGTGTCAAGTTAAGGTACAATTTTAGACCTCCATTACCCAACCAAACTGCATCACATAACATGATATTCATCGGTCCTAAATCAGGCAAAAGCTTACTGAATAATTCAAATCATGATTACTTTAAAAAAAAAAAAAATCTTTTATGTTCATATCAATGATCTTGTTTAGAATCTCTATTGATTCATTCAACCTTTTGAATTTAAGCTCAGAGCAGAGTATTTGAATTTCGGTAACTTACAATTCCACATAAGTTCTCTACTCCTATTGGTGATCTCTCTATCAGTGTGCATGTATTTAAGGCACTGGCTCAGTCTCAAATCTCTAAAAAGGAATCAGAGCAACAGAACCCACTCTCTTCAACTAAGGGGTTTCTAGAGGGGGGGGGGGNGAGGGCTTATCACTTTCGCATCCACAAAAAAGCATGAAACCAATAAATAAAAATCACTATGTTGCAATGGAAATTGCCGGGTTTCATACAAACCTCTAGCTCCTCTATACATCACCTCCACATCAAGCAACAACCTTCTATAAACAGGAATCACCACCCACTTTTTATGTTCTACATAAAAATGAAGAGACTAATAGAATGACAGAGGCCAAAACTGCAAGATCCAACTACTTATCAAATTTTTGGCACCATTGACAATGCCAAAAATGAACCAAATGTGCTTCTTTCCACTTTCCTTTCTCTACAGGCAAGACCAGCACAGCATTAATAACCTAATTTCAAGCTCAAGAGTAATTTTGTGGTCTTGAGCTAATAGCTGCTTCAAGATCCTTGCTCCAAAAATGATGTGGTGATAGAACCAGTACTCAAGAAAATACAGCATAGAGTTCTCAGTTCCTTTATGTCCAACCCCATTAAGCACAAGACTAGGATTGCTAAACCACCCTAATTAAACAATTTTATAATCGCACAGAGTAGAACTCATAAATCATACTCTCTCAATGTCCTATGTGGGATGAATGGCGGTGTCGCAGAGAAGGAGAGAAGGAGGTGTACCCTGGAACTGAGGGAGCAAGGCCCAGTACTATCTGAGAAACCTAGTACTTTCATACCCAAATGCAAATAAATATTCTACACTGATTAATTACACAGGTCCAGGAACTATCCTTCAAGAGTGGGTACAGAAAGTGACCCTACCTTGGGGGGTTCCCCCTCATCAAAAAAATTAATTCAATGGTCCCATTAACTGAAACTTAAATGCTGCAATTCACATTGCCAGAATCATACCAATAAGCAATCAAAAGCTCGATCAGGGAAAATCTTTCTAGGATAGTTGTGAAAACAAATCTAGATATCGTTTTCTTGTACAACCATATCTCTACCTTTATTTAGTATTCCTCATTAGTTATGCACCTATTCCTCACTATTTCAATATCGCATATGTAACTCAAAATTGCTAGTGGGATGAAACAATCCCGATCGAGCTTTCATGCTTGGTAGTACTCAAACAATCATTAAACTGAACGACTGAAAGTACTCAAACAATTACCGAGCGTATAAGATAAAGCCACACCTGTAAACAGCCGGAAGGCATTAGGCAAATCCCTTTTCTGAGAAGCATAAAACATCCCAGTTTTCTCCGAAAGATAAAGCCCCGGATCAACAATTATCGGTCTCAACCTCCTAGACCTATAAAGCACCAAAAACACAAGCCAAAACCTTAGAATTTACACAACCCAACAAATTTCACAAAACAAAATATTACACAAATCTGAGAAGTAATTATATCATACTCTCTCCAGCCAATGTAACTTGAATGATTCACAAAGTTAAGATCTTTGGGCAGAAATGACAAAATGTGAAGAAGATCTGCAAACCCACAAAAACTCACATCAGAAAACAAATAAAAAGCACAAAACACCTACAAATCAGACCAGTGTAAACCCAAAAGCAATGCCAACAAAAACTCCAACGATACTGTACCATCTTGTGTGACAAGTGGGTAATCAGCAGCATTGAGACTGACAAACCAATCCCAATTCGACGACAGTCGGAGCAGTATGGAAGCGCCGTGGAGGGTGGAGGGTATCGTAGACGAGCCCTTTGGGTACGCGAAGTCGGCCTTGCCAATGACATTGACATTCCGGGCAGCTTTGAAAACGGGCACGGATTGGACTACGAGAGCGAGAGCGTCGCGGTCGGTCTGGGAAGCGGAGAGGTCTAGGTGGAGGAGGTAGAAGTTCCTGGGGTGGTAGGTGGCCAAGAGGAGGCGGAGGATCCGACCCAAATCTCCGGCGGATCCGGAGATGAGGTAGGCGATGGAAGGAGGGGTGGGTTCAGAGTTGGGGTTGGGGAAGAGGACCTGGTGGGTTTGGTGTGTCGGGAAGAGGAACGGGTCAGCTTCGTGTTGGGAGGCAGAGGTGGAGGAGGAGGAGGAGGAGGAGGAGAGGGAGAGGAAGAAGAAGAGGGAGAAGAGGGAAATGGCTAAGATAACGTATAGAGTGGTCTTGGGGTCCTTGGAAATGGTGGTTTTGCAGGGCAATATGAAGGGTGGATGTCCAGGTGGTGGTGGCGATGGCGGATTTTGCATCGTTTGTCTCTCTTCTTTTTCTTTCTTTGGGAAATTGGGTGGGTTTGGTTGCGGACAGAGATGGGTTTGGTATTAGTTTTGGTTTTTTTTCTTGATGGTGTTCTACTATGTAGGTGTGTTGGAGTTGGGAGTGTTGAGTTCTTTCTTGATTTACAAGTTTCACCTTTTTGTTGTGTCTAGAGTCTATTCGATGCTTCAATGTGTTGTCCGTCTGCTCAGTTTTGGTCGTGTGCGGAAGAGAGAGGCTCACCAAAAACAACTGCACGACTGTGTCCCCGCGCGCGCCGTGAGACAGATTGCTCTCTAGTTTTTGATGTTCTATGAATCCAACTCAGCAACTCTGGCTCCAGATGAGGAAGAAATGCATCACTTTCACTTATATGGAGAGTGTTCGGATAGTTTTCCTTTTATACAAGGGAGAGTATAAGAGTCACATAGAGAAAGAGAGTATATGTTTTGCCTCCAAGAGTATTCCTTTTATAGTGACTCGAGATTGGATGCTTGGAGTTGGACCTTATGGTGAGTGGGCTACATATTCGGGTAGCTAGGCCCAGTGGAACTATTAGGTTCAACGGCTGTTTAGAGTCACCAGAGTCCGTCGATCCCTTAAGAGATCAAAAACATTTCAATGACAGGCTCAGATTATCTTTATGGAAAATTGCTTTGAATATACTTCCTACAAAGGAACGGTTGGGTCAATTGTTTAATGTTCATCTTGATATCTCCTGCCCCCTTTGTAAATCAACAGATGATTCCCTTCAGCATTTATTCTTTGGGTGTTTTTTTGCTAGAATTGTTTGGCGTCATTCTTTCTAGCCTCTTGATTCTACAACATTAATCACTCTTATGTTGGATTGGATCAAATTAATCATTTCCCTGAGCAAAACTCTTGGCATCCCATTGGCGGATTGTCACAAGTTCTAGATTTTTGCCTCTGTGGCATGTGATATTCTCTGGTACTATAGGAACCAAGCTCTTCACAAAGGAACCACTTTTGAAGCTAGTCATGTTTCTGCGCATCAATAAGATTGCTCTTGAACATTTCCAAGCTTGGCATTCTGTTTCTTCTATTCCTGTTGAAAAATGGATTCCTCATGCTCCTGATTGGGTCAAGATTAATTTTGATACTGTTATTCGGGGCTCCTACTCGGTTCAGGCAGCTGTATGTAGAAATTCTAATGGGAAACTTATATATTTGTCTTCTCTTATTAGTTCTCCTTGCTCTGCAAATGTGGGTGAAGCCTTGGCAGCGCAATGGCCATTTCTTTAGCTTGTGATTTAAAATTAGACCAGTTCATTCTAGAAGGCGACTCTGCAGTGGTTATCCAAGCTCTCAATCAGCCATTCGACGTCTTAGATTGGAGGATCTCCCCCATTATTTTGGAGTCTTTAGCTAACATTCCTTCTACTTCCTTCTGGGAAGCTAGAAAGATTAATAGAAGTGCTAACTTCTATGCCCACTCAGTGGCACATTGGGCAGTAGCCAATTCTCATATTGGTAGCATTCCCTTTTCTTACTCTACCTTTTCTTTATCTCTATCTAGTGGGTTTGATCCTGTTTTATCTTTTATGTAGTTCGGTTTGCTACGCTTGGTGTTTACCAGTGTGCTTAAAATTTTTTTTAAAAAAACATTTCAATACTTAAGTTAGTCATATGCCCGAGAGATAAAATCAAAGGGAGAGTAAGAGAGAGAGAGTACATGTCTTGCCTTTGGGAGAGCATGTCCCTTTTATAGTGAGACTTAGGCCTGGTTTGGTTTGCGGAATATACCATTGGAATGGACTAACTAATCTAGGTTTAGCTATTCTTTTGTTTGGTAACAATATATTCTTATGAATAGTTTATTCTCATAGGATTACTAATTTCATACACATAGGATTAGCTAAGCCGCTAAAAAATGATTGACTTAGCTAATCCTTTCATGTGAGATTAAATTAATCGTGTAAATTGCCACAAAAAACCCTATTTTTTATTTCTTTTTTTGTTCTTTTTTTTTTTTATCTTTTTTTTTTTTTTTTTTTGTTTCTATACCATTTTTTTTTAATTCCTCTTTTTTTTTCGCTTTTGTTTTTGTTTTTGTTTTATATGGCATCCTCAGATTAGTGTATATATATATTGTAAACAAAATTCATAACAATTTTTGTTGTATATAGAAATTTTTTTCATCCCCTTGTCTCTCTTTCTCTATTTCTCTCTCTATTTTTGTGCCATTTTTTTTTTTTCAAATTATGTTTTTTGCATGCATGTTTACATTTTGGGAAAAATATAAAATGGCCACCCAAACTACTAGCCATTTGTAATTTAGTCCTCCAAAATTTCAATTGGTATAAAGTATCCCTTCAAACTACCAACTCCTTATAATTTGGCCCCCTCCATTAATTGAAACTATGAAAATGGATGGAAAACCCAAAACAACGTCGTTTTGGGGATGCAAAGTTACTAAAATGCCCTCTTTAGAAGAAAAAATAAAATTAAAAAACCCCCCCTAAAATGGCGTCATTTCGCTTTCAATCAACAAAAACCCTTTTTCCCCGTGTTCTTTCCTTTCCTTCTCTTTCTTCTGGTCAGTCTCCTCAAACAGACCAGACAAGTCAAAACTTGCAGAAAATAANCTTGTCTCTCTTTCTCTATTTCTCTCTCTATTTTTGTGCCATTTTTTTTTTTCTCAAATTATGTTTTTTGCATGCATGTTTACATTTTGGGAAAAATATAAAATGGCCACCCAAACTACTAGCCATTTGTAATTTAGTCCTCCAAAATTTCAATTGGTATAAAGTATTCACTCAAACTACCAACTCCTTATAATTTGGCCCCTTCCATTAATTGAAACTATGAAAATGGATGGAAAACCCAAAACAACGTTGTTTTGGGGATGCAAAGTTACTAAAATGCCCTCTTTAGAAGAAAAAATAAAATTAAAAAAACCCCCCTAAAATGGCGTCATTTCGCTTTCAATCAACAAAAACCCTTCTTCCCTGTGTTCTTTCCTTTCCTTCTCTTTCTTCTGGTCAGTCTCCTCAAACAGACCAGACAAGTCAAAACTTGCAAAAAAGAAAACCACTTCTTCCCTCTTCCTTCAGGCAACAAAACTAGTAAAAAAACCTTGAGTTTGGGCTACTCATATCCTAGGATCTTGGTTGTTTGATGCATATTTGATATATGAGTTAGCTTTAGTTGTTTTTCTTGTAATAAGGCATCCTAACCTTTTGGGTTGTGGATGATTTAGTCCCCTGACCTTGGGTTGTGGGGGTTCCGTTAAGGGTTACACCTATGTTTTGTTGGTCTCTGCTTGTTACAAATCTGTTCTAGTATCAGAAGTCACACATAGGTTAGCCGGTTGGTGAAGTCGTAGTTTTGGCTATGGTTTTGTCTTGATTATGGTTAAGATTTGTTAGAATTTTGTTGCTTTGCGTTGTATAAGCTTCGTGCTTTTGACTTTTAGCTTAATGAGATTAGTATCTTTTTTTTAGAGAGAGAGAGAAAAAAAAAAAACCCTTGTAGAAAAGGATATGATATCAAATGCATTCAA
Organism: Carpinus fangiana; assembly: GCA_006937295.1. Lineage (NCBI taxonomy): Eukaryota > Viridiplantae > Streptophyta > Magnoliopsida > Fagales > Betulaceae > Carpinus > Carpinus fangiana. The sequence continues at coordinate 11,052,481 of CM017326.1, read as the reverse complement.
GTTACAAGGCTTTGCCAACTCCTCCCCTGTGATGTCCCACATCGCCTGGGTATGTAGATGGGGATGTACTTATATGTATACTTACACCCTTAATGACAACAACGTGTTTGCCGTGATGGTTATGATCCCATCAGAACTCCGCAGTTAAGCATGCTTCTGTGAGAGTAGTACCAAGATGGGTGACCTCTTAGAAAGTCTGGTTTGGGGGAGGCAAAAGCGGACAATATTGTGTGTCATTGGGGTGGCGTGTTACATCCCCCTTTGATTCTGTGATGGAATTGTTATTCTCATTAGGTCCAAAAACAACATTTGCATTCGGCCAGAGGGGCAGGTTCTTTCTCTTCTAATAAAGTTATTTGGGGTTTGGGATCTAAACCCTTCCGGAACCAAGAATGATCCATTATCTTGGCCATGGATATCCTGGAACTTGGGTTTGAATCCAAGATCTTCGACAAAAACCTTTGAACTTCCGGGCCAAACCAGTTAGGGAATTTAAATTCACCCTTACCAATCTTCCTATACATCACGGCATGCCAGCGAATCACCGTGAATTTTTGTGGGTTAAAAGAACACAGGGATTCACTGGGATGCAATGGGATTTGCTAGGTTTAGTTGATTGAGAAGGAAAGGAAAGAACACCGGTAGGGGGGGAGAAGAAGGGTCTTTGTTGAGGGAAAGTGAAACGACATCGTTTCAGTCTTTGTTTTTTTAATTTTATTTTTTATTCTAACAATGGCATTTTAGTAACTCTGCATCTCCAAAATGACGTCGTTTTGGGTTTTCCTTCCATTTTCACGGTTTCTACTAATGAAAGGGGCTAAATTATTAATGGTTGATAGTTTGGGGGGCTACTTTATACCAATTGAAACTATGGGGGCTAAATTACAAATGACTGGTAGTTTGAAGGGTCATTTTATATTTTTCCCTTACATTTTTTAATTAAGAACGATTGCTATACCATTTTTTAATGGTTAAGATGTTTGGTGATATATTTTTTTAATTAATAACGATTGTTATACCATTTTAATATATGAAGATGATTGATGTGCTTTTCCTAGTTTAAAAAACAAAAAATGGTGATATCATGATGATTATGTGATTTTTTTTTTATATAAATAATTTTGTAGCATAATTGCAAAAATAAAAAGTTGTTTATATTTCAAACAATAAAGAAAGAAAGTCCTTAACAATATAAATTGTATTTGTATTATAAGGGTATTCTAGAAAATTTGATCACAATATGATTCCATTCACCAACCTATTGTATTGTACCAAATGAAAGACTACATAATCAATGTTCTATTCCAACGTTACAACCAAACAAAGGAATAAAAATAGTTAGTCCATTTCACACTCTTTTATTCTCAGTAGTAGCTAATTATTTTCAATGAATTAGACATTTCACGAACCAAACGAAACCTTAGTCTTAGATGCTTGGGTTCTATGCTAAGCGATTCAAGTATTCGGATTGTTAAGTTCAGTGGCGTTGCCAGGCCCAACAGAACGGATCTAGTTTTTGCAGGAAATAATGAAAACCGAAGAAGAGAGTATCCAAACAATTTCACATTCTTTTTAACAACTAATGAAAGAAGTGACCAACAAGCTAAAGATGGTTCACTTATTAAAGAAAGAATGGGAATCACTCAAACCCTCGTAACTCTTATTAGATTTAAGATTAAGGATTACATATATAACATGTAAATCCTTATTAGAAAACACAAAAGAACGTGTAAATCCTTAATTATCACATCATGTGATTTCTAGGAGGTCCAAGGAAAGCATATGTTGTACTTATTAGTGTGTTTGTTAAACAAGCAAATGGCTTCCATTTTGATACTCCACAAACACTAGAGGTTGCATCTGCTTTGGTCTCTGTCCATCCTATAAATAACAAAAAAAAGGAGTTCTGGCTCCATGCCACAGAAACCTACAGAAGAAGGATTTGGTCCCTTTGAAGCTTGGATGGAAACTGATTTCATAGCTTTTGTTTAGGACGATTCACTGGTTTCCCAGATACTCCCCCTTATTGGATCGACAAAGAATCGAAGGCGTCATGTTCGAACCCAAATTGTTAGTAATTTGGACATGTGTTATGTCGTCGTTGTTGACGGCGGCAGCATTTATCGTTGTTGCCACCAGCAACACAAGCATCATCAACACCTTCAATACTACGTTTTCAATACTGAATGGATTCATCATCTTAGTTTAAATTATTTGTCTGTAATTTTTTGGAAGTGAATATTATGTTAAGCATTTGCATATTATTTATAGTGTTGTATGTTTTCAAATTTTGTTATTTATGTTCTAAATTCTAAAATAAGGGGAAAAGAATATATGGTATATATAAATGTTAAGTTGTTATTTATATTAAGCTCTTGCATGTTGTAATGGTGGGTAATGTGAATATTAATTACATTAAGGTCTTGCATATTATTTATAGGGCTTGATAGTGGATAGTATCTTAGATTTATTCAAATTTTGTTATTTCTATTCTAAATTCTAAAATAATGGGGAGAAAAATATATGGTATAAATGTTAAGTTGTTACATGTGACAAATACTGACTTGATAATTAAATTTTTAACATTAAATTTGAAGACAATTATTGAGGTACATAATACTCCCAAAAAATATTTTGAGGACAGAAATGTCCTCCAAACCAGTATAGAGAAAATATTTTTCAACCCATTTAAAATATTGCAAAGTGTTTATAAACATTTAAAAGGGATATTAAATTTAGTTTAAGTTAGTAAAGTGCTATTAATGACATTTAGAATTTAATGTATCTTTTAAATGTTTATAGACGCTTGACATTATTTTGAAAAAGGATTCTTTCCATTTCAAAATCTCTCAATTTCCTTTATTTAGTGCATTTTGAAGGGTAATGCATTTAATGCACTATCATTATTAAAACTTTTGGACAACACTATCTTTCAAAATGCACTAAGTGGATTTCAAAAAAAAAAAAAAAAAATGCACTAAGTGGAGGAATGGAGGGATTTTGAAATGGAAATGATTATTTTCCAACTATTTTAAATGGGTTGGAGGATATATATATTTATATATATATATTTGAAAGGGGAAACATACCATGTATACTCATTCATTGATAAAAGGTTGCGAGCAAGAGCTCTTACAAACAACGCAAAAATAAATAAATAAATAAACCCTAGCCCACGTCTCTGTGAGCGTTGTACATGTGGGAGGAAGGGTGGCCTACATTGCCTCCCCTCCTCCCCTTGTCCTCAACCCTTTGTGCTAGGCAATTTACTTGATGCTCCTTAGCCTTTGTGTGGTGCTTTACCCATTCTCTTCCACCCTTTTCCTCCTCTTGTGTCTTGCTTCTTCTATCCCCCTCCTTCCTAGCCTCTACCCCGCCGTTGTTGTTGTTGTTGTAGTTTTTTTTTTCATGTTTTGTTTGTTTGGTTTGTTGGTTGTTTGGCACTCTATGTGGGTGCCGCCCTTGGGGTTTTACTCAAACTCTCTCCTCCGATTCTGAGTGTGCCGCCGATCTCCTCCACGCCTGCTTTGCCAACCACCTTCTGCTGCCGGTCTTTTCTTGCACCCCCCCGCGATGTGATTTCAATGCCAATGTAACGCCCCAATATTTGCACTAGCAAATATCAAAGTCATTACGCTGCAACTTTAAAAATACAATTTTACAGTTGAATATGTATATATATATTTTTTCTTTTTCTATGGCTTAGGAATAACTTGTACAACACAATTGAGCTGACTGAAATACCTCGAGGTGATATATTATTTAATAAAAATAGAAATATGGTTTTCATTACAACATATGTACACACTAGGTGTACCAAATATATGTCACAGTCACAGACGGTACCAAATTAATATAGTAATAATTGTCAAGTTTCCACACATCACATTATATAATAAAAGCGATTAACATAAATGAGACTTACTTCATAGAGTAAGCATCAATCTCGTAGTAGATGATCTATTAACCATCAAAACCAATAAAATGACCATTGTCCCCACTCTCTATTCCTGCATCAAGGTCTACGTAAATATGACGTTATCATCATGTTTACATAGACAAACAAGTGAGTAATCTATTTTCCTACAAATAAAGACTAAAAGACTAGTTTGNAGTGGCGTTGCCAGGCCCAACAGAACGGATCTAGTTTTTGCAGGAAATAATGAAAACCGAAGAAGAGAGTATCCAAACAATTTCACATTCTTTTTAACAACTAATGAAAGAAGTGACCAACAAGCTAAAGATGGTTCACTTATTAAAGAAAGAATGGGAATCACTCAAACCCTCGTAACTCTTATTAGATTTAAGATTAAGGATTACATATATAACATGTAAATCCTTATTAGAAAACACAAAAGAACGTGTAAATCCTTAATTATCACATCATGTGATTTCTAGGAGGTCCAAGGAAAGCATATGTTGTACTTATTAGTGTGTTTGTTAAACAAGCAAATGGCTTCCATTTTGATACTCCACAAACACTAGAGGTTGCATCTGCTTTGGTCTCTGTCCATCCTATAAATAACAAAAAAAAGGAGTTCTGGCTCCATGCCACAGAAACCTACAGAAGAAGGATTTGGTCCCTTTGAAGCTTGGATGGAAACTGATTTCATAGCTTTTGTTTAGGACGATTCACTGGTTTCCCAGATACTCCCCCTTATTGGATCGACAAAGAATCGAAGGCGTCATGTTCGAACCCAAATTGTTAGTAATTTGGACATGTGTTATGTCGTCGTTGTTGACGGCGGCAGCATTTATCGTTGTTGCCACCAGCAACACAAGCATCATCAACACCTTCAATACTACGTTTTCAATACTGAATGGATTCATCATCTTAGTTTAAATTATTTGTCTGTAATTTTTTGGAAGTGAATATTATGTTAAGCATTTGCATATTATTTATAGTGTTGTATGTTTTCAAATTTTGTTATTTATGTTCTAAATTCTAAAATAAGGGGAAAAGAATATATGGTATATATAAATGTTAAGTTGTTATTTATATTAAGCTCTTGCATGTTGTAATGGTGGGTAATGTGAATATTAATTACATTAAGGTCTTGCATATTATTTATAGGGCTTGATAGTGGATAGTATCTCAGATTTATTCAAATTTTGTTATTTCTATTCTAAATTCTAAAATACTGACTTGATAATTAAATTTTTAACATTAAATTTGAAGACAATTATTGAGGTACGTAATACTCCCAAATATTTTGGGGACAGAAATTTCCTCCAAACCAGTATAGAGGAAATATTTTTCAACCCATTTAAAATAGTGCAAAATGTTTATAAACATTTAAAAGGGATATTAAATTTAGTTTAAGTTAGTAAAGTGCTATTAATGACGTTTAGAATTTAATGTATCTTTTAAATGTTTATAGACGCTTGACATTATTTTGAAAAAGGATTCTTTCCATTTCAAAATCTCTCAATTTCCTCTATTTAGTGCATTTTGAAGGGTAATGCATTTAATGCACTATCATTATTAAAACTTTTGGACAATACTACTTTTCAAAATGCACTAAGTGGAGGAATGGAGAGATTTTGAAATGGAAATGATCATTTTCCAACTATTTTAAATGGGTTGGAGGATATATATATATATATATATATTTGAAAGGGGAAACATACCATGTATACTCATTCATTGATAAAAGGTTGCGAGCAAAAGCTCTTACAAACAGCGCAAAAATAAATAAATAACCCTAGCCCACGTCTCTATGAGCGTTGTACATGTGGGAGGAAGGGTGGGCTACACTGCCTCCCCTCCTCCCCTTGTCCTCAACCTTTTGTGTTAGGCAATTTACTTGATGCTCCTTAGCCTTTGTGCGGTGTTTTACCCATTCTCTTCCACCCTTTTCCCCCTCTTGTGTCTTGCTTCTTCTATCCCCTCCTCCCTAGCCTCTACCCCGTCGTTGTTGTTGTTGTTGTTGTTGTTGTTGTTGTTTTTTTCCATGTTTTTGGTTTGTTGGTTGTTTGGCACTCTGTGCGGGTGCCGCCCTTGGGGTTTTACTCAAACTCTCCCCTCCGGTTCTAAGTGTGCTGGCGATCTCCTCCATGCCTGCTTTGCCAACCACCTTCTGCTACCGGTCTTTTCTTGCATCCCCCCGCGATGTGATTTCAATGCCAATGTAACGCCCCAATATTTGAACTAGCAAATATCAAAGTCATTACGCTGCAACTTTAGAAATACAATTTTACAGTGGAATATGTATATATATTTTTTTCTTTTTCTATGGCCTAGGAATAACTTGTACAACACAATTGAGCTGACTGAAATACTTCGAGGTGATATATTATTTAATAAAAATAGAAATATGATTTTCATTACAACATATGTACACACTAGATATACCAAATATATGCCACAGACGGTACCAAATTAATATAGTAATAATTGCCAAGTTTGCACACATCACATTATATAATAAAAGCGATTAACATAAATGAGACTTGCTTCATAGAGTAAGCATCAATCTTGTAGTAGATGATTTATCAACCATCAAAACCAATAAAAGGACCATTATCCTCACTATCTATTCCTGCATTAAGGTCTACCTAAATATGACGTTATCATGTTTACATAAATAAACAAGTGAATAATTTATTTTCCTAGAAATAAAGACTAAAAGACTAGTTTGAGACAAAGTAAGATTAATGAATAAAATATATAATGATGCATGAGATGCGAATGCAGCATAATGACATATTAGTTTGTCTTTTATGATAATTTTTTTTCAGACCTTTCGTCATGAGCTCTCAGCCCGTTCACGTTTGTTATATCCCTCACACTTTAGAGTTTTACCTGTTTAGTGCTGGCGACTACACCGCCCTAGCTTAGTTATATATTAAGCATGTTGGACGGTTATATACCCCTATCCACTGAGATACCGACAGTTCCTCGCGGCAATCCACCCAGCTTGTTCTTAAGGTGGCTATCTTATCAGCCCATATTATTGGAAACATTATGCAACGGTTGTAACGCAAAATTATATCAATAAGACAAAATAAGAATTCCTATGGCAATAAAATAAAGTTAATACTTAGTAAGTACATCCATACTTACACTCCTTAGTGTGGAATTCTGCTCCACTTCTGCATACAGATACATACATACAAACAATATTTACATATTAGTTTATTCTCAAATAATATCATTGTTTAAAGACCCCCATCTTTTTATATTTATTTATTATCCGTCACTTCATCTTTACTTACTCATTTTATTATATAAATATGAGATAGTTACTTATAAATAGTTTTATTTCTGAATTCGTTTTTGGTGACGAGACTAATGGCCAGTATCACTAAATAAAACTAGTATTATAAATAATATATATAAAGCATGACTCATATTTCGGGGATGAGACCGATGGTCCGTACCGCCAAAAATATGACTTAAAATTTAAATGACAATCAAAATAAATAACTGAATTCATATTTCGGGGTTGAGACCAATGGTTCGTATTGCCAAAAATATGAATTAAAATTTAAATGACAATAAAATAAATGACTAAATATAAAAGCTGTAAAGTAAATAATATATGTAATAAATATAGATAATATCATAAGCCTTTAATCAATTTGTCTATGAGCTCTTATCATTAATTCATTTATTACTTTATTTTACATCATAAGCTTATTGGGCCTTAAACAATTTAGATGAGAATAAATAATACAAACAATAAATCATTATAATTACACAAGAAACACTTACCCAATAAACCTTGAAGTAGAACTCCACCAAATATTCTCTAGGTAACTAGTTTTAGAAAAGCAAGGACACTTGAACACTATAGAAAGATTTAGGCCATATGATTTTTGACTTAGAGCTAAGAACGAGAATGAAAGGTGGAGCAAGCTATCCTTACTTACTAAGAATGTAAAAGAGCTCAAGTGAAAAAATGAATTTACTTAGGCTTCTATTTATAAGAGAATGAATAGTTAAGATTAATTTTCACATTTTTGATCTAAGGGTTAATACAAGTTTCTATCTATAAGAGAATGAATGGGTAGGATTCATTTTCATACTTTTGATCTAAGGGTTAAATACGAGCTTCTATCTATAAGAGAATGAATGGGTAGGATTCATTTTCATACTTTTAATCCAAGGGTTGAGATGTATTCAACCAAAACAATGAACCTAGTTTACTTTAGCATTTTCGTCCAAAATGAGGGCAGTATACTCTGATCCAGTTTTTGATGTCCAAACATAGTCCGATTGACATGAAATTTTGAGGGTAGATAAAGGACTCGAGACAAACATTTTCTATTTTTGGTTCAACTTCATCCGAGTTCGTTTGACTTTGTTTTTGGCCCATACAAAGTTTATAACTCAATTAGACTTTAACAACTTGCATTCCCACTTGGCCACTTGCCATATTTAATGACCATGATATTTCTAATAATCATTCTTACTAGAAGCCTTCAAGATTTCAACAAAAGTGGCTACCCTTGGTACCTTTCCTTAGTAATTTTAATCTTTATTAGACAATATGAAAATTAAGATATTGCTTTTTAGGCAAAAAAACTAAAAAGCTTCATATTAATTTTTGACTTAACCAAACACTAATATAAATAGTTTATTCACTAAATTGGGTTTAATTATGCCCATAAACATACTTATGAAGCTAAATTTGAGAATTAAAGTGATACTCAAAAGATGTCAATAATCAATGTAATATATATCCTTAACACTAAATAGTTATTTAATGTCGTTAATTCATATATCATTGCTTTAATTTATTTATTATCCTTTTAATCTATTTAATATTATTTCAATAAGATTTTTAAAATCTAGGTCGTTACAGCCACCTTCGGTGTCGGTTTCCGACTAGCACACGATCAGCTTCCTCCCGGCTATCGTCGTCCTCATAGTTTGCTTTCCCTATTTTTCTTTTGGTTGTTTTTTCTCATTTTGCATTTATTTGCTTGTTTTTCCATTGCTATTTCCCTATACGTTTTTGTTTGTTTGTTCCTTTTATTTGGTTGTTTTTTCATTTTTGTCCTTTTATTTCCCTGTACATTTTTTCTTTCCTGTTTTTGCTTGTAATAAGACTCTATCCTCTCAAATTGTTTTTTGCCCGTGAGTATATTTGCATTTGGTCTAGACCTTTGGGTTGTAGATGTGAATGATATCCTAGCTTTCGGGTTAAGGAGGATGAGTATTGTCTTGGGGGATCTCTGCTCTCAAGGTCAAGGAACAAGTGTTACCTATGCATTGGATGTTGTCTGTTAGGTACAGATTTGAAATTAAACCTGATGATTAGTCATAGCTTAGCGGATGATTATGTTATGATTGATTTGTTTAGCTTTGGCTATAATTTACTTTAGAGCTTTTGCTCTGTTTGTAAGAGCTTTTTGCTCTCGAGTTTTATGAATGAGAATAAAGTATTTCCTTTAAAAAAAAAAAAAAAGCTTAAAAAAACTCTGAAAGCAAATTTTAGCCGAAGCTAAAGTTATAGATGTCAACATCAAACCAATCAACCATAACCAAAAGCATCCACTAACCTATGACTATACATCAAGTTTAATATTAGATCTACACCAAACATGCACCATTCAATGCATAGGTAGCGCTTATTCTTCGGCCTTGAGAGCAAAATTCTCATGTCGAAACTCATTCTCCTCAACCCAAAAGCCAGGAAATTGTTCACATCCACAACCCAAGGTCTGGACCAAAGCAGAAACGAGCATATCAAAGAGAAATGACAGAGCCCTATTACAAGCAGAAACATGAATGAAAACATACAAGAAAATAAAGGGATAAAATAGAAAATCAAGCAACAATAAGGGAAAAACAAAAATACAAGAAAGGAAACCAACAATACAGGAAAAAAAAAACACTACGCGGATAATGGCAGCCGAAAGGAAGCAGATCGTGTGCAGGCTCGAAACCGACGCTGAAGGTGGCGTTTGAAGCTCATCGTGGTGGGGATGCAAGAAAAGACCTGAAAGCGAATGGTGAGCGGCAAAGCGGGTGCGGAGGAGATCGACGGCGCACACAAAACAATTTGGAAGGAGAGAATTTGAGTGAATCCCCCAAGAGCAGCACTCACAGAGTGTGCCAAACAAGTAAAAGCAACAAAAAAATAACACACCAATATAAATAGCAAAAAAAAAAAAAAAAGAGGCAACGGGACTAGGGACATTATGTAAACTACTAGCACCCGGTGCAAAGATGGTGAGGGGAGGAGGGAGGTAGTCAACAACCATCCCTCCTCCCCCAACCTGGAATTACCTTACCAGTGCGGCTATGACGCTATTTCTTCCATACTAGTTTAGAGAAAATTTATGTCTATATTTTGGTAGCTAAACATTGAATATGTAACCTAGCTTTTACCGCTAATTTCCTTCTTTTTACCAATAACTCAAGAATTAAAAATTTTGATTATTATTTTTAAAATAATTCATTCAGATTTTATCACATCACATTTATCATTTTTAGATTATTTTTAATATGTTTAATTTATTGTTTTTCATTTAACAATAAATATAAAATGATACAATTTAAAAATTAATAATTATATTTTTAAAAATCCATCATATTTCATAATTTTTTTTTTAAAAAAAGATATTAATCATATTATAGCTCCATTTGTTAAAATTTTTATTTTTTATCTTTTGTTTTCTCTTCTCAAAATAAAAGTATTAATAAAAAAAATATATTATTTTCAAAATTATTTTTTTAAACAAAATAAAAAATAAAAAACCCTCAGTTCTCTTCTTTGAGTGACCCAAAACTTAGGGTTATTTTTGTGTTGTGACATTAATATCTCAATCGCAACACATGGAAATGGAAATCAAGCCAAGCGAGAAACCAGACTCAACGAGGTGGGCCTCGAACGCGTGGGCCCTCCTCTGCGCAATCCGAAGCCAATCACCGCTCATCCAATGCATCACTAACTTCGTCTCCATGGATCTGATGGCCAACACGCTCTTATCCGCCGGAGCATCGCCGGCGATGATCCACTCCGTGGAGGAGATCCCGGACTTCACCCCTCACACCCGCGCGCTCTGCGTTAACGTGGGCACACTCTCCCCCAACTGGCTACCGGCCATGAAGGCTGCCGCCGAGTTGGCGTGTAAGTCCGGCAAGCCGTGGGTTCTTGATCCCGTTGCTGCCGGAGCTTCCGGTTTCCGGTTAAGGGCTTGTTTGGAGCTTGTGGAGCTTAAGCCTTGCGTTATCCGAGGAAATGCCTCCGAGATCATCGCGCTCTCCAGGGCTTCTATCGGACTCACTAAGGTAATTCAGTTAAAGAATACGATGATTTTGCTTTGTTCTGTTGGAGGTTTAGCATAATTTTGATCACGAAAACGATAAATAATTTTATTAGATTAACGTCTACTTTGAAAATCTACTTGATAAAAAAATTAATAAATATTTGTTTTCAAGGGTGTAGACAGTTCTCACGAGTCAATTGATGCAGTGGAAGCTGCAAAGTCGTTGGCTCAAGCAAGTGGTGCCATAGTTGCAGTGTCTGGAGCTGTTGACATTGTTACAGATGGGGAGAGAGTTGTCGGTGCTCACAATGGGGTGCCCATGATGCAAAGAATTACAGCAACAGGATGTTCAGTCACTGCCCTCATTGCTGCCTTTGTTGCTGTTGATCCTGTAAATGCCTTTGAAGCAACAGCTTCGGCCTTATCCATATTTGGGGTTGCCGGTGAGATGGGAATGAACATGGCCAAGGGTCCGGCTACATTGCGAATGCACTTAATAGATTCGCTCTATGGACTTGATGAGGCTGATGTTCTTTCTCGCGTTAACATAACCAGCTTGCCACGGTAGATGGGGGAGCCGTATGTTTGGTATGTTGACTATCACTAGACCTGATAGACGAGTGTATAGCGCCCATATTTGTAGCATGAAGACCTCGTATGAATTGGTCAGTGTGTTTACTGCTACACATTTTTGTTTGGAAATAGAGCTGCTAATTAGTTTTTGTTTCCTGAGAATTGTAGGCAGCTTTGGAGGAGCTGAAGTCTTTGTTCTTCATTACTCAAGAACTATACTTGTTTTGGCTTGATGCTTAGTTATCATGATTATACTTCATGCGTATCTGTGGCGCCTTTCACTTTTAATGATATCTCGATTATCTATAATAATAATAACAATTGTACCCCTAGTAGGGGAATCTAGTACCAAGACATCATCTTTCATATGCCATCACCAAAAGCAGAACACTTCAGAAGTCATGAGAGGATTACAACTAAGAGATACACAATTTTTAATTAACTTCACTTACAGCAGTTGCATAACTTACATTAATAGATACTAATCATCACCACATTCACTTCCACACAAACAAACCAGCATACATTTTTATCATACATTCTTAATATTTTAGATGGACGGTTATCCTCAACAATGACTCTGCACCATCTGCGACTTGTTGACCTGGAGGTATCAGCGATCGTACTTCTGCAACCCCATAAGCATTCTTAAACTTGCCTGTCCCTCCTGTCACTGACAAATATGAAACAGTACTCCCAAATTTGTATACTCCATAGAAGTTTAGGCTGTCATTATATTCCCCTCCTTCCATCATAGCCGTAAATGCCATCATCTGGGTGGTCCCAGTTGCAGAGCTTGCCACATAAACTCCTTGAGCTTTTCCCAGTGTTTGTGACCCCAAATCTGGACTGGAGGTCAATATGTCATCAATGACAGTGATCGTTCCAAAGCCTAGTCCCAACCCATCAGGCCCCAATTGGATCTGAGGTTGGTTTTGATCATATGGATTTCCTGCAAAAGTAGTACCAGTTAAGCCAGTTCCTAGTGGGAGACCAGTGGCACCATTAGTGGTTGGAATGGCACCATTGGCATTGGGGATGGCAACCCCGTTTTGTGGAGTGTTAAACCCTATCTGCTTCGCAAAGGGCACCTGACCGTCGTAGATGCTACCTAACAAGCCAGTGATTGGCCTAGCTGTAGGGCTACTGCCTCCAAGAATGTCATGCATGTATAACTCAAGCACTGGTTCTTCTTTGCTGGATGCCGCAGGATCAACTGCAGCAATGACTCTTGCCATGTGCACAGTTGCAATTAGCATTGCAATGAAAATTGATGGTGATGATTTCTTGAACATCGTGGTGTGTGTATATCCAAGGGTTATTGGATCCTTGGGGATTGAAACTGAAGGTTTATGGATGATTATGCAAGTGGCCTATGGATCTTGCTTCTTATAACCAGCTTAAGGTGGAGTTGTTGGAAAAAGGTGGTGCAGTTGTTGAAGCAATATTAGTTATGGGAAGTTATTTTTGTTTTAGGTGTATTAGTTGTTGATCATCTAATCCTCTAGATTTGTTTTAGGTATAAGCTACTGATCTTTTAGAAGGGAACCAAAAAATAAAAAATAAAAAAAATTACATATGGCATGCGGAAGCATGGTCTCACCTATGCTGGTTCCACACCAGACTTTATTCACGACAAATTTGAATTGATTGTCACCCCAACGGTGTAAATTTCGGATTATTTTCCTAGCAGCTGATTCACTTCTGGTTAATAGCAGCAACAGACTGCTGGGATAACGTTGCTTCAAAGCTGATGATATGTTGAGCGCTTCAAACCCTCTGCAATTACTGGTTGTCTACACTAGTAATGAAGCTGAAATTGTGGAACTCTTGGGAGACCAAACGGTAAGTCTACAAGTTTTTAGTTATAAGCAATGCCTCCTATTCCATTGATAAGTAAAGATTTTCATTGAAAGCACAAAAAACAAGAGTGCATTGCAGTATCTATGAGTTTTAGCTCAAAATGATGCATCTTCTCTCCATAAAAATAGGGTAAAGGAAGAAGTCGTGGGCTCAAAATTCATTGGATGTGTGCACATCAGTGTAAGTTGAGTTTGCCAATGATTGAAGTGGCAAAGTCTCTTTAACATTGGTCTCTTTGGTTGTGTGGAGGAGTCATGGGGAAAGTTTAAAATCATATTACTGCTGTAATTTTGGCTAATCTTGAACAACTCTACACCTTTTGCTCTGATTCACCTTGAGCATGCCAAGCTCCATTGAATCAGTTTCTAGAAATGATTCCCTGTTTAAAATAAGATTTAAGCTTTTCTTTTCTTTTTCTTCATAATACAGGCCAGCTGAGAGCAAGGTTTCGGGAACATGCCTGACTTGTAGGGATGACAGGTTTCGAAAACCACATTTTAAGTGGAAATCAAATTAAGAAATGCATTTCTAAGCGGAAACTACTTTAGTACTTTTCAGCTTTTGGAATTGGTGAACAGGAACATTTTTAATTTAAATTGAGTAATTACTCAGCAAATTTGCTTTGCCTATCTTTATCTGGTGTTGATGATGATGGAAACTCTTCCCGTTGGGAAATGTAGAATTCATTGTAAAACAAAGCTGCGGCTCCAACTGTAACCAAAAGGCAATTTAGAACTACTGATAAGTTGACTAAAAATTTAAAAGTTGCTTCTGAAATCTCCTTATTATTTATATTTCTTGACAAAAATCTATGTTGTGTTTTCCCTTTTAATTTTTGTTTTGTTGCCCCAGTGTGTTTCTCTGCTTTCACCTTGAAAGTTGGTGCATGAGGTTTTGATATTCGACTTTTCCATTTCATGGGGCATTTTGTTTCATTGTTTATTTACAAGCACCGCCGAGAACAAATTTGCAAGGATTATAATCCGCATGCCATCACCATATTTCAACAGAACAACACTTTTCTTTTCTTTTTTGTTATTATTATATATATTTTTTTGGGACAGTATTACAAATCAAGAACTGAAGAGACTTGAAAATTGATTTTGACAAACTTCAACCAAAATGACAAATTAAAAAACCTTCATGCCTAGGTTCACCTTCAAGAAAAACTTCACATTTCCCTTCAGATTTTCGCACTATACTTAGTAGCTCAGATGCACTGTAATCCTCAGCAATGTTTCTGCACCATCCATGACATGTTGACCAGGTGGTATGAGCGATCGCACCTCGGCAAAACCACTTGCATTCTTGAACTTGCCAGTCCCACCAGTCACTGACAAGTATGACATGTTGCTTCCTATCTTGTATATGCCGTAGAAGTTGAGGCTATCACCATACTCTCCTCCTTCAATCATGGCTGTAAACGTCATCATCTGTGTAGTTCCGTCTGCTGAGCTTGCCACGTAAACTCCTTGAGCTTTGCCGATTGTCTGCGACCCCAACTCAGGGGCGGAGGTCAGCACATCATCGATGACGGTGATGGTTCCAAACCCTAGTCCCAGTCCATCTGGTCCCAGTTGGATCTGAGGTTGGTTCTGATTGTTTGCATTTCCTCCACCAGCTACGCCGCTCCCTAAAGGGAAGCCATTGAGACCATTAACAGTTGGAATTGCACCATTGGCATTGGGGATAGCAACCCCACCTTGTGGGGGAATGAAACCTATTGGCCTTGCAAAGGGCACTTGACCATTGTAGATGTTGCCTAGCAAGCCAGTGATCGGCCTAGCTGTAGGGCTATTGCCCGCAAGAATGTCATGCATGTATACTTCAATAATAGGTTCTTTTCCGGTGGCCGCTGCGGGGTCAACTGCAGCCATGATCATCCCCACATGCACAAGTGCAGTTAGCATTGTGAGGAAAAATGAAGCTGATGATGAGCCTTTGGACATCTTGAATTTCTCGTATTGGAAAGTGTTTTGGGTCTTCTATGATCAAGAAGAATATGGGGTTTTGGATGAATATGAGATGGCTATAAACCGTAGTATTTATGTAGAGATGAAGATGGAGTTGTATGTGGTGATGGTAAGGTGTAGTGGTTGGGTTTGTGTTAGTGTTATTAGAATGTGTGAACCATTCCACTTTAGGGCATCTTATTTGATATTCTTTCTTGGAAGCTGACTTCAGTGCAGCGGGTACAACTAAACCAAAACCATCTCATAACATATAATCTGCAAATGAACACCAAGAAAACGTAATCACACGGCCCTATGGATATTTTTCAAGGAAAACAAATCATACAAATTTACCACAAGTCCATGCCATTCTTAAACCCATGCATCAATACGATTCAAACCCAACAGGAAAACATGAATTGCCACTCAGAATTTTTGCTTCTTTTCATGAATGTTTATTTGTCCTTTATGATGGTTGAAGAATAACAAAGGCAGAAAGAATTATTACAATACAATAAGGGAGAAAAGTGAAAGCAAGCCAAAGGTAGGTGTTTGGGAGGGAGGGGGGGTGGGGGGGAAGCTTCATTTTCCATTGCCAATCATGGCAGAGCCAAGTCATCTGTCTGTTGCACAGGCTCATCATGATCCCTGACTTTTTTCGGTATCACAATCGGTGAGATCAAAGTCCATACTGCATAAATACTATGGATTAGTAAATAAGCAAAGTAGAGAGAAAGGAAAGAATGATGGTCTCAATCATTATTTCACAAAAATGTTCAAATTCTGGCTCGAAATTTTTATATTCTATCTCTTGTTTAGTTAATAAGTATGTCAGTCTTGCCCAAGCTAAATTTCTACATGTAATTTACATATAATAGAAATAATAACGACGACAATAATAATGTAGTAGGAACTCTAATTTGAATGATGGCAGTTAATGTCAAATCTTTAGCTGGCATTGGTGGAATTTCTTATTTGACTGACTTAATTGCATCTTACTATTGATGTAATGACCAAATTTAGAGTGCTATTGAAGTTGATTGCCAATAAAAGAATATATGGTAGATCTTCCTTGCATCTACTTGCATCAGGTACTTTTAATTGACTCAATTATTTAAGGAAAAAAAAAGTAAAGAATTTCATCTATACATGGATTTACTTACTGTATATTGTGGCTGCAAACCACTCGTTGACTATTTTCACCCATGTACTTGCCCAGCCAACATCTATGCTCCACCTGATTGTTCTGAAGTGCATAAGCATATATACATAATATGATATGAAAGATGGTAGATTGAAAGATATAAATAACAGGAGGCATGAGTAGTTAGATTCTTTACTTCCTGGCTGAGTCATTTAGGTTCCAACTGATAAATAACATGGCAAAGTACATGGCCCCAAAGGCGAAGACCAAGTGGAAAAATCCGTACTTGTAAGGAATATCATCCTCCTGTTGAACTTCATCTTTGCGAAACTGGAAAGAACCAATAATTCTCATAGTATCTTGGCAGATAAACATAATTGCAATAATGCTCACTCTTAAGGAGTGACTAGATTGCCCCAAGGATGTCCCAGACATTTCACATTATCCTCAGGTAGCTGACAAAGAGAAGAAGATATTATATCTTTTGCATGATTCATTTTGTTGGATTCATATCCAAAAAAATGACTTACCACAACCTGAGTATATAATTGTATGTTGTTTTTGTTTTACAGTTGCTTTATTGATTGAACTTCCTAAAACTAAATACATGTTTTCCAGTCTTTTGTCAACAATCAAACAAAATTTGTAAGAAAGATTGTTTGAACTAGCTCATGCAAATGGTGGAAACAAAGTTGCAGCTATTTATTCATCCAAAAAACAAATTGCAACTGTTTGAGCATTTCACTTTAATAGATAACATTTTTAGTGAGTAACCACTGCAACTGAAAATGCCTTTTTAGGAAGAGATGGCAGAGTTTGCTGACTAGATGTTACTAATGATTGAATTTTCTAGCTTATTGCATACTCTGAGGGTTGGTGACATCAAATAAGTAATAGAAACTCACCTGAAATGATTGTGAATCAATCCCAGTTGAAAAGGTTGCCATGACAATTGCACATATTGCCATCAGGAAGCTCTGGAAGGTCAAGACACATACAAGGAAAGAAATATTGTTTAGCTAATTCACATTCCAATTTTTTTTTTCCTGTGTGCAAAAGTTCATATGTATAAGTATTTGATGATCAAGGACAAGATAAATAGCATGACAGATGTTTTTATTGTTAAGATGCCAGCAATTACCAGATAGCCATTCATAGTTGCAGTGTTCATATGTTTCGAATCTTTCAGTTCTGTCCTATAGGACACTTTTTTTTTAATAAGTAGTTCTGTCCTATAGGACACTTGAAACAGGTTCACTTATATTTGCCGCACATTAAACTATGACGTTTCATGAAATAAAACTTTTAGTTTATATATTGATTCATGCTGTTGGCTCTGGTTTTTAGAACAATTTTAATACAGGATATGGACTTTTGTTCCTCCAAATACCAAGAAAAAAAAATGGAAGCATTTCATCGACATGAGTGTTTAGATGTGCCCCCAGGCTTCATAGGCTTCATTCTTAAATGAGGTGCTTATATTATTTTATTTTATTATTTTATTTTTTTTCTTGAAGCTAACTCCAAAATACGTACCTACTTTTTCACAATAACAAGTAATTGCATGAAATTAAAGGAAGCAGGTGAATGAACTAAGTACATAAAGAAGTATGAAGCCCACTCCAAAAGAGTACTCTGACATGCATATCAATTATTGAATTCTCTCGCTAAAATCTCTACATAGTTATATTACATACTATTGGGAAGATTAACATCTTGAGGAATCTTTCAATAAGGCCATAATATAACATATCGGGACATTACTTCACCTAAAAAAGCTTGAGTTAATGTATTTGCGTCCAATTATGTTGTATTAACTACTCCAACAAATAGAGTGACGAGTTTCTTTTTTTGTAAGTTATAAGGATATTAGTTGTTGTTTATGTAGTCCGCATGCAAGATATCATGTTCTTTCCAAAAATATGACCTCAAATGCATTATATTCAGTCGTGAAGAAATGGCCACACTGGAGACAATTTTCTCATAATAGTGAAAGATTTCAACAGTTAGAAGAAGACCAAAGCACGATTTTCCACAATGCATATTAAAAATTTAATCAGTGGACACAAATGGTTTCACAACTCTTACGAGCATCTTGGTCCAATCACTTACAAGTATGGTGGTCCAATCACCATTTCCATTCACTTGCTTTTTTGTGTTGCATTCCGCAGTGGCAGGTTCACTGAAATGCCACGTGTCAATCAGATTGAAGCAAGATTTAAAAAAAAAAAAAAAGAAGCGTATGATATGACAAATGGTATAGTCAGGGAAACCTTCTAAAAGCATCAGTTAAACTGGTATTCTTATAAAGAACCAAGCTGTTTCATCAACGTTTCACATCCCAATACATGTATAGTTAGGGAAACCTTCTTAAGGAATTCTCCATCAAAAATGTTTTGGAACCATCACTCGGAACTCCCAATGCAATGATGACAAAGCCTTATTTAAGAGATACATGTTTTGACATCAATATAATCCTAAATGATTTAATTGAAGCACACTATGAATATGGAAAACCGCAAAGAGATACGATCTAGCCTTCCCAGGAAAAAAAAAAAAAAATTAGACTATCAAAGTCAGTGAGTCTTGATGTGGACATTTAGTGCTAACCTTCTGATTGCAGACCAACAGAGGAAAACAACATAAGAAGCCATAATCCCTGAAGATAAGAGACCTCGGTTCACCTGCAACAAGCATCCATGTAATAGCAATTTTGGATATCAATCTGGTGTTGCATTTAAAGAAAGCAAGGTGAAAGGGGAACCATTTCCTCAAGAAAACCATGATACAAGAATACACTTGAAAGTGCCGATAATAGCATGGCTGGAAGTGATGATATATAAACACATAAAATCCCATACCAAACCAGGCAAGAAATCATATTACTAGGGTGACGTGTGCAATGAGAATTTGTAGAAAACACATTGAAAAGTCAAAATTGAACATTAGAATGCTTAAGTAAAGATATCATTGAGCCCACTAAATATTTGTGGCTTTCATTTCCTTCCTACAGGGTTATCATATTGTCATTCTATTGACAAGGATAGAACTTGGTTATGTTCCTATGTGCACCTCAGAGGTTCGAATGAGGTTCATGTAGAATAACTCAACTAGGTGGTCCTCAAGATAATGATAAGAATTATCGACCATGATCATGCATATATGAAGGTAAAGGAGGCATTGGCCTGCTATCATCTCATTACGTCACATATGTCACTGGAATTGAACATTGAATAATCAAAGGCTCACAACTCCTAATCATGCTTAAAGTGGTGAAAGATTGCTTCCTAGTCTATAAGAAAAAAAGCATTCAAAACTGTTTTAGGGAAGAAAGACAAACAAACTGCTAAGCTAAATTTTATGTATTAATGTTATGCAGAACATTGTCAATGTCCTGCACCCGATTAGAGGAGAAACTGACGTTATGGAAGCAGAAAGGGTTTACGTTCCTATGACAACAAAAAGGGCTTTTCTGTTATGGGGTATTGTCTTTCCAATTTATTAAACTCATGAATAGTGCATCCATCAAAACCAACCTATTTATTCACCATGTTGGACACATTACACGTAAATAGGATTAATTCAATCATCTTTTGACATGAGGATGTCCCTGAAATTGAAGAATTCCTTTTATTAGAACGTTAGGGCATTTAAACAGAATGGTGCACTGGTTTCAAACCCCCAGTTTCTATAATTTAGTCAAAACAATAATCCAGGCCCATCTAAAGCATGTATTTGATAGTTTTTCAACTTGATACCACAAAATCATACTATTTTCTGATCCAGAAAATTTAATATCTGAAATTGATTTGACCACTTCCAACTGAAACACTGGAAAAGTTAGAAGGTACTTTTGAAAGAAATTCCTAAAGGGCGTACCTTTGAGTGCAAGGATACAATCATCATGACAATTAGCAGAATTGCAGTCCATGTGATGAAAAATATGTTGAGTGTGCATGACGGTCTTTGGGCATAAAATGGGTACATTAACACAATCCCACAAATGGAAGCAATGTAGAAAAGCGTTGACATGAATAACCCAAGGGAGCAGCTGTAAAATATAGAAGATGCTATCAGCAATTTCAATGACAATTTCAAGCGCCCAAAAAAAAAAGGATAACTATCCTAGACATTAATATATCAAATTCATCAAAGTATTGTATATGCTTTTGGAAATCATGTCTTTCTGCCAATATAAAAGGTATGGGCATTACCATACATCACATCTTATACTTGAGATTAATATTTTGCTGCAAAAACATGTCATAAACAATCTAAACACATCTAACAAAATTTGTATCGTGCCAGTAGTAAGTCAAAAAAACATGTTAAAATCTTATTTACATTATCCATAAATTCAAAAAATGGAAAAAATGGATTGATAAATTGAAAAGCTCATTTAATTTTTTTTTCCTTGAATGAAGCTCATTTAATTTTTAAAATTCTGTTATGTGAACTTTTAATATCCTAGGAACAATGATAACTTGAAAAACCTCTAGAGTAACATTATAACATATAAGTTATAATTTCAACTTGCCCTGAGTTTCTCAAAATCAAGAGGTGGACACTTGCTTTAGGCATCTGAGCTAGATATATGTTCTGAAGGCACTTACAGAGTCTAGATGTTTGGACCAAGCATTTTAAGCTTTTGATATTAATTGTATGGACTCTCATGGTCCCTAACCGTGACTCTTATGAGATATAGCCCTTTTCCACCGAGCAAGAGTTTGTACCTTTGCTTCATTTCCTTATCAGGCATCCAGTAGTTATTCCACCAATTGATGAACTGGATAACACTTATGAGTTGGAGGAGGAGAAAAATCCTGTAACATGTAAAGCACAAATGTAAGTGAAAATGCACATTAAAAAAATCAAGCATTAGAGAATATGGAGTACACAAGTTATCTAACAGATTTTTATCTTTCTATCTGCCTCTGCTTAATTCTCAGAGAATATTAGGAAAAGGGAAACAAATGCCAACAAATTGAGTTCTATTTTACGATCTTCCATTCATTTGTTCTTTCTGAGATTCACAAAGAAGCTATGGTTGAGTACTTTAAATTAAAGAAACCTCTATTTAAAATGGTATCCATCTATGCCTTCATGGTATAATTCAGTATCAAGTCAGAAATTTGGTATAAGAGATCATANGACCAAGCATTTTAAGCTTTTGATATTAATTGTATGTACTCTCATGGTCCCTAACCGTGACTCTTATGAGATATAGCCCTTTTCCACCGAGCAAGAGTTTGTACCTTTGCTTCATTTCCTTATCAGGCATCCAGTAGTTATTCCACCAATTGATGAACTGGATAACACTTATGAGTTGGAGGAGGAGAAAAATCCTGTAACATGTAAAGCACAAATGTAAGTGAAAATGCACATTAAAAAAATCAAGCATTAGAGAATATGGAGTACACAAGTTATCTAACAGATTTTTATCTTTCTATCTGCCTCTGCTTAATTCTCAGAGAATATGAGGAAAAGGGAAACAAATGCCAACAAATTGAGTTCTATTTTACGATCTTCCGTTCATTTGTTCTTTCTGAGATTCACAAAGAAGCTATGGTTGAGTACTTTAAATTAAAGAAACCTCTATTTAAAACGGTATCCATCGATGCCTTCATGGTATAATTCAGTATCAAGTCAGAAATTTGGAATAAGACATCATAAACTGTTGGCCCTATATCTTCCAACTATATTTTCATTTCTTTAGGTAGAAGCATTTCAGAAGGAACTGAAGATTACCCTGCACCAATACGCGCAAATTCACCTGCAAGAAAATAGCAACAAGCTTGTCAATTTCTGATATCTTTTTTTTTTTTTTTTTTGAAGATATAGCAAGCAAAGAGACTGCTAGCTTTTAAGTTAAAAGGAAAAGGTGAATATTCAACCATATAAGGGATCCCTTTCATAGGGCTGAAAGGGGAAGCTTCCATAGTTCCATGCTTCCAGTATGTGACTAAAGCTATCTTTCTTTGACTATTGTTATTTTGAGGAAATGAGATATTAATAGTATGACTCAAACTCATGTATCCCTACTGAAACCCAAGTTCAACATAAAATAACTTCTTCTGACCAAAACACAATGTTCAACGTACCGTATAATTGAATAAAGTCTGAAGAGAAGAAGAATGGAACTGCAATGGATATGATGAAAAGGAAAAACTTAGATGCCCACCATCTTGAATGCCAAGTATTGCGAGCTTCAAACAATTTCCTTGTTTTAGATGTTGTAAGAAACATTATAAAAAAAAATATCTGAGATTCAGTGTCAAGGATGCTAAGTCATGAAGATGGAAAAGTATACTAACAAATCAATAATAATACACTACCATGTAATCATCCAGTGTTTCATATTATATGCTAAAAGTACATTTGAGTGATTTACAGTTTCTATTTATGGTCAGACTCAGATCAGAAAAAATGAAGGGGCACAACTCTGATTCTGGATTTTGAGGCCTGGAATTTGGAATATAAACCCATTTTTCTCTTAAACCACTCCAAGCAGACAATTTTGTCTAGAGAATCAGGTTGAGGTGAGATTGATTCTGCCATTAAAACTATTAGTTATGTGCAAACCAAACTGAATATAGACTTCAGAAAGATATCATATCCAATTAAGAGAGCTCTCAGCCTAGCAATCACTATTAGCTGAAATAAGAGATTTCATCATTAAGCAAGTAATATACATGTTATACTATTAGCAAAAAGATACAAAACATCCTAAACTCACGCGAAGAACTCCCAGCGTTTGAAAACAATCACGCCCCCTAGTTCCACAAGCTCTTAGATCTGCAAAAGAATGCAAGCACAGAATCATTAGATCTCCATTTCACAATGTTACTGTATATTAGGTATTTACAACAAATAGATATATAGTTTGTGGAGAGGAGAAGAACATTGTCTTACAATGTCGCTGAGGTAAAAGCCTTTGCCCATAGTCACGGACAAACCAAGCAATAAGATTCGTTACCAAGAAGATGATGCCATATGAGTAACGGGCTCGCAGTGACTTCTTCCTCTCTACCGAGTACTCAACATTCTGTTGCTCCAATGACCCAAATACTTCTTCCTGAGAAACAAGCTCAGAGTTTATTGGCCTAATATCTACTTCTGTAGCTTCAACCGCTCTGGTGGAGACTTGCATTCCTGTTTCAATCAGTATAACAAAACTAATGAACTGATCAATATTACTCCTTTTTCTCCAATCCTCTACTTAATGTCTCAAAAAAGGTTAAACTAAAAGAAAGAAAAAATAATAATCTTCTTCATCTAACCCAAATGGAAATTGGACTTTTCTCTGCACAAGCAAAACTACATCACTTGTCAAATGCTCCAATTAATTTATCTCCACAAAAGTAGAAAATGCGTCTCAATGTTTATATAAGAAAAACAAACAAATTTAGCCCAAGACTTGCTACTAAGTATCCTGTATATATATATATATATATAGGATTTATAAGTATCTTCAGGCAGAGAATTACCAGCAACAATAAGGAGAAAACAATATTCAGGGAATCCCATGATAATAATAATGATGATGATAATGCATAACGTATAAAACAAAAGGGAAAAAAACGTTTATTATGAAAGTGAAGTTAAAAATTCAAACCTTTCTTTCTTGTTTTGCCTGTGGTATGTGGCTTGAAACACCTGAGCAAGAAGAATGCGAATGAAGCTCTTTGGTCACTCCTTATAAGAACTAAGAAGGAAGCTACCAACTTGTGGAGCAGTAGTTTGAAGCTGGGAGTATGATATTAAAGTTGCAGCTGCGGTTCATAACCGTTGGATTCCAAGAACCATTAGTCAATGTCCTCTTTTGTGGTGTTATGATTCCCCGCCGAATAACATATATAAAATAATGGTCTTCAGGAAACATCCCTGATTGGTTACATGCCCCCACACAGACACACACACACACACTTTGACTTTTGCATGGAGCATCTCCCAGGTTAATTAATCTCAACATAGTCCAAACTCCAAAGTAGAAGAAAGTACCTGTAAAGGGACATTAGGGAACCATTCGTGTATTTCTGTTTAACCACACGTTTGAGCTACACAATTTTCTTCACATAACTTAAACGGCAAGGCTTCATATGAATGAATTAATCAAACAACATTAGCAATGCTGTTCAGCTGATTAAACATTTAAATTTGTCAAAAAAAAAATTCGATCTTTAACACGCATATCACAGGATTAGAACTTGCGAGTGTGGCATTAAATCAAATAGGTAAAGGTGGTTTTGATTGTTTGATTAAAAAATAGAGGATGAAGTTGTATAAGATAAACAAGGCCAGGACAAGCCACATTGACCAAACCCAAATGCCCTCCAGGTTTCTAGACGCTGTGGACCCAATCCTACCACGCATCTATTTGACCGTTGAGTTGGGGGTGTAATGGCGGTGGCGCGTCCTCGTGACTATTTCAAAAGCTGTACACCATATTCAGTCAGCTTATCAGTAAATATAAAAGAATAAGAATCACGAAAAGACAGGATAGTTAAAATATAATTAAATTTTAATTTTAATTTTAGAATAAGGAGACTTGGGATTCCAATTAGGACTAATTCTCTCTGGGATGTCCATATCTTAAACCGATCACGTTAACAATTGAATAAAGACGAAGTTATAATTTTGATAGGCCTAAAATACAGTTATCCCAACTACAAGGTAAACCATAATGTGCTTTGCTTTGCTCCTTAATTTTCGCACCTATCACTTTAGCTGGCCTGGTCTCCTACTACTCTTCGATCGTTATTTTATATTTATTAAGCTGAATTTTGAGTTTCATGGTTTTGCGAATTAGTCTTTGACTACTTGCTCTTTCAATCCATGTGCTTGTTTCTCAATTTTCCTCTTTCTGCATTATTTGACAACATTACTATTTACAGTGTCCTTATGTGCACCTTTTCTTAATAGATAATATTAAAAAAGAAAAAAGAAAAAATGCACTTGATTCCGTTAGGTGAGCTTGATTTTGCAATATAAAATATGTATTAATGTGCTATTAGGTACCTCATAATTGGGTTTAGGTGTCTTTTTAGAGTGAGAAGTGAACTTGTGGAAAGGTTTAGAAAAAAATAAAGCTATGATTGAAGACCAAGACCTCGTCAAATATAAGGTTTACTGCTATTGAGACCAAAGAAGGACCCAAGAGGCGCATTGTTACAATAGCTCAAAAGGGTCTAAGACGCTCTCTCCATTATTCTCTCCCCTCGAGCCAAAAACACTGACTTGATTGTCGGAGCCGATAATTCTTCTCTTATTTTGCATGCGATCATCAACCCAATTATCCAGTCCCGATGTGTAAATTCTGGATCTATCAAATCATAATTGAAATGGGTTATTGGTTGGTAATTGTAATGTTGAAAAAAAAAAATTGGTTCAAAAGAAAATGCCATTTTGGGGTCTTATCAACAATTTGCTTGTGTAGGGAGTCAAATGATTTTTGGGTCTTAAATGATGGAGGTGTTTTTGGAATGGTCCCTAATATTTGGTCGGCAGAGGAAGAGGATATTTGATGACAACGATATTTTTTGGATTTACTGTTCTAGACTGGTTTATAAATGTTGTTCTCGTTTCATTTCAGCATCAATGAAAAGTACCGGACTGTGAAATGATGGGACTTGGGAGAATATACTATCATTGTTTGTGATGTAAAACTATCTATGTTTGTTTTGAATTGAATTTTTTTTCCCTACTGAATTTCAGGAGGAATAATGTCATGAATTTAGGGCTGTAAATGAGTCGAATTTGGGCGAGTCAGGGCTGTCTAAGCTTACTTATTTAAAAATTTCACGAGCTCGAGCTCGAGCCAAGCTTTTTACCGAGCTCAAAATTTAAGCTTGGCTCGGCTCATTAAGGAAAATTCTTTGTGCGAGCTGAGCTCGAACTCGTCTAATAGACGAGTCAAGTCGGGCGAGTCGAGCCGAGCCGACTTGGCTAAGACAATTTATCAACAATAATATCTCATGCTATCAATTCCAAATTTCAAATGACAATGTCAATACTTTGTTTGTAATTATATGACGTTACATGCATTGTTAATTTGTTATTGTCAATTTTAAATTTCTAATTCTAATCATTTTCATTTGGGATTATTCTAATCATATTTTCATTATATATGATATGAATTATATGAATCAATATGATTATATGAATAATATGATTAAGTATCAATGTATCATGATTTTTATTTAAGATATAACCATATGATTAACTTTTGTCATTCAATTATATATTATACATTTACTTATAATCATAGATATAATTATATATTGTATACCAATTAATTATTGTTATTCTTTTTTGAGAAATACTTAATAATTAATATACATTGACTATTGTTAAATTGCTATTAAATAATAAGTAATATACTATATAAGTTATTTTTATTAAATTTATAATATGTATATATAATAAATATATACGAGTTGCACTAATAAGCGAGTTGAGCTCTTATACGAGTATGTTAACGAACTTTAAACGAACGAGTCGAGTTTTATACGAGTATGTATTATTTAATAATCAAGTTTGATTTCGTGTCTACGAACGACTCATTTAATAATCGAGTCGCGTACGAACCGAGCTTTGTCGAGCCGAACCCGGACAAGCTCATGAGTAGCTTTGTTCGCTTACAGCCCTAGTCATGATATTTTCAGGTCAGTTTTTTTTTTTTTTTTTTTTTTTTTTTTTAACATGTTCACACAAAAAAAAAAAAAAAAAAAATGGCAAAAGAAAGAAAAAATTCAAACTAGGGACAAGAGAAAAAAAGCGATTCATACTAGTGACCTCCATTTTCCGTTTCATAAAACGTAATCAACAACCGATTTAACTACTCCTTAATAACTTTTATAAACCCAATTCCCACTAACCTCCAAGAATCAACATCTTTATCTTTTTCATTAGGATTTACTTGCTAAAAAGGACACAACCCATATATGCAGTTTCGAGTGCCAATTATATAAGGAAAACAATGATTTATTTGGGAAAAAAACAAAAAACAAAAAAACAAAAATTAGTCCCGATACATCTTGGTTCCTCAGCGGAGCAACAATCACAAGTTTTATCCTAAACCACCAAGCTACCTACATTGTTTTTTATACTATGGTTACATGGATACCATGAACAAACCAAACGAGAAACAAAAATCCTGTTGGATGACTAGGAAGGGTCCGCTCAATAATCCATGCCACCCATGCCACCCATGCCACCACCCATTGCTGGAGCCTCTTTCTCATCCTTTGGTATTTCAGTCACAACAGCTTCAGTGGTAGTCATCAAAGACGACACACTGAAAACAGAGAAGGTGAAGAGCAAGATTTTAACACAAATTTTCAATGACAAATACCATGTTAACACATAAACAGGAGGCTCTTTTTAATCTTTACCTTGCGGCATCAACCAAAGCAGTCCTAATTACTTTCACTGGGTCAATTATTCCGGCTTTGACCATATCAACATATTCATCTGCTCATGCAATTGCCAAATTAGTACAAATGAATACAACCTAGTGAGAGAGATAATGAACTGTGGGGAATTCACTGACCTTTGGCTGCATCGTAGCCTTTGTCAGGGTCACTTTCTTCCAACAGCTTACCAACAATAACAGCCCCCTCAACTCCAGCATTAGAAGCAATTGTGTACACGGGTGTCTGCATTAGTAACAAATAAGAACAAATTGCCCAGATAACCAGATAAAAATCGTAACTTTCAAAGATTTATTGCACGGGTGTCTTCATGCCAGAAGATTTATTGCACACATAGATGCCAAAGAGAGATTTCACTGTATTTGAAACAATTTTTTTGCAGGAATTTAAAATAAAAAAAAAAAACTTGGGATCTTATTAGACAAAAATGTCACCAACACCAAGCAAAGTGCTCTCAAATACTTAATTCCGAAAAATATAAGAAACAAACCTTCAGAGCATTCTGAATGATCTGAACGCCGATCTTCTGGTCAAAGTTGGCAGTTTCCAGCTTATCCAACTCTTTCGATGCAGAAAGAAGAGCAACACCACCACCTGCAGATGGATAACTGTTGTAAGATCTGTCCACTGATTTGAATTTCAACCAGATAACTACAAAATAATAGATAAACGGTTTACCTGGTACTATACCCTCCTCTACAGCTGCCTTTGTGGCATTTAAGGCATCTGTCACTCTATCCTTTTTCTCACTAACTTCAGTTTCACTAGCTCCTCCAATCTGCAAATAAAGCAAATTTCAACCATTGTTTAGTCCATTACACCACTACCCAAGAATGTGCACAGACAACAAAAGATAAAGATCAGCCAGCCTAACCAGCCAAAGCTGTTGTTGTATTAGTTAGCTAACAGTTCATAAAATGTTAGAATATAACAGTAACCAGACCTTCAATACAGCAACACCACCAGAAAGCTTTGCCAATCTCTCTTGTAGCTTTTCTTTGTCATAATCAGAAGTGCAATTTTCAATTGCTGACCGGATCTGTTATCACAATTATTGGTGGCATCAATAACTTAGGATCTGAAAAGATCTAATTAAGTTTGTTTAGGAATATATTTCTCAGCTAACAGAATAAAAACTAATCAATTGTCACAATTCAAATATAAGATAATGCAAAAAGGGATGGAAAAACAAAGTCTCGGAGGTACTGAGACAAACCTGTTCACATCTTTCCTCAATAGCCTTCTTGTCGCCAGCACCATCAAGAATAACAGTGTCATCTTTTGATATTGTGACCTAAAACAAAAACCATTAATCATCCTCTGAAAATCATGATACGATAAAGAGCTAACACCTAAACTTATTCCAAATTTGCCAGTCAGAATTTCACATCAATCAAAGTTTACTTCGAGAATCATTGTCTACTATATTAAAAGTTCAAATCTATCCCTCAAGTAAAAGTCCAATGTCCCAAACTTGTCAATCAGAATTGCACACATCAATACAAATTTACACTAAAAGATCCATGGTCAAAGAGATAGACTACACATATAAACTTCAAATGGTATTCAAGCTTACCTTCTTGCAAGTGCCAAGCATATCCAGATCCACTTTTTCAAGATTCATGCCAAGTTCGTCGGTAATAAGCTGAAATATAAAGCTAACACAGATCAGGGTCATGCGGTATCATAAAATTGAGAGGTTTAAACTAATACATGGCGGTAGACTTACTTCTCCTCCTGTAAGAACAGCTAGATCCTGTAGACCAGATTTCCTGTTTTCACCAAAACCAGGAGCTTTAATAGCACAAACCTGAAGCAATGACATTCACATCAGTTTAGCAAAAAGCACCACCACTGTATCAAGAGTAAATAAAAAAGGAAACAAGAAATACTGCCAACCACCCGAAAAATAAACCAACCTTGATTCCAGCACGAAGCTTATTCAGGATGAGAGTTGCCAAAGCCTCACTTTCCACATCTTCAGAAACGATTAGTAAGGGCCTTTGTCTCTGAACAAAGTAAGTGTAAGCAGAATACATCAATTGGTAAAGATGGAACTAAATAAAACTGATTTAACAGAAGTTACTCACCTTCAAAGCCAGCTCCAATACTTTAACAATAGCATTTAAACTTGAGATCCTCTTCTCATGAATTAGAATGAGAGGGTCTTCCATTTCCTGTCAACAAATAGCCACGGACA
>CM017326.1:10972118-11020908 GCA_006937295.1 Carpinus fangiana | reverse complement strand
CCCCCCCCCCCCCCCCCCCCCCCCAAAAAAAAAAAACCCCAAACATCAGCATACCGACACACTAATATCTCCAGCATTCGCTCAATAAGTTAATTAATAAGAAACCCAAACCCGGAGATTATCAACTTTCAACAAAGAATAGAGTCATTATTTTTGGGGCCTAAAACCAGCAGAAACACCAATGCTTATAAAAATTCTTATCTATAAATGGCATTGAGATATGAGTTACACAGCAAAAGTTAGAGATTACAATTAAGGAATGATCTGGGAGTACCTTAGGACCCATGGTGACTTTGACAGCATCGGCTAGCTCTTCCACGCCCTTAAGCATAAGAGCCCGGGCTTCCACTCCGAATCTGATGTCTTTGGCCGCATAATTCCTGCTCCAACCCAATCTGCTACCAACCTATATACACCAAAGCGAGGGGATCAACACAAACATTAGCACAGATAATCGTAGGAGTTCCACAGGTTAAGGAAATCCCAACAACTAGTTCTCCAACCTGCTGGGCACTGTTCCTAGCAACCCTGCAAAACACAAATAGAAAAACAAAGAAATTAACTTTCTTTCTTATTGGTTTCTGAGAAGGTAGAAAAAAAAAAAAAGAAGAAAAAAACCAAGAACTCTGAACTACGAAACTCATGTTGATAAGCTGCTTAGAGGAAAGTAACTAACTTTTAACGTGTCTAAACTCGAAACAATGAAAAACAAAAAACCCATATCCAAGACATTGATTATCACAATTTTTTTCGAGGGAACCAAATGAAATAAGAGAAGAATGAGAGAAATCCAGATGGAAAAAGAACCGGAGGAATCGGAAAGGAAGGGGAAAGGGCACGTACCGAGCTCTGGAGGCGAGGCTTGAGGCGAAGCGGTACATGGTTGTGATGGGAGAAATGGCAGAGACTTCAAAAGAGAGACTGAGACAGATCAGAAGAAGCGTGGGAGAGAAGTGGTGCTTTTAAAAGGAAATGAAGGGTCTAGAAGCAGTCGCCGGCAGCTTCTAGGGTTTAAGGGTTTTTGTGTTTTTTATTTATTTATTTATTTTATTTTATTTTTATGGACTTTTACGAGTATCATGTTTTTACCACTAGTCCGCCACTAACTTAACGTGGTTTAAGGTTTCTCTGTGACTTCTAAGTTCTAAACCCTTTATTTCATTGGACCCCCAAACAAAAAGCTTTCTAAAAGTCCATATTTAGAGTAAAAAATAATAATAAATAATATAGCAACCATTACAATCTCAAAGGGTTGTTGGCAAACTATGAGAACAAAGCTGAGATTCTAGGTTCTATATTTCCAAATTGTCAAATGCACATAAGTGGCTAGTTTCTTAAAAATGAGTTTTTGTTCATAGATCCTCGTTAGTTTAAAATCCCATCAATTGCAATAATAATTTTGAGCAGCTGATATTTGAGGTATAACTTAGGGATCCTTTCCCTCTTTGTCGATGGACACCACCTTCAACTACCATGTGAGACTGCGAGAGTGGTCATGACCACCAAGTTTAATATATTATAACAAATCATCTAATGTAGACCTAATCCGGTGCAATTTATTATGCACCAAATCAAATATCAATGGTGGTGCAACAAATTCGAAGGTTTAGTAGGGATGAACAACCACCCCTTTACTCCCAAGTAGGATGTTGGCAACTCATTTGAGTGGCTAAAGATAGTTGTCCGGTCACTCTTTAGTTACTTTTTACGGGGGTTGTTTTAAAGTTTATGTGGCACCCTTAATTCACATTAACTATCACCTCAATTTAGTGAGTGACATGATAATGTTATGTTGCATTGTCACGTTGGTTAGTAAAAACCATGTAGTAAAATAGTAAGAAAAATGTTAATGGTCCAACTTTTTTGCCCAACATTTTTTTTAAGAAAAAAACAAAGTAAAAAATAAAAAAGTGTTTGAAGTAATAATATATATTTTTTTGTCATTCTTTTAGTTGGTATTTTTTTTTTAAAAAAAAAGAAGCATTTTTCTTCATAAAAATGGTCATTTTTTAATTTTTTTAAAAACACCAATTAAAAGAAGGCCAAAAAAAAAAAAAAAAAACATGGTTGCTTCAAACACTTTTTTTATTTTTTACTTTTTTAAAAAAAAAATAATAATAATAAGGCAAAAATTGGACAAAAAAGTTAGGTCTTTATCATCCCTCAATACACTTAACATTTCTTTAGCTTGGTTCCAAAGCTTTCACATAACATTTGTTTCTTTGTTATTTTTATGAGCAATTTACACAAGAAGGGGAAAGAGGGAGAATACCTCAAACTAAAACCCAAAAAAGGGATGAGCAATCCAATAATAAGTTCAATACAATGTGTCAAATGAATGGCATAACCTTATAAATTCTTGACATAAACACCAAGAAAATTGGTCGTCGATTAATTAGGTTGTTTGAACTATGGAAATGAACATGAACCTCCTCATATAAGAGATGACATAGCCAAGAGGCATGAGAAAGCGCACAAACCTTGAACAGTCCCTCAACCCAATCCGAACTTCCACAATAAAAAAGGTTGAACAACACAGTATTCTCTACGAGGTTTAACCTAAGTGCAAAAGGAGTTTTACTCTTGATAATCCTCAATTTGCAAATTACTCCTCAATCTTCTAACTTGGTTAATGTGTCCTACCAATCTAGTACTCAGCGTTGAAATGTCTCATTTTTGCCCCCTAAAGAAAAAAATGCCCATAAAAAATCCAAAGAAAAAAAAAACAAAAAGAATTCAAAATTTTATAAAAATAAGTTGAGTTGGTTTTATTTTTTATTTTTAATTTTAAGGGTAATTTTGTATTTTAGGAATTTTTAGGGGTAATTTTTTTTTGTTGGAGGGGTAAAAGTAGTTTTCCTTAAGATAAACCATAATGCCACCTGTCTCCTTCCAATTGGACCCAATATCTCACTCTCCTACACCTTCAAGCACACTACCACCACCACTGCACACATAGCCTTGTTTACGAACATTTCCTCCTCAGCTTCTTCTCCAATCTCCACCCATTCAGCTCCTCGGAACTCCCATATTTCCATTCTCTACCAAATTCGACAAAGAGAGAGACCGAAGATGACGGAGGCGGCGATAAGGAAGAAGCCAGGCATGGTGAGCGTGAAGGACATGCCGATCCTCCAAGACGGACCGCCTCCGGGCGGGTTCCCGCCGGTCCGGTACGCCCGTAGGATCCCCAACAAGGGACCCAGCGCCGTGGCCATTTTCCTCGCCGCCTTCGGTGCTTTCTCCTGGGGCATGTACCAGGTCGGTAAGGGCAACAAGATCCGCAGGTCAGCATTTCTCAATCACCATCATCATCAGCTTCTTTATTGTCACTAATTTTGATGTTTTTGTTTTGCTCAATGATTTTCTTATCTGGGTGTTGGCTGTTTTGTGAAAATGGTCGATTGGAGACGTGGGGGTATGGCCAGTGGTGCTTAGATCTTTGTTTTGTTGATTTTCTTGTTGATATTGATGATGAAAGAGTTCTGGGTTTTGGTGGTTCATTGAGATGGGCTCTAGAAATGAGGTTGGTCTTATGGGTTTTGCTGTTTTGGCTAACATCTTTTGCAATTCTTAGACAATTGTCCTTTTTCTTTTGGAATTGTATCTTTTTGAGGTTAGCTATCAATCCGGTATCAGGTTTTGTGTGTTGGGTTTTGGTAAAGAAGTAAATGCGACTTGTAATGTGCAGTGTGATGTGAGTCATTCAAATGTAGGAAGCTGACTCTATTCCCTTTGTCGAAACCGCAGAACCTCCTCTATGATCAAACATTGGTTTCATTTTTTCTTGTGTTTCCTTATGGTGGGCCTAGGGCTCATAGGTTAAGATCAGGGGTTTACAGTAAATTACTCTTCTTTTAAATGTATTTGGTTCATGTTACTAGTAAATCATGTTTATTTTGATCATACTGAGCGATGCAACTAGGGTTGTTAAATAAAAGCTTCAAAGTATGAGTGAAATTAAGATACTTGGACCAAGAATAGTGAACATGAAATCAATCTTAGTGAAACTAGATGCATACTGGGTGGAGGGTTGATTTGATTGCTCACGTCACACCTTGAAGAATCTGGTATCTGCATTAACTTCTTCATTCATAAGGAAGATGTGATTGGAAGGATGTTCCTATTGAATTGCAGGTCGGCAACTAAGGTGTAACTCATATCAAGGGCATCATGTGGTTGGGGTTCTTGAATAGGGAGAGACAGATTGAGGAGAGAGAGAGAGAGAGGGATTGCACAGAAAGAAAGTGGCTT
The DNA here is from genome assembly GCA_006937295.1 of Carpinus fangiana. Classification (NCBI taxonomy): domain Eukaryota; kingdom Viridiplantae; phylum Streptophyta; class Magnoliopsida; order Fagales; family Betulaceae; genus Carpinus; species Carpinus fangiana. The sequence goes on along the minus strand of CM017326.1, from coordinate 11,016,654 downwards.
TGAAGGCGGTTTTCAGTCCTCTTGAAACCCCGTAACTTTGAAATGGAGCTGTTTTTTTAGTATGATTTTCTCACACACTTGTAGTATTATGGTCAAGTTGATAGAGATGGACAGAGGGATGGATGGAAGTTCAGGGTTTTAGTTGAAACAATTAGAATCGCAGGATATAAATTGTTATCAAAACCAAAATCTGAGGGGATTATGTGCTCCCCAAAATGAAATATAATATGTTGCAAGGCGAGCAAAAGGTCCCTGATGAAGAACCCTTTGTCAAAGTTCTCGTCACAAGTATCTGCAATTAATAAACAGCCAATGTTATGATGCTTCTGAAGGTTCGCTTAGGCTCTAGTTGCAGTATATCTCCATGTCTTACGCAACACAAAGCAAGTGGTGTGCCAGCGAAGCTCTTCTTAATTGCCCAATACGGTGTGGCGCTACCAGCACTTGTAAGAAAGTAATTCAAGAAAATATGGGCATTTGATGTTATGTTTGTACGGGTAATCATGAGTCATGGCCTAGTGATTATGGTTACCTGGGTTGACCATGATCTGGTGATTCTCTTAACTCCTTTACCATTGAGTGACTGATTTGGGCAAATTCATTTGTTGATGGTAATTGTTTCTCTGCATTTGGAACTATTGATGCTTAAATTGGTTTTAACTAGAGTGATAATCATAATGGCATATTAGTATCATGGTGAGATTCCAACACTAAGATGGTGGTTTAAGAAATAATGGAAACCAAAAGGTAAAATAATTTGTCTTCTTGACCTCAAAATGTACATTTGATTGGGTTTGCTCATTCCTACAAAAGAGCATATTTTTGTTTTTGTTCTTTTTAAAGAATCTTTTTGGAGTAGGTATTTGAAGGAATAAAGAACTTAATGCCATATTTATTCTTATATATATGCTGCATCTGCTTTAAAATTTGAGCTGTTGTGGTGAAGAAAAGAGTCAATTACAGAAGGGGTCATAGTCGTGCCATAGCACAGTAGTTCCAGGACAGTGTTCCTATCCTATGACGGCCTTCCTTGTGATTCTTTACTGAATTCTCCCAGAGGAAGCATGAAAATGCTGTTAGCTGCCTTCTATTATATAGTACTCTATGCCCTACGGTGATTGATGCCATAGTGAGTGTATCTCATTGGTGATCAGACATGATATTTTTGGATTCCATTTAGGTGGCTGTATCTGCAACATATATTGTAATATTTCCTGTGAAAAATTATCCCTTCATTTATGCTCCTTCTAGTTAGGTGCTTCCTCTTGTATATTTCCGGTGTACATAGGGGCGCCTTTACGCTTTTGATGATATTTGCCAATTACTTATTCTTGGTGCACTAAACCTCGGGCCCTGGATCCTCCACTATTTTCTGTGTCATTGTCAATTCATCAGTGCTTGGCTTCCTCCACTATTTTTCCTGTTAAGCTTGTTTATTTATTCAAAGTCTCCCGTAAAGTCAAAGCTTCAACTTGGTGATTTCTTCTAAGAAATCTGATCACATCTTATGTCTCATATAGAGGGAAATATACGAAGCTCTTTGTCTCAACAAGCTATAATCAAGTATCAAGTCAATGAATGCATATTTATTAATCAATGCCTCAATTGTTGGGTATGCCGCTATTGCTAATTAAATTAAGTGAAGATTAGGATTAGGTGATCATGGTTCACAAGTATCTGGTGTGCTAACTTTGACTCATGGAGAGTAACAAGCGATACTTATTGGCTATATTTACAGTCCTTGAGTTTCAATCGATTTTAGGTCATAATAACCAGTGATAAAGGAAGGCAAGATGATTTGCATTAAAACCTTAGCAATGCTTATATCTTGTGGCATTTCATCCCTCCTAACAATACCCATTGCTGTTCTCCATAAAATCTAGTTTTTCAATTCCCTAATCAGAATTGAGTTTCTATAAGAAGAATTTCATTTATAGATAGATTTATTTTGATTTTTGAATGTGTATTTGAATGGGATTTGGGTTGAAGAAATAAAGACTCTGTTTCCAATATGAGGTTTCCTTGAAAAATGATTTACCCTTTGCTGAAAACATGTGCATTTTGTAGAGCGCTCAAGGAAGAAAAGTATGCTTCCCGGAGAGCAATATTGCCTCTTCTTCAAGCTGAAGAAGACGAAAGGTAAGCAGATAACATATCAGATAGTCCTCTTCCACCACCAATGCCTTGTATGTTAAGCCCTTTGACTGCAGAATACTAATTCTGTTTATCTGCCTACTATAGATTTGTCAAAGAGTGGAAGAAGTATCTTGAGTATGAGGCCGAAGTAATGAAGGACGTGCCTGGTTGGAAAGTTGGTGAAAATGTATACAACTCTGGGAAATGGGTACCCCCAGCAACTGGTGAACTCCGTCCCGATGTCTGGTGAATACAATTCCAACTGCAGTTGCTTTTGTTGATGATGTTTAATCGTCAAGAGTTTGTTATTTTTCAAGCAAGTTTCTTGTGTTGCGCACACTGAACACAGTTCCAGTGAAAATAAAAATGTATTTGATAACTTTTGTTTTTACCTGCTTTGCAAACACTAACAACAGTTATTGTTTAGTGCCGCATGTTGTTGTGTACCCTTTATCTTTATCTTTAAATTCTGGTGGATGTGGTGGTCCTAGACATAATCGACGCAGGTTTTGACGGTGGTTTTGTGTCGATCACCAAGTTTGGTGGTGACTGAAGTTGCCACTAGGAAAGACAGCTAGCTGCTGCAAGATTGAATGTTTATGTACAAAAAACCATCAATGCCAGTGCAATTAATTCTCACAAGTTTAGATTATTAATCTCCACATGATGATCAGTGCAATTGCAATGCACATTTCAAACAGGAGTTAAAGCACCATGAGAAATCACAACCAATCTACATATTGACAGCCAGAACTTGGAGGAGAAAAAGCGAATTACATGGGAAAAGTACCTTAACTTGGCCGCAGTTTGGGTCATAACAGAAGACAAATTTACAATGGTATAGTTAATTCACTCTACACAAACAACATATGCACTCATTCGTCCATAACTTGCACGGCACTACAAACGCCTTATGATATATACACTCGTTGGCAGATATCTAGCAAACACTACAACTTAATTTTATATATACATTTACATAACTCCATAAAGCGGCCCAGTCCCACCTTCCTTGTCAGCATCAGGGATGCTCGAGTAGGAATAAAGGTGGTTTGACAATTCCCAGCTCCAATCTTGCTTCCGAGACACAGACAATCTTGGCCATCGATTGATCCTTACATAGTGCTCCCTGATTTTATCTTCACCAACAATACTAGTGAATGTCAAGTAACAGCATTCATGACCGCCCCATACCTTGTCACCAGGATCTGCACTTTGGCTCCCATCCGGATGGAAGTACCGGCGCATGGGAGGGCCAGTGCCCTTCCAAAAAGGATCAAGATTTCTCCAATATTCTGGTGCCCCCTGAGGAATTGGTGATATTTTGTCAGATTAATAGGTCCATTAGGCAAACTATGAGATTATTCACAGGGTGACGAACATGAGATATGAGCTGGCCAAGGCTGGAGATACCATTGTTTGAAAATTAGTGGAGAAGCTTATCATGAAACATTTGAAACAAATAATAAGAAAATCTGGTAATAACCATGGGTATAGAGAGATTATGTTTATGAAAGGTAATGCTTAATTGAGGGAGTTTGCTCTACTTAAAGATTCAATGGAGTAAATCATGTAAAATATATGTTTTTTGACCTTACATAATCATTTGGGGAAATTGACAGTTGTTGGAATTAATCAGCAGAGTCATCTAATATTTGAATATGAAATTCTTAGTTTATGATAAAAGGAAAAATATCTAAAAAAATTCATTAGTTCTCTTTTGTAATACATCAATGAACTTCAAATTTCACATCAACAGAGTAGTTACCAAGGAAAACCATACTTTGACCTTTGCAACTATTAGACCTTTCTACCATAAACATGTTATATAAGGTACCATGTCAATGAACAGACTCAAATAGATGATACGACCTAATATAAAAAGGACATACCTTGTTAAAGTGAAACTCCCAAACATGATCACACAAATCATCCTTCATGATACGGGTCTGATAACAAAGGAACAGGCCAGTCAGAAAATGCTCCTTAAAATTCAATGGGTATATCAGGGATGAGATTTTTGTACTACTACAGGTAAAAATGTGCATGGACGCAGATATGTTATGTTGGTGCATGTAGGTGTTTGTGTGAATGCCTTCATGTGCTCCTCTGTGTGAACATGTGTGTGTGAAAGAGAGAAAGGGAGAGAGAGAGAGAGAGAGAAGATAAAGAGAATAGTTACACGCTTGCCATCCATGACAGCTAATGAAAAAGCGGCCAATTTGGATAATCCCCGGATTTGTGACAGGCGAGGTATGTGTGCTTTCCCAAGCCACAGTTCCTCCAACTGAAAAAGAAGATGGAGAGAGAAAAAAAAGTGTTTGAATCTTCCTTACTACATTCCTTAAGTTTATGACTAGGAAAATGAAGCTAAGTTGCCTCTATCAATTGATTTCAATTCAAATTTTATGTTATACCAAATCTCATGATCAATTGATACCATTACCGTGTCATGAAAATAGGCAAGATCCAGGTTGAGGCTGGTATAATTGTTAAGTTGCCAAAAGACATATTATTGCCCATGTCTAAGGCTCCTTAATAACCTAATTACCTCCTCAAACTAATCCTAGATGCTAAATGCCACCTCTGCGGTCATAAGCCAAGGCACAGAAATTTCAATTACGTAATGACTCAAATGCATAAATTAATTTGACATCAATCCAATTCGTATGTGCTAAAAAATTCCTCCTTCCCTTAGCACTCAAAACTAGTTTGATCCTCTCTAAAACCTTCATGTCACCAAACCCAACTTGTTGCTACAATATAGTAAATCAAGGAGTGCTAGACTTTATAATAAGCAATAAAATTTTGTGATTTGAGTAAATATATGATAATATATAAAGGCACAACTTGCATTTGATCCCTCCCTCCACTATCATATGACTTCTGAAAAATAATATAATCCAACTTGACCTTAAGGGAAGGTATGCAAGAAACTTTTCCACCATAACTGCACGAAGTTACAACCCGCACCCCCCCCATCACATTTTTTTAATTAGTCCCAGACAGATTCAGAGTTCCATATTTTCACTATTTTATTTTATCACTGCTTTTTTTTGGATGACTTGGTACCAAGTTGCTTCAAAATAACTTTTATATCGCAAATATACCATCAAAATAAATCTTATATAGCAGATTACTATCATTGGGATAAAGAACGACAGGTACTTATGGAACTTACCCATATGAATAAAGCAGAGTCACTTATGAAAAAAATGAATAAAGCGCAGTTATGTACAAATATTGAAGGCAAACTATCGCGGGTTGACTTGAATTTCTAGAAACTGGCTGTGACTTTCAAAATTATATAGGGCTCAGGTTAAGGCCTGCCAGGCCATACGAACCCTTAGACTACCCAAAAGTTGGGTTAGGACTAGCAGGCTTGACCACTAACCCATGTCTAACACCATCCTAACATCATGCTACTTAAGATCGACTACAAATTTAGAGATAAAAACTAGCCAGTCGAGAGCGGAACATTTTAAAATATGAAAAAAGAAGGAGATGAACATACTCGTACTCAAAATTCATATTAACACTTAATATGCTATCAAATATAGGGGGAAAAAACAATAATACATAAGAAATGAGAACCTCAACGCAAACGATGAAAACCCATTGATTAAAGCACTAAAACTAACAGCCACCAAATACCAATACGGTATTGTTCAAAATCAAAGGGTNCTGCCAGGCCATAAGAACCCTTAGACTACCCAAAAGTCGGGTTAGGACTAGCAGGCTTGACCACTAACCCATGTCTAACACCATCCTAACATCATGCTACTTAAGATCGACTACAAATTTAGAGATAAAAACTAGCCAGTCGAGAGTGGAACATTTTAAAATATGAAAAAAGAAGGGGATGAACATACTCGTACTCAAAATTCATATTAACACTTAATATGCTATCAAATATAGGGGGAAAAAACAATAATACATAAGAAATGAGAACCTCAACGCAATCGATGAAAACCCATTGATTAAAGCACTAAAACTAACAGCCACCAAATACCAATACGGTATTGTTCAAAATCAAATGGTGGAAACCCCACTTTGCTCCGAAATTGAACTCCCAAAGAACCCAATTGGCAAAAAAAATCTACCGCTAACGAGTAGATAGCGCGCATAACTCAATCATGAAGTTAAAGTAGAACCCAGATGGATATTAACCAACCTCAAAAAACCATAATCAAGCAAAACCCTATCTCTAGCAATGTTAATGCTTAATAACGAAAGAACGTGTGTAACCAAAGCAGCCAATCTCAACTGGGCACAAACCCAATTTAAAAGAGAATCAAAATCCTATTCTCAAAATCTCATTCTTCTAGCTTAAGTACCTAATAGAGCAGACACAACGAACCCCGTTAGAAACAAACCAGACGGACAAATTATCACAACCCAATTCCCAAATCTTAACAAACCAAATTTCAAAAAGAAAATCAAACCCAACTCTCAAAATCTCATTATTTGCCTAAAATACCCATAACCAAGAAACCAAACAGCAAAAAGAATCACAACCCAATTCCCAAATTGTACCAACAAAACAAGATATGCACAAAAAAAAAATAAAAAATCCAAGCTTTTAGAATTAACCGAGAGAAAACGAAAAGGGTACCGACCTTGGCGCCCCAGATGCGGTCGCTGGAGGCCGCAGCGTGCCAGCCACGGGAGACGAGGAGAGACAGTGCCACGCTGCGTGCGTCGAGATTACTCAGTATCTTTAACATTATGTCCGTACCAAATACCTCCAATGGGTCCCTTCGCAGAACCCTTTCTTCTTCTTCTTCTTTCTTCTCTTCCACATCTTCCACCATTTCTGCTCTCCCTCGCTTCCTCCTCTTTCTATGCCTATCCATCTCCTCCCCCACCACATCGTACTTCTCGGGTGATTCCGTTGTCTTCCTCTGCCTTCCCCGCAGCTCGGCCTGTGCCATCGAAAAGAGAGAGAGAGAGAGAGAGAGAGAGACAGGTGCTAAAGAGGAAGTGGAATATAGAGAGTTGAGAGTGTGAGGTCGGTGCCGTGCGAGAGAGGACAATAAGAGCTGCGTTATGTCATGTGGTGAGTGATGATGTTGGTGCGTGGGAGTTCGGGAGCTTTTGGACTCCGTGCACCGACACGCACCGGATTGAGGCTTCGGGTGGACAGGGAAATGTTTTGGCGTAGTGCTCTAGTACGTGGCATGGCACGAGCGTGGCTTTGTGCAAAGCAGTTAGCGCTTGTGATTTCTACTGCTTACTTTTTTCACAATTGAATCCAAAATTTCAATACTAATCTAATAGTCCTGCAACATATGAGCTCCATTTTGGTGTTCCAATGCCTCGTGCAGTTCTTTGTATACATAGTTCAGCTCAGCGACTCCTCCATGGCCGACCACCAATATTGGTTCATTGCCCAGAATCATATCTTTCCGAGGGTCTTTCGGCTTCAAAAAATGATTTCTGATTTATATTTTTGAAAGTTTGATGGGTCTGAAAATAATCCAGACCGAACTCACCGAAGCACAAACCACGGTCTTGGTTCCAGAAGCTGAAAAGCGATCGAACCCTTAACCCAACCCAAACCCCAACAATCAGACGATCACCCTTCCCTCCGGCTCCTGTTGTAAGCTTCTCGAACTGTAGGCCCAACTATGGGCTGGACTAGACAGGTTTATAAGCAGTTGTACGCACATACGATAATTTATTGAGAGGGAGACATTTTTTTTTTTTTTTCAAAAATCTATTTTCAAAAAAATCATCCCCTAGCTTGTACATTTCCGCTCGGACATATTCAAACTCTTTATAATTTTCTTCGGGGTTTTAGGATTTTTTTGAATATTTGAATTGACTCAGCGCATATTCTCCATTAATGAAAACTCCTCAACTTAGTCATTGACATGAAAAAGGATCCTCTCTATTTTAAAATGTTTCAATTTTCTTTATTTAGTGCGTTTTAAAAGATAATGTATTTAATGCACTATCTTCATTAAAATTTTTGAGCAAAATCACCATTCAAAATACACTAAATAAAAAGGAAAATGCTAGGAGTTCTCCCTATAAGTTCTCCTGGCGTTCTCCCAGTCTTACGTAAAACATGATTTAATAACAAATAAAATTGTAGTGGCCTCCACCATCCTTTTTTTAGGCATTAGCACCAAATTTGAGGCATTAGCACCAAATTTGTGAGGTATTAGCACCAAATTTGAGACATTAGCATCAAATTTAGGATGATCAAATTCATTTTGGGTGATACCATCTCTAAAGGGTTAACCTTCCAACCTTAGGTTTTAGTTTTGAATCAAAAAACAAGTTTTAAAGTATTAGAACCTAACTATTAACTCATAAAAATTAATCTATTAGCAAAAAAACGGTATTACAATTTTATTTTTTCTTAAATCATGTTCTATGTAAGCCTGAGAGAACGCCAGGAGAACACTACAGGAAGAACCCCTAACAAACCCCAAATAAAAAAAAAAGAAAAAATTTTGAAATGAAGAAGAGCCTAATACCATTGACATATTAAAAAATATTTTCCATAAGAACATATTCATAAACTAATAAATGAGAAGTGAATGACAGCGCTTTGGAAAGAGATGTTGTGTCAGAAATAAGACATTAATAATTTAATTAATAGTTTTCATGAATGGATTCGAGTTGTTTTTTATTTTATTTTATTAAAATGACATTCATAATTTAATCGTCGTCGTTCAGACCAAATGGAACAGGATCCTGTCCATTTCAAATGAAATTGATAATATCCATTTAGTGTAAAATAAAGGATAGTTTTGTCTTAACATTAAAATTGAATGACTAAATTTACAATATTACCCCTCATTTTACACTAAATGGATATTATCCATTTCATTTGAAATGGACAGGATCCTATTCCAGACCAAATGACCTTAGTAGCCAAACCCTTCATGACATCGTTTACAAATTAAGCCATTTTAAATTTAATACCATATGATGTTCTTTTGATACACGAACGAAATTAAAAACTTATTGTCTTTTTTCAAGTGACGATAAATTTATTTTTACGTCCTTTATAAGTAAAGGCTGCTAAATTGATTTTGTTCAACAATAAACGACGTAAACTGTATAACTAAGGTCGTTTTATGAAAATTACCAAAAAATGACGTAAAACGGCGCATAATAACAATTAAATCTTTATTCATTCTTTTTTTTTTTTTCTTTTTTATCCTTTTCTCACCTCAAAATATAAATTCATCCGGATTTGGTTTAGATGTTGAATAAAAACTTGTAGCATATGTCCTTTAGTTTTTTCAATATTTTAGATTTAACTTCACATACTCTTTGTTTCTTCTTAAATAAATTTGAAATTAAATTAGAACCGTTTGCTACCAATCAAATTAAAACCTTTTTTTTTTATTGATAAAATAATAAATTTGTACGCAAAGAAATTATGTCCATAGTTAAGCAAGATATAGGCCTTGTTTGTCAAAAACCATCACACTCCCCAAAGCCCCAAACTACTGTAGCATAAAGCACAAAAGCACATGACAATTTACTATTTTGCCATGAACAGTGCTGCTTGGGGGAATGTGAGGGTGTTTAACAAACCCCCCCATAGTTTAGGAGCCAAACACGGCTTTGCGTGGGCATGCAAAGGCTTGGCCATGGAAAGATTATTTATAGACTCGGAGAGGTCAATCTTCTCCATGTTTGGTGGGAAACTCCACAAAAACCCTTGAAGAAGCCTTGCCAACAGCATCACATTCATGGACGCCCCAAGTTGAACACCCTTCCCGTATTGAACGAAATGAAGCGCAACTCATTTTCTGGAAGATTCACCACCTCCTCTACCAATGATCCGTCCTTCCTTAGATGTCATTCTGGTTTGAACTTCAGTGGATCTTCCCAAACCTGAGGGTTGTGGCCAAGCCCATATCAGCTTAAGAGGACATGGCTTCCTTCTAGGATAAAATAGCCAGCAACAGTCATGTCTTGCATTGAGACATGGGGGAGGTTAAATGGTGCAACTAGGTGAAGACGATAGCCTTTCCTAGCACAGGCCTTACATAATTGAGCTTTGGAATACCAGATTCTTGAACCCATCTCTCCTTTCGAAACACCCTATAAATTTCATCTACCGCTTTCTGGAGGACCTCAAGTTGGTTGAACATTTCTGATAGTACCCACTCTACGTTGTTGGCAGGGTTATCCACCAATGCAAGTATTAAATCTTGCATGTAATATTTACCACATAAATATCTCATAAAATTGATGTGGCATAATTTAATATTGTAAGTGGGCCCACTTCAGATGGATGCTCTATGCTTTTCAAGTTTATAGGAGTGTCATAAAACATGAATAATGTAGCAATGAAAATTAGTCAATATAAATAAATAAGATAGTATGTAAATATAAGAATGGGTCAGATGTAATCAAGTTTAACTTGCTCTCTTCTACTGATAGAGCTGGTTCCTTGTTGGAATCCTTTATCAAAATGAGAGCGTCAAGAAAGTTCTCAGCTTCCTTCTTCTTCTTCTTCCCATCTCTCCACATCTCTACTCTCACATCGATGATCGGTTCTTAATAGCTGCTAACAATTCTCATAGCTAGGCCTGGGAAAATTCACTGCCTACCGACTTTTGACCACCTACCAACCGATAGCCGATCGGCTTCTACCGACACTGATTAACCAATGGGCAATAGGTAGAACAATTTTTTTTTGACATATTCGGTTCGGTAGGCAAAATAAAATTCTTAATTGAATCGATTTTACCAACTGACTTCGCCGAAAATTTTCAATTTTTACACATGCCAACATTACCGACTGACTTCTAGTGTTGGGAAAAAAATTTGGCAAAATAAGTCTGTGAAATTTCCAACCTTATCGACATTTTGGCGAAACAAAATTTTTTCTACCGATACCGACATTACCGGTCAACGCCCAGTCCTACTCATAGCCTCACTCACCATCTTCTCATGACCATCTAAGTATAGCGCTTTTAAGCATGGGATGTAGTCTGATACAGCAAATGCATAAATATGAGTGAGTAAGCTCCAAAGTTATTCAACATGTTCCACTTCCTCAACTCCAGGCCTTCCATCAATACTTCCTTTTCCAAAGTATCATTTGCAAAAATATGTTGCGGCCAAGCCCATATCAGCTTAAGAGGACATGGCTTCCTTTTGGGATAAAATAGCCAGCAACAGTCATGTCTTGCATTACGACATGGGGGAGGTTAAATGGCGCAACTGAGTGAAGACGATAGTCTTCCCTTGCACAAGTCTTAACGTAATTGAGCTTTGGAATATCAGATTCTTGAACCCATCTCTCTTTTCCAACCACCCGATCAATTTCGTCTATTGCTTTCTAGAGGACCTCGAGTTGGTTGAGCATTTCTGATAGTACCCACTCTATGTTGTTGGTAGGGTTATCTACCGATGCAAGTATTAAATCCTACATGTAATATTTACCACGTAGATATCTCATAAATTTGATGCGGCATAATTTAATATTGTAAGTGGGCCTACTTCAGATGGATTCTTTATGCTTTTCAAATTTATAGGAATGTCATAAAACATGAATAATATAGCAGTGTAAATTAGTCAATATAAAATAAATAAGATAGTATGTAAATATAAGCATGGGTCAAATCTAATCAAGTTTAACTTGCCGTGATTTGAGCTTTGGTCTCTTCTACTGATAGAGTTGGTTCCCCATTGGAATCCTTTGCCAAAATGAGAGCGTCAAGCAAGTCCTCAACCTCCTTCTTCTTCCCATCTCTCCACATCTTTACTCTAATTATCGATTCTTCATAGTTGCTAACAATTCTCATAGCTAGGCCTAGGCAAATTCACCGCCTACCGACTTTCGACCGCCTATCGACCGACAGCAGACCGACTTCTACGGACACTGATTAACCAATGGGCGATAGGCGGAACAATTTTTTATTTTTTATTTTTTTCCGACATATTCGGTTCGGTAGGCGAAATAAAATTCTTTAACCAAACCGACTTTACTGACCAACTTCACTGAAAATTTTCAATTTTTACACATGCCAACATTACCGATTGACTTTTGGTGTCGGGAAAAAAATTTGGCGAAATAAGTAGGTGAAATTTCTGACTTTATCGACATTTTGGCAAAATAAAATTTTTTCTACCGACACCGACATTACCGGCCGACGCCCAGCCCTACTCATAGCCTCACTCACCATCTTTTCATGACCATCTAAGTCTAGCGCTTTTAAGCATGAGATGTACTCTAACATAGCAAAATGCATAAATATGAGTGAGTAAGCGTGATTCAACATGTTCCACTTCCTCAATGTCAAGCCCTCCATCATTGCTTCCTTTTCCAAAGTATCGTTTGCATAAATATGTTGCAGCTAAGCCCATATCGGCTTAAGAGGACATGGCTTCCTTCTGGGATAAAATAGCTAGCAACAGTCATGTCTTGAATTGAGACATGGAGGAGGTTAAATGGCGCAACTGGGTGAAGACGATAGCGTTTCCTAACTCAGGCCTTACATAATTGAGCTTTGGAATACCAGAATCTTGAACCCATCTCTCCTTTTGAACCACCCTATAAATTTCATCTACCGATTTCTAGAGGGCCTCAAGTTGGTTGAGCATTTCTGATAATACCCACTCTACGTTGTTGGTAGGGTTATTCACCAATGCAAGTATTAAATCCTGCATGTAATATTTACCACGTAGATATCTCATAAAATTGATGGGCATAATTTAATATTGTAAGTGGGCCCACTTCAAATGGATTCTTTATGCTTTTCAAATTTATAGGAGTGTCATAAATCATGAATAATATAGCAGTGAAAATCAGTCAATATAAAATAAATAAGATAGTATGTAAATATAAGCATGGGTCAGATCTAATCAAGTTTAACTTGCCGTGATTTGAGCTTTGATCTCTTCTATTGATAGAGTTGGTTCCCCATTGGAATCCTTCGCAAAAATGGGAGCATCAAGCAAGTCCTTAGCCTCCTTCTTCTTCTTCCCATCTCTCCACATCTCTACCTTTTCTTCGATGATCGGTTCTTCATAGCTAGGCCTGGGCAAATTTACTGCCTACTAACCAATAGCTGACCGACTTCTACCGATACTGCTTAACCAATGGATGATAGGCGGAACAAATTTTATTTTTTTATTTTTCTGACATATTTGGTTCAATAGGCGAAATAAAATTATTTAACCGAACTAACTTTACCGACCGACTTCGCTGAAAATTTTCAATTTTTACACATGCCGACATTACCAACCGACTTTAGGTGTCGGGAAAAAAATTTGGCGAAATAAGTCGGTGAAATTTCCGACTTTACCAACATTTTGGCAAAACAAAATTTTTTCTACCGATACTGACATTACCGGTTGACGCCCAGCCCTACTCATAGCCTCACTCACCATCTTCTCATGACCATCTAAGTCTAGAACTTTTAAGCATGAGATGTAGTCTAACATAGCAAATGCATAAATATGAGTGACTAAGCTCCAAAGTGATTCAACATGTCCTACTACCTCAACTTTAGGCCCTCCATCATTGCTTCCTTTTCCAAAGTATCGTTTGTTGAATATCATCTTCCTCATTACATTTTCACAATAGTGATGTATAGCAAGCCTCACATCCACAACCGATGTGTTTTTCTTAGATTGGTTACAAACAAACTGAACAAGATTATCGGTTTCTTCCGTCCTCTTATGGAGCAGTTAGTTGAGTGTTGTCGAGTTAATTACATTGGAAGCCACCACCTTTCTCATCTTCTTCCAATGATTTGTCCATGGTACAAGAGCTATCGCCTTGAATCCTCAAGTAGAATACTCGGTCGCCATTGTAAGAGGTCTTGATGCGAATATTGAATCATATTGTGTCAAGAACTCTTGGGCAATTTCCGGTGAAGTCACTAGGATAACATGAACACCTTCTAGATGGACACAAGCGATTTCTGTGTTGTGTTCTTTGTTGGCTTATTCCTCCACAATTCTGGGAGGTTTCCGACCATTGGCCACGGAGTTAGGCCGGGTAGGAGTGGCCTTTGCTTACTTTTTCGATGGAATATGAGAGGAAAGATTAAAACAAACATAGTAAGAAAGACGAAGATAATGGTTAAGCAAACAAAATCATTTTCTAGGGTGGTATAACCATGATAGCCCCAATTAACCATGATATCGAAGAATATAAGAAAATTAGTTTAGAAAGACAAAGAGGTTCTAAAAAACATAAGAAGCCCCATCAGTTAGTCTTCTATATATATATATATTGAAGCGAAAGGAAAAAGGGAGACATTAGTAGTAAATGACATGCCTAGCAATAAAAGGAAAGTCTACACCGGTCTTTTTTATTTGTGATATGCCTAGCAATAAAAGGAAAGTCTACAATGGTCTTTGTTAATTGTTTTCTAACTATCAACTTTAAGCTTAAAAAAAAAAAAAAATTAAAAAAAAAAAATGAAGAGTTGAGAAAGCGTTGAAAAAGAAAAAAAGAGGAGGAAAGTTTGAGGAAAGAATGTAAATGATAGAAAGAGAAAGAGACATAGGCATATCATGGTCAACTAGGGCTAGCTATCTTGGTTACGCACGCCACATTAGAAAATGACTATGCCATTCTCTTTGCATGACTTGATTTCACAAGTCAATTGGCCGTGGACCGAGCATGTTAATTTCTTTTCTTAATTGACTATGCTGTTGGCCGTATAGATTTTGTAGTCTTGCACTAACTGGACTTTCTCCCTTACATGTTCATATTTAGACTTGAAAAACACAAAAGTATTGTTGATTTTTTATTTCACTTCACATACTTTTTGTTTCTTCTTAAATAAATTTGAAATTAAATCATAACCGTTTGCTACAAATCAAATTCAACTTTTTTATTTTTTATTGATTAAATAATAAATTCTTTCATAGAGAAGTTATGTCCATAGTTAAGCGGGGTATAGTTTAGGAGCCAAACGCGGCTTTGCATGGGCATGCAAAGGCTTGGCCATGGAAAGATTATTTATAGACTCTGAGAGGTCAATCTTCTCCATGTTCATTGGGAAACTCCATGAAAACCCCTGAAGAAGCTTTGCCAATAGCATCACATTCATGGACGTCCCAAGTTGAACGCTCATGCATCCCCGCCTTCCCGTATTGAAGGAAATGAAGCACAACTCATTTTCTGGAAGTTCACCTCCTCCTCTGCCAATGATCCTTCCTTCCTTAGATGTCACTCTGGTTTGAACTTCAGTGGATCTTCCCAAACTCGAGGGTTGCGGCCAAGCCCATATCGGCTTAAGAGGACATGGCTTCCTTTCAGGATAAAATAGCCAGCAACAGTCATGTCTTGCATTGAGACATGGGGGAGGTTAAATGGCGCAACTAGGTGAAGACGATAGCCTTTCCTTGCACAAACCGTAACGTAATTGAGCTTTGGAATATCAAATTCTTGAACCCATCTCGCCTTTAGAACCATCCTATAAATTTCATCTACCGCTTTCTGGAGGACTTCAGGTTGGTTGAGCATTTCTGATAGTACCCACTCTAAGTTGTTGGCAGGGTTATCCACCGATGCAAGTATTAAATCCTGCATGTAATATTTACCACATAAATATCTCTTAAAATTGATGCGACATAGTTTAATATTGTAAGTGGGCCTACTTTAGATGGATTCTCTACGCTTTTCAAGTTTATAGGAGTGTTATAAAACATGAATAACCTAGCAGTGAAAATCAATCAATATAAATAAATAAGACAGTATGTAAATATAAGCATGGGTCAAATCTAATCAAGTTTAACTTGCCGTGATTTGAGCTTTGATCTCTTCTACTGATAGAGCTGGTTCCCCGTTGGAATCCTATGCCAAAATGAGAGCGTCAAGCATGTCCTCAGCCTCATTCTTCTTCTTCCCATCTCTCCACATCTCTACTCTTTCATTGATGATCAGTTCTTCATAGCTGCTAACAATTCTCATAGCTAGGTTTGGGAAAATTCATTGCCTACCGACTTTCAACCACCTACTGTCTAATGGCCGACTGACTTCTACCGACACCGATTAACCAATGGGCAATAGGAGGAACAATTTTTTTTTCCGACATGTTCGGTTCGGTAGGCGAAATAAAGTTCTTAACCCAACCAACTTTACAGAGTAACTTTGCCAAAAAAATTCAATTTTTACACATGCTGACATTACTAACTGACCTTTGGTGTCAGGACAAAAATTTGGCGAAATAAGTTAGTGAAATTTCTTACTTTAACGACATTTTGGCGAAACAAAATTTTTTCTACCGACACCGACATTACCGGTCGATGCCCAGTCCTACTCATAGCCTCACTCACCATCTTCTCATGACCATCTAAGTTTAACGCTTTTAAGAATGTGATGTAGTCTGACATAGCAAATGCATAAATATAAGTGAGCAAGCTCCAAGTGATTCAACATGTTCCACTTCCTCAACTCCATGCCTTCCATCATTGCTTCCTTTTCCAAAGTGTCATTTGCATAAATATGTTGTGGCCAAGCCCATATCGGCTTAAGAGGACATGGCTTCCTTTTGGGATAAATTAGCCAGCAACAGTCATGTCTTGCATTGCGACATGGGGGAGGTTAAATGGTGCAACTAAGTAAAGACGATTGCCTTCCCTTGCACAAGCCTTAACGTAATTGAGCTTTGGAATATCAGATTCTTGAACCCATCTCTCCTTTCCAACCACCCTATCAATTTCATCTACCGCTTTCTCGAGGACCTCGAGTTGGTTGAACATTTTTGATAGTACCCACTCTACGTTGTTGGCAGGGTTATCTACCGATGCAAGTATTAAATCCTGTATGTAATATTTACCATGTAGATATATCATAAAATTGATGCGGCATAATTTAATATTGTAAGTGGGCCCACTTCAAATGATTCATTATGCTTTCCAAGTTTATAGGAGTGTCATAAAACATGAATAATGTAGCAGTGAAAATCAGTCAATATAAAATAAATAAGATAGTATGTAAATATAAGCGTGGGTTAGATCTAATCAAGTTTAACTTGCCGTGATTTGAGCTTTGATCTCTTCTACTGATAGAGCTGGTTCCCCGTTGAAATCCTTTGCCGAAATGAGAGCTTCAAGCAAGTCCTCAACCTCCTTCTTCTTCTTCCCATCTCTCCACATCTCTACTCTAATGATCAGTTCTTCATAGCTACTAACAATTCTCATAGCTAGGCCTAGGCAAATTCACTGCCTACCGACTTTCGACCACCTACCGACCGATAGCCAACCAACTTCTACCGACATAGCTTAACCAATGGAAGATAGGTGGGACAAATTTTTTTTTTCCGACATATTCAGTTTGGTAGGCGAAATAAAATTCTTTAACCAAACCGACTTTACCGACCGACTTCACCAGAAATTTTCAATTTTTACACATGTCAACATTACCGACTAACTTTTGGTGCTGGGAAAAAAATTGGCGAAATAAGTTAGTGAAATTTCTGACTTTACCGACATTTTGGCAAAACAAAATTTTTTCTACCGACACCGACATTATCGGCCGACGCCTAGCCCTACTCATAGCCTCACTCACCATCTTCTCATGACCATCTAAGTCTAGCGCTTTTAAGCATGGGATGTAGTTTGACACAACAAATGCATAAATATGAGTGAGTAAGCTCCAAAGTGATTCAACATGTTCCACTTCCTCAACTTCAGGCCCTCCATCATTGCTTTCTTTTCCAAAGTATCGTTTGCATAAATATGTTGCGGCCAAGCCCATATTGGCTTAAGAGGACGTGGCTTCCTTTTTGGGATAAAATAGCCAACAACAGTCATGTCTTGCATTGAGACATGGAGGAGGTTAAATGGCGCAACTGGGTGAAGACAATAGCCTTCCCTTGCACAAGCCTTAACATAATTGAGCTTTGGAATATCAGATTATTGAACCCATCTCTCCTTTCCAACCACCCTATCAATTTCATCTACCGCTTTCTGGAGGACCTCGCGTTGGTTGAGCATTTCTGATAGTACTCATTCTACGTTGTTGGTAGAGTTATCCACCAATGCAAGTACTAAATCCTGCATGTAATATTTACCACGTAGATATCTCATAAAATTGATGCGACATAATTTAATATTGTAAGTGGGCCCACTTCAGATGGATTCTATATGCTTTTCAAGTTTATAGGAGTGTCATAAAACATGAATAATGTTGCAGTAAAAATCAGTCAGTATAAAATAAATAAGATAGTATGTAAATATAAGCATGTGTCAGATCTAATCAAGTTTAACTTGCCGTGATTTGATCTTTGATCTCTTCTACTGATAGAGTTGGTTCCCCGTTGGAATCCTTTGCCAAAATGAGAGCGTCAAGCAAGTCCTTAGCCTCCTTCTTCTTCTTGCCATCTCTCCACATCTCTACTCTCTCATTGATGATCGGTTCTTCATAGCTAGGCCTGGCTAAATTTACTGCCTACTGATCGATAGCCGATCGACTTCTACCGATACTGCTTAACCAATGGATGATAGGTGGAACAAAAGTTTTTTTTGACATATTTAGTTTGGTAGGCGAAATAAAATTCTTGAACCGAACCGACCGACTTCGCTGAAAATTTTCAATTTTTACACATGCTGACATTATCGACCAACTTTTGGTGTTGGGAAAAAATTTTGCAAAATAAGTCGGTGAAATTTCTGACCTTACTGACATTTTGGCGAAACAAAATTTTTTCTACTGACACCGACATTACTAGTCAATGCCCAACACTACTCATAGCCTCACTCACCGTCTACTCATGACCATCTAAGTCTAGCACTTTTAAGCATGGGATGTAGTCTAACATAACAAATGCATAAATATGAGTGAGTAAGCTCCAAAGTGATTCAACATGTCCCACTACCTCAACTCCAAGCCCTCCATCATTGCTTCCTTTACCAAAGTATCGTTTGTTGAATATCATCATCCTCATTACATTTCCACAATAGTGATGTATAGCAAGCCTCAAGTGCACGACTGAGGTGCTTTTCTCGGAGTGTTTACAAACGAACCGAACAAGATTATCAGCTTTTTCTGTCCTCTTACAGAGCAGCCTGTGGAGTGTTGTCGGGTTAATTACATTGGAAGCCACCACCTTTCTCATCTTCTTCCAATGATTTGTCCATGGTACAAGAGTTATCGCCTTGAATCCTCAAGTAGAATACTCGGTCGCCATTGTAAGAGGTCTTGATGCAAATATTGAATCGTATTGTGTCAAGAACTCTCGGGCAATTTTAGGTGAAGTCACTGGGATAACATGAACACCTTCTAGATGGACACAAGCGATTTCTGTGTTGAGTTCTTTCATAAGGCCATGTATCCACTGGAATGCTGGCTTATTCCCAAGAGGTTTCTGACCATAGGCCATGGAGTTGGGCCAAGTGGGAGTGGCCTTTGCTTGCTTTTTCGATGGAATATGAGAGCAAAGATCAAAACAAACGTAGTAAGAAAGACAAAGATAATGGTTAAGCAAACAAAATCATTTTCTAGGGTGGCATAACCATGATAGCCCCAGTTAACCATGATATCGAAGAATATAAGAAAATTGTTTTAGAAAGACAAAGAGCTTCTAAAAAACATAAGAAGCCCCATCAGTTAGTCTTATATATATATGTGTGTGTGTGTGTATCTATATATATATTGAAGCAAAATGAAAAAGGAAGACATTAGCGGTAGATGGCATGCCAAGCAATAAAAGGAAAGTCTACACCGGTCTCTTTTACTGTGATATGCCTAGCAATAAAAGGAAAGTCTACAATGGTCTTTGTTAATTGTTTTCTAACTATCAACTTTAAGCTTTAAAAAAATAAAAACAAAAACAGAAACAAAAAAATGAAGAGTTCAGAAAGTGTTGAAAAGGAAAAAAAGAGGAGGAAAGTTTGAGGAAAGAATGTAGACGATAGAAAGAGAAAGAGACATTGGCATATCATGGTCAACTAGGGCTTGCTATCTTGGTTACGTACGCCACATTAGAAAATGACTATGCCATTCTCTTTGTCTGACTTGATTTCACAAGTCAATCAGCCGTGGGCTGAGCATTTTAATTTATTTTCTTAATTGGCTATGCTGTTGGCCGTATTGATTTTGTAGTTTTGCACCAATTGGACTTTCTCCCTTACATGTTCATATTCAGACTTGAAAAATACAAAAGTATTGTCGATTTTTTATTTAACTTCACAATATCTTTGTTTCTTAAAAAAAATTGAAATAAAATATAAACCGTTCGCAACAAATCAAATTCAAGTTTTTTTTTTTTGATTAAATAATAAATATGTACGCTGGGAAGTTTTGTCCATAGTTAAGCGGGGTATAGTTTAGGAACCAAGCGCGGCTTTGCGTGGGCATGCAAGGGCTTGGCCATGGAAATGTCATTTATAGACTCTGAGAGGTCAATCTCCTCCATGTTTGGTGGGAAACTCCATGAAAACCCTTGAAGAATCCTTGACAAAAGCATCACATTCATGGACGTCCCAAGTTGAATGCCCATGCATCCTCGCCTTCCCGTACTGAACGAAATGAAGCACAACTCATTTTATGTAAGATTCACCACCTCATCTGCTGATGATCTGTCCTTTCTCAGATGTTGTTATGGTTTGAACTTCAGTGGATCCTCCCAAACCCGAGGGTTGCGGCCAAGCCCATATTGGCTTAAGAGGACATGGATTCCTTCTGGGATAAAATAGCCAACAACAGTCATGTCTTGCATTGAGACATAGGGGAGGTTAAATGGCACAATTGGGTGAAGACGATAGCCTTCCCTTGCACAAGCCTTAACGTAATTGAGCTTTGGAATATCAGATTCTTGAACCCATCTCTCCTTTCCAACCACCCTATCAATTTCATCTACCACTTTCTGGAGGACCTCGAGTTGGTTAAGCATTTCTGATAGTACCCATTCTACGTTGTTCGTAGGGTTATCCACCGATGCAAGTATTAAATCTTGCATGTAATATTTACCACTTAAATATCTCATAAAATTGATGTGGCATAATTTAATATTGTAAGTGGGCCCACTTCAGATGGATTCTTTATGCTTTTCAAGTTTATAGGAGTGTCATAAAACATGAATAATGTAGTAGTGAAAATCAGTCAATATAAAAGAAATAAGATAGTATGTAAATATAAGCGTGGGTAAGATCTAGTCAAGTTTAACTTGCCATGATTTGAGCCTTGATCTCTTCAACTAATAAAGTTGGTTCCCTGTTGGAATCCTTTGCCAAAATGAGAGCGTCAAGCAAGTCCTCAGCCTCCTTCTTCTTCCCATCTCTCCACATCTCTACTCTCTCATCGATGATTGTTTCTTCATAGTTGCTAACAATTCTCATAGCCTCACTCACCATCTTCTCATGACCATCTAAGTCTAGTGCTCTTAAGCATGGGATGTAGTCCAACACAAAAAATGCATAAATATGAGTGAGTAAGCTCCAAAGTGATTCAACATGTTCCACTTCCTCAACTCCAGGCCCTCCATCACTGCTTCCTTTTCTAAAGTATCATTTATTAAATATCATCTTCCTCGTTACATTTCCACAATAGCGATGTATAGCAAGCCTCACGTCCACAACCGATGTGCTTTTCTCGGAATCGTTACGAATGGACCAAACAAAATTATCGGCTTCTTCCGTCCTCTTATGAAGTAGCCAGTGGAGTGTTGTTGGGTTAATTATATTGGAAGCCACCACCTTTCTCATCTTCTTCCATTGATCTGTCCATGGTACAAGAGCTATCTTCTTGAATCCACGAGTAGAATACTCGATCACCATTGTAAGAGGTCTTGATGCGAATATTGAATCGTATTTTTTCAAGAACTCTTGGGCAATTTCCGGTGAAGTCATTGGGATAACATGAACACCTCCTAGACGGACACAAGCGATTTCTGTGTTGAGTTCTTTCATAAGGCCATGTATCCACTGGAATGTTGGCTTATTCTTCCACAATTCTGGGAGGTTCCTGACTATAGGCCACGGAGTTGGGCCAGGTGGGAGTGGCCTTTGCTTACTTTTTCGATGGAATTTGAGAGGAAAGATTAAAAAAAAATGTAGTAAGAAAGACGAATATAGGCTAAGCAAACAAAATCATTTTCTAAGGTGGCATAACCATGATAGCCCCAATTAACCATGATATCAAAGAATATAAGAAAATTGGTTTAGAAAGACAAAAAACTTCTCAAAAACATAAGAAGCCCCATCAGTTAGTCTTCTATATATATTGAAGCGAAATGAAAAAGGAAGATATTAGCGGTAGATGACATGCCTAGCAATAAAAGGAATGTCTACAATGGTCTTTGTTAATTGTTTTTCTAGCTATCAACTTTAAGCTTTAAAAAAAAAAAAAAATTTAAAAAAAAAATGAAGAGTTGAGAAAGCGTTGAAAAAAAATAATAAAAAAAAGAGGAGGAAAGTTTGAGGAAAGAATGTAGATGAGAGAAAGAGAAAGAGATCGACATTGGCATATCATGGTCAACTAGGCCTAGCTATCTTAGTTACGTACGCCACATTAGAAAATGACTATGCCATTTTCTTTGCCTGACTTGATTTCACAAGTCAATTGGCCGTGGGCCGAGCATGGTAATTTCTTTTTTTAATTTGCTATGCTATTGGCCGGATTGATTTTGTAGTCTTGCACCAACTGGACTTTCTCCCTTATATGTTCATATTTCTGACTTGAAAAACACAAAAGTACTGTCGATTTTGAAGAAAAATGCAAAAATCACAATAGTTTGAGAAAGTCATGTGTTGTAAGACAGTATAGGCATTTCAAGTCTAAAATATGCTTGTGTATGACACATGCTACAAATTCTACGCTCTCAGCCAACAAAATGGGAATTTTGCAACAAAATTGTAGTTTAAGGGGAATCAAATATGTATCAAAAGTGGATTGACAATGTCATGTCAATAAATTAAATGGCTATTGCCTTCCGAAACTGCACCTGAATCCACCCTTAGATATTGGTGTGGTATATAAGAATCTTGATGAATTGATTATGGTACCGTGTAGCAGGTACCCACTTTTGGTTTGTCTACAAGAAAAATTAAGAGGAATTACTAAGAGATTTCCTCTTTTCAACGAAAGATGTATATTAGTTGGCGTGTGAGAATTATTCAAAGTACATATATATATATGTATGTATGTATGTATGGAGATCACATATTGAAATGTATATTTTAAAATTTTTTAATAAAAAGTCTACTTTTTCATAGAGAACCAAGAAATATTCCATGCTCTCAAAAAATATTTAGAACACGTCTATGAGAGTAAGTCCATCCCTCTAATTTCCCACTTATTTCTCAATTTAACTATAATTCATCTATTCATCTAGACTTGTACCTCCACTTGTACAAGATGAGCCCTTTATTTATAATTTTCCTACTTTTTTTTTTTAAGTATAATTTGTCTATTCAATAATACTTTTATGTCCACTTGCACATGATATATATATATATATATATATACACAGAGAGAGAGAGAGAGAGAGAATTTGATAGTAGAAGGTGAGTCGGAAGTTCTTTTTTGATGGCACATGGATAAGTAGTAGTTGAAATATATTATTTCTGTGCCATTTGAGATGTTCACCCCATGAATCCATTCCCCAGGAAATTTTTTCCCCTGAGTTCCTTTTGGAAATTTATGGACTAATGTCATCTCTGTTCACATGGAAGCTTAAGCTATAATAAAAACACAGATTCGTGTTGTTTATTTTGGTATTCTTGAATAGTTTCCATAGTTAACTAGTTATATTGACAGCTCTTGAGATGTCGATAGAAAAAAAAGAAAACATATCAATTATGTTCTATTTGAGTAATTCTAAATGCGAGTCATTCAAACTGAACCTTTGTCTTTCACTCCAAAGATGTTTGCTCGCATCTTGCATGATTTTTGTTCCTACGGACCTTAATTTGTTCATGCTTGCGAGTGCCACCGTATTGTGGCTCCGATATTACTTGTTATAGAGATTGATGTTAGAATCCATAGCATGTATAAATAAATCTAATCATATTATAAATGACTTCCTCATGTGTCCATAAAATTGGCCCATCCCATTATGGGTCCAAAATAAAACAAATGACTGTTACTCTACCGAAAAGGAATAAATACAATAATTGATGTTGAAACACCACTCAACCCAGTAACTTAAGCCAATGGGTTTGAGCCCAACCATGCTATATTAACCACTTACACTTCTCACATCTTTTCAATGTGGAACTTTATTCATTTATACTTACACATGTATATTCAACAACAATTATACATGATTCATTAAAAATACAAGGTGGTAAAGTTAAAAATTAGTTAATCTAATTAACTTAAACTATATATATTTTTTAACAATAGAATTAAATAACTAATGATTATCAAGAAATTTTGAAAAGGGCAATCCTACGAACACTACAATTGTACAACATTCTTTTTACAAACTGACATTGCACTTACATGAATGTTGCCAAATTAGCAACTTAACAATTAAAATTTACAAGTTTGCTGATGTAGTAGTTACCATGTAGGATGCCAGATCAGTTTTGTGAAGAAAATGTTATTGGATTTGTAGTAGCTCCAGAATTTTGTTTATGAAAAAGTATAAACAATGATAATATTATTTTATATGATAAATTAAATAAGTTAATTAAGCAGTTCATAAATAAGCTTGACTTTTTTTGAAAAATAAATTAAGGATAGTTTGTCCAACCAAATGGAAAAGAGGGGGTGGTCGGCTGGTCACGAACCACCTTCATCCCCAATATTGGCGGTGGTTCATAGCCCAACCCCCCACATGTGGCCAGGGCTAGCCAGCCAGCCACCCCTATCCCCATAAGAGTGGCTCAAAGGCTAACCCCATCAGTGGCCGAGGGTGGTGGGTGCCCCACCAAGTGATACCCCTTTTTCTTTTCTTTTCTGTTCTTTTTTTTTTTTGAATTTTTTTTAACATATAATTTTTTATTTTTAATAAAAGTACAATAAAAAATTAATGTGAGGTGGCACTGGCAGACCTTGCACGATTGGCAAGAAATTCAACTCGAAAAATTTATGCAATTAAAATTTAAAACTAGAAAAAAAAAAAAAAAATTGAGGTGTTATTTAAAATGACACTTCGACTTGAGGATTTATCTTATTTTTTTCAAAAGAAAGTAGATGGCCTGAAATTAAGATGCCTATTACATCAAGCGCATTATTAATTTTCAGACTCAAACTGGTTGAACATAGAATCATGCTCTGCTTTTTGCTTTGTTGTTTTCAACAAGTTGACCATCTTCATCCACTAAGGCTCCATTTACGTAAAATGATTTCCGTTAGAAAATATTTTTAGGAAAGTCATTTTTCCTGAAAATGTTTTTCGTCGAAAACATTTTAACGATGTTTACCGCATGTACAGAAAATTAAAAAAAAAAAAAAATTCTTCATATTTTAATTTAATTATATTAACCTATAAAATGTAATTTTTATTCACAATATAAAAATATTAATATAAAATAATTTATGTTTGATTGTTAAAATTCAACAAAAATAATCACTATCTGATAATATTTTTAAATTTTCCATTTTTTTAGAGAAAAAGAAAAAGAAAATAGAGAAATAGAAAACGTATTTTGAAAGTATTGTATCTAAAATGTCTATACATCTAGGTTAAATTGAACTTCAATACATCAATATTATGATATTCGACATCTAGGAAGATTAATATATATGAACGGGTAAGAAAGTTACATTAATCTTGCTTGAAAAAAAATAAATAAATAAATGGGCCCATATGATCGATNATATATATATATGTATGTATGTATGTATGGAGATCACATATTGAAATGTATATTTTAAAATTTTTTAATAAAAAGTCTACTTTTTCATAGAGAACCAAGAAATATTCCATGCTCTCAAAAAATATTTAGAACACGTCTATGAGAGTAAGTCCATCCCTCTAATTTCCCACTTATTTCTCAATTTAACTATAATTCATCTATTCATCCAGACTTGTACCTCAACTTGTACAAGATGAGCCCTTTATTTATAATTTTCCTACTTTTTTTTTGTAAGTATAATTTGTCTATTCAATAATACTTTTATGTCCACTTGCACATGATATATATATATATATACACAGAGAGAGAGAGAGAGAGAGAATTTGATAGTAGAAGGTGAGTCGGAAGTTCTTTTTTGATGGCACATGGATAAGTAGTAGTTGAAATATATTATTTCTGTGCCATTTGAGATGTTCACCCCATGAATCCATTCCCCAGGAAATTTTTTCCCCTGAGTTCCTTTTGGAAATTTGTGGACTAATGTCATCTCTGTTCACATGGAAGCTTAAGCTATAATAAAAACACAGATTCGTGTTGTTTATTTTGGTATTCTTGAATAGTTTCCATAGTTAACTAGTTCTATTGACAGCTCTTGAGATGACGGTAGAAAAAAAAAAAGAAAACATATCAATTATGTTCTATTTGAGTAATTCTAAATGCGAGTCATTCAAACTGAGCCTTTGTCTTTCACTCCAAAGATGTTTGCTCGCATCTTTCATGATTTTTGTTCGTACGGACCTTAATTTGTTCATGCTTGCAAGTTGCCACCATATTGTGGCTCCGATATTATTTGTTATAGAGATTGATGTTAGAATAAATTAATAATAAATTTGTTCTTTTTCCATAGCATGTATAAATAAATCTAATAATGTTATAAATGACTTCCTCATGTGTCCATAAAATTGGCCCATCCCATTATGGTCCAAAATAAAACAAATGACTATGTTACTCTACCCAAAAGGAATAAATACAACAATTGATGTTGAAACACCACTCAACCCAGTAACTTAAGCCAATGGGTTTGAGCCCAACCATGCTATATTAACCACTTACACTTTCCACATCTTTTCAATGCGGGACTTTATTCATTTATACTTACACATGTATATTCAACAACAATTATACATGATTCATTAAAAATACAAGGTGGTAAAGTTAAAAATTAGTTAATCTACTTAACTTAATATATATATATTTTAACAATAGAATTAAATAACTAATGATTATCAAGGAATTTTGAAAAGATCAATCCTACGAACACTACAATTGTACAACATTCTTTTTACAAACTGACATGGCACTTACATGAATGTTGCCAAATTAGCAACTTAACAATTAAAATTTACAAGTTTGCTGATGTAGTAGTTACCATGTAGGATGCCAGATCAGTTTTGTGAAGAAAATGTTATAGGATTTGTAGTAGCTCCAGAATTTTATTTATGAAAAAGTATAAACAACGATAATATTATTTTATATGATAAATTGAATAAGTTAATTAAGCGGTTCGTAAATAAGCTTGACTTTTTTTGAAAAATAAATTAGGGATAGTTTGGCCAACCAAATGGAAAAGAGGGGGTGGTCGGCTGGTCACGAACCACCTTCATCCCCAATATTGGGGGTGGTTCATAGGCCAACCCCCCACATGTGGCCAGGGCTAGCCAGGCAGCCACCCCTATCCCCATAAGGGTGGCTCACAGGCTAACCCCATCAGTGGCCGAGGGTTGTGGGTGCCCCACCAAGTGATACCCTTTTTCTTTTCTTTTCTGTTCTTTTTTTTTTTGGAATTTTTTTTAGGGTTAAATACTTAATTAGTCCTTAAGGTTTGAAAATTTTATTTTGTCCACCTTAGGGTTTGGAAAGTGACCAAATTGGTCCTTGTAGTTTTAAAAAGTGACTAAATTAGTCAATCCGTCAGTTGACCGTTAGTTGACTTAACGGATTGATACGTGGACCAATTAAAAGTTGACAAGTGGCCACTTAATTAAATTTTTTTATTTTTTTTAAAAGAAATTAAAAAAAAAATTTCAAAAAAAAAAAATGAAGAAGAAAAAACAGGGGTGGTCGTAGCCACCCCCTTGGGCACCAAGGAGCCACCCCCATGGAGCCAAGGGGGTGGCCGCAACCACCCCCAAAAAAAACAAATTAGCGAAGCATACTCTATATCTGGATGCCGAGAAAATGCCGGGAAAAAAAATAAATCAAATCTCGTATTTTCTGCTGATTCAGCTGGTCAGCCTATACACAATGAGGAACCAATATTTTATTAGAAAAAAGAAGTGTTAGTTTTCCCAGTTCCCAAACAACGAAAAGAATAAGAAGCCAAAAGGAAATCACATCTTCACCTTCTCTCATTTGAATCGCATTTTCTCAGCAACCAAACGGGGTAGGACTGCTAAGATCGAGAAAATAAGAAAGTCTTCCCTTTAAGTAAAATACCTATTTGCGACTGCAAAGAGGGAATTATATTTAGAGGATTCCTCCACTAGGGAATTATATTTAGAGAAATCGTCGTCGAACCAATTGCATACCTTTGCCAGACCGTACAAGATCACGCCACCTGCAGCGATCTTTGCCCACATGGGGGTGGCTCCTTGGTGCCCAAGGGGGTGGCTACGACCACCCCTGTTTTTTCTTCTTCTTTTTTTTTTTTTTTTTGAAAAAATATTTTTTTTAATTTCTTTTTTTTAAAAAAAAAAAAAAATTTAATTAAGTGGCCACTTATCAACTTCTAATTGGTCCACGTATCAGTCCGTTAAGTCAACTAACGGTCAACTAACAGATGGACTAATTTGGTCATTTTTTAAAATCACAATGACTAATTTGGTCACTTTCCAAACCTTAAGGAGGAAAAAATAAAATTTTCAAATCCTAAGGACTAATTAAGTATTTAACCCTTTTTTTTAACATATAATTTTTTATTTTTAATAAAAGTAAAATAAAAAATTAATGTGAGGTGGCACTGGCAGACCTTGCACGATTGGCTAGAAATTCAACTCGAAAAATTTATGCAGTTAAAACTAGGAAAAAAAAAATGGAAAAAAAAAATTGAGGTGTTATTTAAAATGACACTTTGACTTAAGGATTTATCTTATTTTTTTCAAAAGAAAGTAGATAGCCTGAAATTAAGATGCCTATTACATCAAGCGCATTATTAATTTTCAGACTCAAACTGGTTGAACATAGAATCATGCTCTGCTTTTTTGCTTTGTTGTTTTCAACAAGTTGACCATCTTCATCCACTAAGATTAAACATGTTAAAAAAAATTAATAAGAAAAGTGAGCGTAAGGATATAAAGAGGAACTAATTTTTCATTGCCATGAATTCTCGAACTGTAGTGGAAATCCTGAGGCAGGAAAGAGAGATCGATGCTCATAGGACCAGATACTTGATAATGCAACTTGAGGCCTGATTTGATCTAGACAACAAAATTGGATCCTTATAAAATGAACATGGAGCTTTTTGCTACCTTATACTATTACAAGACAATTAGATATATATGGCTAATCCATGTTCTTATGTGATTCTTGAAATTACTTGCAAAATACAACGAATACAGCAAATTATGTAGCTTACAACATGACATTAAACAAATGATGATTCATATTGATTGAAAAGCTAATAATGGTTGGGCATCTACTCATGAAGTTGAAGTTGTTGATGGGGGAAGATCATCCCCTGGCTTGTACATTTCAGCTCGGACATATTCAAACTCTTCATAGTTTTCTTGAAGGTTATGATCTTTTTGCAACATTTGAATTGCCTCCAACTCCATCACGACTTCCTTCATTGTAGATCGTTTCTTCCCGTTTAAGTTCAAGCACCTTATCGTAAGGTTCACGACCGCAATGATATTTTCTTTCTTACCCTCCTTCAAAATTTGACTATCAATAATATCAAACAAATTGTTTTGCTCCACCGATTGAATGAAATACACAGCTAAACTTCTGGGTTCTTGTGTCCTTATTGAAGAGATTGCTTTTTCGCTAGTTAACAACTCAGCAAGGGCAACACCGAAATTATAAACATCGCTCTTTTCTGTAAACTGACTTGATTGGAAATACTCAAGATCCAAGTATCCAAAAGTGCCATGCGCTAGTGATGTGGTTAAGTGAGTTTGATCAATAGTAATGGATCTTGAAGTCCCAAAATCAGCTACTTTATCTCTATATTTATCATCTAAGAGTATGTTTGTAGACTTAATATCCCGATGGTAAATGGGTCTGGAAGCTGCTGAGTGTAAGTAGAATAGAGCTCCTGCAACTTCTGTTGCAATTCATAAGCGCATATCCCACGTTAGTGGAAACTTCGGAGTATGGCCATTGACATATTGGGAAAGAGTACCGTTAGGAACGTATTAATAAACTAGCATAGGAACTTCTATCGCCAAACATCCAATTAGCTTAACCACATTTATGTGGTTAAGTTGTGAAAGAATGACAACTTCATTAATGAATTCTTCGAGTTGTTTTCCTTCATCAATTACCTTTGACTTTTTCACTGCAACAATTCTTCCTTTTGCCAAAATGCCTTTGTGAACAATGCTTTGTCCTTGCTGGCTAAGTATTCTATTTCATTAAAATTGCCAGTGACCTTCTCTAACTCTTTTGAATTTAGCCAGTATTAGCAGTAGCCTTGGGCTATTGGTTCTATTTGTTGGTAGATGGTGGTCCTACAAAGTTGTAAAGCATAGGAGGATGATTAAACAGAAGAACAAGTTCTTCAAACGAAATGGTGGTTTATTGTTACGACAACAATTATCTTCACATGAAGCAAATGTTGAGAACATCAAATTGATAAATTCAAACGAGTTAGAGGACACTGACAATTTTAATGAAAATAGAATACTTGGTGAGGGAGGACAAGATGCTGTTTACAAAGGCATGTTGGTAGAAGGAAGAATTGTTGCTGTGAAAAAGTCAAAGGTAATTGATAAAGGAAAACAGCTCGAAGAATTCATCTATGAAGTTATCATTCTTTCACAACTTAACCACGTAAATGTGGTTAAGCTAATTGGTTGTTGTTTGGAGATGGAAGTTCCTCTACTAGTTTATGAGTATGTTCCTAACGAAACTCTTTTCCAATATGTCAATGGCCTAGTTGAGGAGATTCCACTAACATGGGATATGCGCTTACGAATTGCAACAAAAGTTGCTGGAGCTCCATTTTACATACACTCAACAACTTCAACACCCATTTACCATCAGGATATTAAGTCTACAAACATACTCTTAGATGATAAATATAGAGTTAAAGTAGCTGACTTTGGGACTTCAAGATCCATCACCGTTGATCAAACTCACCTAACAACATCACTAGTGCATGGCACTTTTGGATACTTGGACCCTGAGTATTTCCAATTAAGTCAATTTACAAAAAAGAGCGATGTTTATAGTTTCGGTGTTGTCTTTGATGAGCTGTTAACTAGCGAAAAAACAATCTCTTCAACAAGGACACAAGAGCCCAGAAGTTTAGCTGTGTATTTCATTCAATCGGTGGAGCAGAACAATTTGTTTGATATTATTGATAGTCAAATTTTGGAGGGTAAGAAAGAAGATATCATTGCGGTCGCGAACCTTGCGATAAGGTGCTTGAACTTAAACGAGAAGAAATGACCTACAATTAGGGAAGTCGCAATGGAGTTGGAGGCAATGCAAATGTCGCAAAAAGTCATGTGGATGCAAAACTCTCTAGTGTTAAGTTGGTAAACAGTGGGTTTGGATGCCTGCAAGATCAAAAGATTTAGCATCAATACAGAGATTTCTTCCTTCTATCCAGATTGGTGATTTTGATAAAACTTCTTGGATGCCCTTTAGATCAGGTATGTTCAATGCATATGAAACTTGGGACGCAATTAGATCCAAATTACCAGTGGTTGCATGGTGGAAAACTGTTTGGTTCTCATGTGCAATCCCAAAGCATGCTTTTTTTTATACTTGGTTGACAATCATGGATTTGCTACCCGAGATAGGATGTTGAAATGGGGATATACAAAGGACCCTAAATGTGTGTTCTGCAGAAATTGTATTGAGAGTAGAGATCACCTCTATTTGGAATGTGAATTTACTATAAGATTGTGGAGGGAAGTAATCAAGAAGCACAAAAATCCACAAAATCAGAAAAATTAGAAATATGAGAAAATATTATATGCCCCCAGTCCATATCTAGAGCTCTTTGAATGATTTCAAAATATAAAAGGCAAGAAGCCCATGGTCCAAAATGCTAACAAAGAAAGATGGATACAAACATATAGGACGATTAATTCAGTGCCTGACATATGAACATTCGTATGCAAACATTTTGGATGTTTAATAGCAGTATAAACATTCTAGGGCTGCCACTAATTTTGCATTTTCAAGTGCAAAAAGCATACTTGAAAGAACTGAGCATGTTCCTTTCAGTTTCAAGAAAGCTACTGTTAGCATAAAGCAATAGTAGGAGGCAATGCACCATTCCGCCATTAAAGCAAAGCAACAACATAATGGAGAAAGGAAACTAATGTATAATGAACAAACAGGCCAAAGTACCATGCATGTCATAATGATGGAAGCATACTTGAAAGAACACTGCAATACAAGTTCTTACAAAGGCACTAGATAAGATAGCCATGGAAAAAGAAAGAGGGAAGAAGAAAGCAGATACACAAGTAACAGCAAGCTAAATAATCAACAATTAAAGAAGTTCTTTAAATTGGATAAGGTACGAGTATCCATGGAATATTGAAAAAAATGAGGTCAAGGCTGCATATATTTTTTGGAAGCCAAGTATATGAATCCAAGTAAGATATCAAAATGTACCTTCACCACAAGGGGACTTCCTGGTGGTGGTGTGCAGAACCTTTGTGGGCATTCTCACTGGTCCCTTAACCCTCAACCGCCTGTCCTTGGCAACGCACCACGAGCCAAATCAGCACAAACTATCAATCACGAAAGAAACAAAACCTCAGTCCAATAGATGCCAAGTATTCCAATAAGATATAAGATTGAAACAACCATGAAAAACTCAAAAATAATACAAAAAACTGAACATCGATAAAACCCCCAACATGGAAAATAGTACATCATTACCTTATTAGTTAGTGAGCCAGAGCCATGCTGTTTTATGTTAAAAAATAAAAAATAAAAAATAAAAAAAGCTCGAAAATAAAATGAAGAAATTTTCTTAAAATCAACATAAATATCATCCTCTCTCTCTCTGTCTCCCCCCCCCCCCTTTAGAAGAAAAAAATCCTCAAACAGAATACAAATGGTCTTTCATTTGACATAGTCCTATTTTGTTCTTCATAGGCATTCAACGTCTCTCTATTTGTTTTCTTTTCATGAAATGAAATCAATACTTCTCACTTTGGTGGTGACTCACATTTTATGGAACCCGAAGTTAAATCATTTTTTACTTGAATACGATGAATGACTGCTCCAAAAGTTGTTTCATTGATATCCAATTCAAGCCATTTTTAGTAAAACAAGCAGCCCTGCTCATATACTTCA
This sequence comes from Carpinus fangiana, assembly GCA_006937295.1. Taxonomy (NCBI): domain Eukaryota; kingdom Viridiplantae; phylum Streptophyta; class Magnoliopsida; order Fagales; family Betulaceae; genus Carpinus; species Carpinus fangiana. The sequence goes on along the minus strand of CM017326.1, from coordinate 10,983,285 downwards.
CAAAAGAATATAATGATCAGCATAACATCCTGACAGAGAGAGAGAGTTTGAACCACAAATGGAAATATGACTCACCTTGACAACCAGAACAAGCTCTTTCATCTGAAAGTTTGCAGAAGCATACATCAATTCCACAGCATAATTAATAGCAGGGCGGCATGCATCATGTGTGCAAGCATCATCAACACATAATTAAGAAAGTATACATAATTAAGGCTTAATTCTGTCCTTGTCCGTATGATGCTCCATGGTTATATGCATTTACCAGCAGCCACATCCCAGATCTTAACTAGTTTATCAGCACTTGCACCAGCAAGTATATTCCTGCAGATGGAAACCTGTACTCCTTGTTCCAAGCAAGACCAAGCACTGGACCCTTGTGACTGTCTTTTTTGTATTTGGTTGATGTCTAACACAGAGCAAGTGATAGAAAATTGGTAAACAAAAGTCCACAAGATATTATATATTTATCTTATCGATGAAAATATAAATCAGTCAGAAGATGGAAGGCAAACTATATTTTGTTGTGAACCCTAAGTATTCATAAGATCCTTCTCTCTACTAAAGATTAGTAATCATGTTTTAGAAGTTTGTAACAGCAAAATTTTGTAGATGCTACTTGTTGCATGTGATTGCCTAGACCTACACAAGAAAGAAAACAAAAAAAGTATGCCATGAGCTTATGTCTTGACCAACAAAAGAAAAAAGATGACCAAGACCATAGAAAACTTGAGCTTAGGGCATTAGGCAGTTGAATCTGACAATGGTTTACAATATATTGTACATTCAAATAAGAACCTAAAGCAATATGTACCAAGATAATGTAAAATAGTAAATGTCCCTCCAGATTTTGTTAGACATGTAATTCTTACACCTGAATTTTAGTACAGTAAAGAAATCATTGAAATTCCAATACAGTCAAGTGTAATGGTTTGTCATTGCAACAATACATGAAATACAACCATCAGTAAAGTGCGTACAACATGGTCCTAATGTAGTATAAGACTAAGTTTTAGAATCAAATAACTGTAAAAATAAATGACAGAAATCAACACTCAAAATGCTCTATTCATTCTGAATCCAACAATATCTTCATTATATCTTTTTTTTTTTTTTAAAGGTACATAATTTGCATTGAATCAAGTATTCCTGCAGTTCAGTTGAACTTTTCCTACTTGATTTCTATGTGTCAAATGAGTTTTTTGTCTCAATGAGACAATATGTGTCTCTCTATTCTTTCATTGGAAGTTCCATTCAAGTAAATTACTTTTTTGGTTAAGAACATGTCAATAAATTTTCATAATCATATTCCTTTTTTTTCTTCTAAAACTCCATTAATTTTCATAGTCATAGATATTCCTTCAATTGCTGGTTCACAGATTTTTCAGATCTGTTCATGTTCAACTGTAGAGAATATTATAAATAAAACATCTATGACCATAATTCGGAAATATAAGCTCTTTGATAAAGCTTTTTTCTTCAATACGGCGCATAACATACGGTACATTGAACAAATGAAAATATCCCTTTAATTTTCAGGACAATTGAAATTAGCTTTATTAACTAACTGAAGAAAATGAAACATATATAGGAAGCTGTAAGATAAACTAACCTTAGGACAAATTTCCCATCCCTAGCCTTTTACATAAGAGCCTCAGGAATTGGCCGTGTGAGCTTGTTAAGTTATTATATGACAAATCCCTGACACAAAAAGAGTTTGCCATTTGCATTAGAAGATATCCATTTGCCAATATCTATCTAGTACTAGGGACTAGTGTATTGTAACTAAATCAACCAGATAGTCCTGCCATTAACAAATTTTTATATTTGAAAATAAGTATCATCCACATTTTTAAAACAAAACAGCTTTTATTTCCATTTCTCTCGTTTTATTTTCTCAGTAACCAACCACGGCACAAATCTCGAACTCAAACCCACTGAACAGCCAATTAAACAAAAAAAATCACACATACAAAGCACGTCAAAATCCATTGCAACGATCCACACAGCCCCCAACCAAATCAGCCTCAAATTCAAACAAATAACGAACCAGCAAAGTTCTAGAAGCTTCGGAGAGGAACGCGGCCGAGGGGCGTCCGAGGAGCGGCGTAGCAGCCGAGGAGCCGGAAGCTGCTGCCGACGAGGACAGGCAATCGGCCACGGCTCGGCGCAGCGGCTCCGGCGGCTTCTTGAGCGACGATGATCTCAGGCGAGAAACCCCGCCAACGCCGCCGAGCTGAAGCCGCGAGCTCCCCAGGCTCCGCGAGGGGCTGAAGCTCGAAGACATGGAAAAATTCTGCGAGTGCGCGAAATCTCGGTGAAAAAGTTGCGGTGACTTAGAATTCGCTTTCCAAAGGGGGAAAAGAAATCAAACAAACAAGAAGAAAGCAAGAGAGAGATAACTGAGAGAAAGAGAGAGCGAGAGAGAGGGAGATGACAGAACGGCATATAAGGTCGTGTCCATCGTGGGAGAAAGAAGTGAGAAAAAAATAGGGGGAGCAAAAATTGGGGTTGAAATTCGGCGAAAAAATAAGCGCCAGTTATGTTTTTTTCTATTAGAAGTCGACGCTGATAATGGGACCCATTATCAGCAGGTTATTAGTGGATGCTAATAGTACTTTGGGTTTTTTTTTTTTTTTTTTTTTGGTGAAAAGTATTAAATGCCTCTTAAACTATTAATCTTTTGTAATTTAGCCTTTCAAAGTTTCAATTCATATAAAATAACTCTCCAAACTATCAACTCCTTATAAAATGACCCATTCTGTTAATTGAAACCGTAAAAATAGATAAAAAACCTAAAACGACGTCGTTTTGGAATGTAAAGTTATTAAAATGCCTTTCTTTTAGTAAATAAAAATAAAAAATAAAATAAAATAAAAACCTATAAAACGACGTCGTCTCCCATCATCAACGAAACCTATCCCAAGAGCTTGCCAAAGCCCAGCATAGAGCTCGCCGGAGACGACCCCAAAGTCCAGCCCAGCCGTCTCCGTGCTCCCCCTCTCTCTCCGGCGGCAGCGACGCCAGTAATGTTTACTTGGTACCTCTCCCATTCCATCTCTGTGTCTTTAGAACAGAGTTTCTGCGGTTGTCCCTCATGTTCCATTTCCAAGTACTCCAGAAGCTTCCCCCAGAACCATGGAAATTGCCTCTTATAGGGAACCTGCACCAGCTTGCTTTTTCATCACTACCACATCGTTCCATGAGAGACTTGGCCAAGAAACATGGACCCATTATGCAACTGCAACTGGGTGAGGTGTCGGCTATCAATCTTAGCTGCCGCCGGAGAGAGAGAGGGGGAGCACGGAGATGGCTGAGCTGGACTCCGGCGTCGTCTCCGGCGAGCTATAGGCTGGGCACCGGTAGGCTCTTGGGATAGGTTTCGTCGATGATGGGAGACGACGCCGTTTTATGGATTTTTATTATTATTATTTTTTAACTAAAAGAAGGGCATTTTAGCAACTAAAAGAAGGGTAATAGGTTATTAGTGTCCACTCATAGTGAACGCTAATAGTTTTAATTTTTTATTATTATATATGACTATTAGCATTTACTTGTAGTGGACGCCGATAGTTTTAATTTTTTATTTATTTATTATATAGGACTATTAGCGTCTACTTATAGTGGATGCCGATAGTTTTAAGTTTTTTTTTTTATTTTTATTTATTGATTTTTTTAATTTATTTTATTTTATTAAAATTAAGACCTAAAAAAAAATTAATTTTTTTAGGTTACAATTATATATTTTTATATTTTTATTTAATATATATACACCATTTTCTATATATATATATATATATATATATATATTCAATCCAACTCTAAATTTTTTTATTATTTTAGTGAATCATATAAGCTAGCCAATTATTATTATTTTTTTTTAAAAAAAATTAAACTTGTAAGACATTATGTCAAGTTTGATCGATCATTTAATACTATCACGATCAATTGAACTAATTCATTAGGATCGATCGAATGATTAATCGATCATTTGATCATATCACGATCAATCGAATTAATTCACTAGAATCGATCAGATGATCGATCGATCATTTGATCATATCACAGTCAATCAAATTAATTCATTAAGATCGATCGGATGTTAGATTGAATAGTTGATTCTATCAGGATCAATTGAACTAATTCACTAAGATCAATTGGATGATCAATCGATCATTTGATAATATCACAGTCAATCGCACTAATTTATTAGGATCGATTTGATGTTTGATTGAACATTTGATCCTATCATGATCAATCGAACTAATTCACTATGATCGATCGATCATTTGATCATATCATGATCAATCAAACTAATTTACTATGATCGGTCGAATAATCGATCGAACATTTGATCCTATCACAATTAATCGAACTAATTTGCTATAATCGATCATTTGATTATATCACGATCAATCAAACTAATTCACTAGGATCGGTCGGATGATCGATTGAACATTTGATCCTATCACAATCAATCAAACTAATTCACTAGAATCGATCGGATGTTAGATTGAACAATTGATTCTATCACGATCAATTGAACTAATTCATTAGGATCGATCGAATGGTCAATCGATCATTTGATCATATCACAGTCAATCGAACTAATTCATTTGGATCGATCGGATGTTTGATTGAACGGTTGATTTGATCACAATCAATTGAACTAATTCATTAGGATCGATCGGATGTATAGTAGTTACTATGTAAGATGCCACATCAGTTTTATAAAGAAAATGTTATAAAATTTGTAGTAACTCTACCATTTTCTTTATGAAAAAGTATAAGTTAGTTCGTAACTAAAGTTGACTTCTTTTAAAAAATAAATTAAGAGTGATTTCGCCAACCAAATGGAAAGGAGTCGTGAACCACATTTATCCCCAATGGGGGTGGCTCACAGGCCACCTCTCACCTGTAGAGCTAGCTAGCCAGTCACCCCTATCCCCATAAGGGTGGCTCACAAGCTAGTTCCACTAGTGGCCGGGGGTGATGGATGCCTTACCAAGGGGTTCGCTTGTTTTTCCTTTCTTTTTCTTTTTCTTTTTTTTTTTTTTTTTAATTTGTTTAAGATATATATTTTTGTAAGGAAAATGCTAGGGGTTCTCCCTGTAGGTTCTCCCGGTGTTCTCCCAGCCACACGTAAAACATGATTTAAGAAAAAATAAAATTGTAGTGGCCTCCACCACCGTTTTTTTAGGCATTAGCATCAAATTTGAGGCATTAGCACCAAATTTGTGAGGCATTAGCACCAAAATTGAGGCATTAGCATCAAATTTAGGATGATCAAATTCATTTTTGGTGATACCATCCCTAAAGGGTTAACCTTTCACCTTTAGGTTTTAGTTTTGAATCCAAAAACAAGTTTTAAAGCATTAGAACTTAACTATTAACTAATAAAAATTAATCTGTTAGCAAAAAAACGGTATTACAATTTTATTTTTTCTTAAATCATGTTCTACATAAGACTGGGAGAACGCCAGGAGAACACTACGGGGAGAACCCCTAGCAAACCCCTTTTTGTAATAAAAGAAATATATATTTTTAATGTAACGTGTCAGGTGTAGACGTTGTACAATTGGTAAGAAATTCAACGGAAGGACCCATTTCAAATTCACAAAAAACTTATGCAATTAAAACTAAAAAAAAAAAATCTTGAGGCGTTATTTAAAATGACACTTTGACTTAAGGATTTATCTTAGATTTTTTCAAAAGAATGTAGATAGCCTGAAATTAAGATGCCTATTACATCAAGGGCATTATTAATTAATTTTCAAACTCAAACTGGTTGAACATAGAATCATGCTATGTTTCTTGCTTTGTTGTTGTCAACAAGTTGACCATCTTCATCCACTAAGATTAAAATGTGAAAAAAAGAAAAGAAATAAAAAAAGTGAGCGTAAGGATATAAAGAGAAACTAATTTTTCATTGCCATGAATTCTCGAACTGTAGTGGAAATCCTGAGGCAGGAAAGAGAGATCGATGCTCATAGGACCAGATACTTGATAATGCAACTTGAGGCCTGATTTGATCTAGACAACAAAATTGGATCCTTATAAAATGAACATGGAGCTTTTTGCTACCTTATACTATTACAAGACAATTAGATATATATGGCTAATCCATGTTCTTATGTGATTCTTGAAATTACTTGCAAAATACAACGAATACAGCAAATTATGTAGCTTACAACATGACATTAAACAAATAATGATTCATATTGATTGAAAAGCTAATAGTGGTTGGGCATCTATTGATGAAGTTGAAGTTGTTGATGGGGGAAGATCATCCCCTGGCTTGTACATTTCAGCTCGGACATATTCAAACTTTTCATGGTTTTCTTGAAAGTTGTACTTATAATTATGATTTTTTTGTGACATTTGAATTGCCTCCAACTCCATTGCGACTTCCTTCATTGTAGGTCGTTTCTTCCCGTTTAAGTTCAAGCACCTTATCGCAAGGTTCGCGACCGCAATGATATCTTCTTTCTTACCCTCCTTCAAAATTTGGCTATCAATAATATCAAACAAATTGTTTTGCTCCATCAATTGAATGAAATACACGGCTAAACTTCTGGGTTCTTGTGTCCTTGTTGAAGAGATTGCTTTTTCACTAGTTAACAGCCCAGCAAGGACAACACCGAAACTATAAACATCGCTCTTTTATGTAAACGGACTTGACTGAAAATACTCAGAATCCAAGTATCCAAAAGTGCCATGCACTAGTGATGTGGTTAAATGAGTTTGATCGACAATGATGGATCTTGAAGTTCCAAAATCAGCTACTTTAGCTCTATATTTATCATCTAAGAGTATGTTTGTAGACTTAATATCCCAGTGGTAAATGGGTCTGGAAGCTGCTGAGTTTAAGTAGAATAGAGCTCCTACAACTTCTGTTGCAATTCGTAAGCGCATATCCCATGTTAGTGGAAACTCTGGAGTTTGGCCATTGACATATTGGGAAAGAGTTTCGTTAGGAACATATTCATAAACTAGCATAGAAACTTCTGTCTCCAAACAACATCCAATTAGCTTAACTACATTTATGTGGTTAAGTTGTGAAAGAATGACAACTTCATTGATGAATTCTTCAAATTGTTTTCCTTCATCAATTACCTTTGACTTTTTCACTGCAACAATTCTTCCTTCTGCCAACATGCCTTTGTAAACAGTGCCTTGTCCTCCCTGGCCAAGTATTATATTTTCATTAAAATTGTCAGTGGCCTTCTCTAACTCTTTTGAATTTATCAATTTGATGTTCTCAACATTTGCTTCATGTGAAGATAATTGTTGTTGTAACAATAAACCACCATTTCGTTTGAAGAACTTATTCTTCTGTTTAATCATCTTCCTATGCTTTACAACTTTGTAGGACCACCATCCACCAACAAATAGAACCAATAGCCCAAGGCTACTACTAATACCTGCTTAACGCAATGCATTAAGAAAAGATTACTCGGTCATTGCCATAGTTTTGATTGAGAACATTGACTAAAAATAGAGATAACTCAGACAATAAATATGCTAATTATATATTTTGACTATATATTGAAGTATTCCAAAAGAAAAAGATGGTAAAAGTGGGCTGGTGAGGGAGGAAAAAAGATTTAAAAAAATAAAAAATAGCATGAAGATTCAAAGGTTCGCATTAGAATCCTCTACTCTTGCAACTCTTAAAATTGTAACTCTTAAAATTGCAACTTATTTTAAAAGAATGGCAACGATTTTGTCAAAGTCCTCAATTACAAAAGAAGAAAAAAAAAAAAAACACTTATAATAAATGATTTTTTAAGCCAATACCTAAAGAGATTGAATGCACCGCCCCTTAATATTTTTGGGGGTTGGTCGGCCATCTCAATTAGGTGTTCAACAATATATCCCAATAAACCTTGAAAGGTGACCGAACCACCTTTTCAAAGCTTATGGGGGGTGGTTGGCTCCTCATGAGTTTTTGGGATGGCTTATGAGATTGGTTGATCACCCCTAGAAAGTTTTCAGTATGCATGGTCCAGACACTCCCAAAAGTATTTAGGGGTGGTTGACCACCCACTTGAGTGGATAGTTGAAGAATCTAATTTTTGGTTTTTTTTTTTTTTTTTTTTAATATCTTGAGTGCCCTTTTAAACCATTTTAAGAATTGTAGGCTCTTGCAATTTTTAAGAATTTCTGGAAGTTCTGATCCTTTAGGTTCCAATATATCTCCAAATCAATTATACTCGAAGCATCCCTCTACGTTAGAATTTTAGGAAGAGCCCATTTTGACCCTTTCAAAATTTTTCAAAAGACGTGCTTTAATATGTTTTTATTATTTTTTTCTCAAAACATGTGTTTAAAATTTTTCTCTAAAAGCATAATATTAACTCTCCTACAAGAAATTAAGAATGTATATCCAAAGCAAGTGGGACCAATTGAAACAATTAAGCAAGGTGAAAGAAAATCAATCAAAGTAAACATACTTATTATGATCGCCCCAACAGGACGCTTGGAGTCGGCCACAATTGTAAGACCCATAAGTATTTTCACAGGTGAATCCATTATTGAGACAAGGGTACTTTAGGCATTCATTAATATCTGACATGTAAGGAGATAAACAAGATTAATAAGTATCTAATATATATTCATTTAAATCAATATTATAATATATATTATAAAGTTTTACTTAATTACAGAGATAAATAAACTAGTAAAAAACCTTACCTTGACATCCTCCAGGAAGATAGGGATTTCCTTCAAAGCCCGGTTTGCAAGAACATGTAAAAATTGAGGTCCGATCAGAAATACAAATAAAGTTTGAGGAGCCATTGTTTACGGTGGAGCCCGAGGCATCATTGGCTATTGGAAGTGAGTTGAATGATGTGTTAAGAATCCCCCATTCCAACACCACAGGAACTTCCAACATAATGTCAGACGCATTTGAGAATGGGTAATCGGCCTTGAACCACTTTGCTTCTGCCAAGAATGCAGCTCCTCAAGAAAGGTTTGGGAGGGCTGGAAGATTCGTTGCAAACTAGTTCAAACCAGTCATCAACGAAGCAACCAGGTCCTATTCCAAAAGGGTATGGGATGTTAACACTCCCACAGCTTGCTTCACATGAACCATTAATTGCTAAACCCGCAGCTGCTTGTATAAATATTGCATATATTGTACACAAAAGCAAAAGGATCTGAAATACCATTTGCACCATCATCCCTCCCTCTCTTTCTTTCTAGGATATTGATGAATGGGAGTGTGAAGCAGCAATGCCCACGCCCCCGCTTTTTATAATTAACGCCATGCAATATTATCGTCCTTTTCTAAAAGTTGCCAAGGAGTTGTATGGAAGTTGCCAACAAGACATAAGGCCTTGTTTGATAAACCGCTTCGGCAAGGCACTGTAGACTGAATCGACAGCCATCAGTACATTGTAAAAATGTCTTCATTTTGTTTCAAAAATGCCTTCATTTTATTCCCTCATATATCACGTAAATATGAGGGCATTTTTTAAACAAAATTCGGTACTCAACCTTGGTATAGTAGTCTCATTTTGTTTCAAAAATACCCTCATATTTACATAATATATGAGGAAGTGAAGTGAAGATATTTTTAAAATAAAATGAGGGCATTTTTTAAATAAAATGAAGACATTTGTGCGCTGTCATTTCCCTTCATAGTATCTTGCCATTGCCTTGCTGAAGCGGCTTATCAAACAAGGCTTAGACCAAGGCGTCTTAATTTTTGTGGACTAGTTTGTTGTTTCTGTGCATGAATATAGCTAGCTAGCAGCCGTGACTGACCTCTCATAATTGAATTGCTAGGAAAATAATACCACTCTTAATTAAAATTTGGTAACAATCAATTAGACGGCCCAGCACGCTAACTTCTGACTTGTCTTCTGCATGTTAACTTTTCCGTGTTCCCCACATAGACTAGAGTGTGCAGTTGGCTTAGTTTAGAAGCCTGGCTATAAAAGTAACTGTGTACGTAATGATGTATTATGAGAACATAAAATAACCTTTTAAAAGTCTCTTTACTTTTTATTTTTTAGCTTTTACATACATTTATCTTTTTTTTTTTTTTTTAACATATCCGTATAAGGTGAAAGCTGAAAGGAGAAGCTGATGGGACCCACCAACTTATTGGTTTCAAGGCATACCACGTCAAAACATGCTCCATCAGGCATCAGCCCACGGTCGATTGACTTGCAAGTGAAATCATGCTGGCAAAGATATTCTCCTTCATTTGTATAGTCTGTATAGACATGTTAAAAAAAAAAAAGACAAAGATAGTGAATTGAGTAATGTTAGAGCATCCACAATAAGTTATATAAAATTTAGTTAAATTTAACTTTTAAAGTATACTTTTTTAGATATAGTTAGTCACTTTTAAAGACTACCAAATATCAAACTCTTTAAATATTTTATTATTTTTAACAAATATTATTTTTTATTTATTGTGAAATCGAATTACTTTAACTACCATGAAACTCACTTTCATGCTTACATACATGAAATTATTTTTTGTGCACAATCGCATCTTTAATTCAATAGATTTCATTGATGAATGCATTTAATTTATTAGAAAAAAAAAAAACCAATGTACGTCAATTAATGCAGTTGTGTATTTGAGAAAAGAGGAGTGACGGAAAAAAAAATGGAGGAGAAAAAAAGTAAAAAATGAGAGGATGAAACTCTGGAGGGAAAGAAATAGAAAAAGAGATGAAGAAAAATGAAAAGTGGTGCTAGAATGCAATAAAATAATATAAAATAATATGATAATATTTTAACATTTGCTTTTAGTCTCTTTAAATTTGAAAAGGAAGTTTGACAAATGTTATATTTAACATTTGATAAAGAGTTTGATGTGGAGGACTTTTTGTAGATTTTGTTAAAATTTTAAAGAAATGTTAGATATAGAGAGCTTGATGTGGATGCTCTTATAAGTCTTTTTATAGTTATTTTAATTAGGATCCTCTCAAATATAATGTGACTTTAAAAATTACCGTTAAATTTGAGATGTGATTTATTAAACTTTGATCTATTGGTAATTTTAAAAGTTATATCATATTTTGGATGACTCCAGGAGAACTCTAAAAAGACTTATAACACTACTCTAGTGGGTTAAGTGTACATAGTCATTTTCTAAGACATGATATATATATATATATATATATATATATATATATAAAAT
>CM017326.1:10938423-10970878 GCA_006937295.1 Carpinus fangiana | reverse complement strand
ACCTTAATGTATCTCTTTAGGGTGTGACAAATAACAATTGACATTATATACAATAATACAAACTTAAATGTTATATTAATTAATTGTATAAAATTAAATTAGTTTAACTTAGTTGTATACTTATAAATTAATAAATTATAATATATATTTATATATGATATGTTTATTATCTACAATATATGATATACATCATATACTAACTTAACTTTAACAAATAACAACTAACAAGTAATAAGTATCAAGTAAAGTATAGAGATAAATTATATCATTACTTGATATGAATATTAAAATTATCTCAAATTTAGTAACTAGGCTCTAAGAATCTAAGCAATTAAAAAACATAGGTGACAATTAGAAAGTTAGTCAACAATGTGCAGTTAATCAATGTACGTTACTCTTTAGGATGTGACAAATGACAATTGACATTATATTCAATAATACAAACTTAAATGTTATATTATATAAGATAAATTATATTATATAATAATTATACTATATAAATTATAAAATTAACAAGTAAAGTATATAAATTATCTTTTAAGTTTATAGTTAATATAAATTTATTTAAATTATAGGAAAAATTAGGCTTGCAAATTAGCCGAGCGGCTCGTGAGCTCGCTCGAGCTCGGCTCGGTTACTGTACAAGCTCGGCTTGACTCGGCTCGGTTACTATACAAGCTCGGCTCGGCTCGGCTCGATTACTGTACAAGCTCGGCTCGAGCTCGGCTAAGCTCGCTCGGCTCGGATCGTTTACAGGCCTACTTTTAATGTTGCTATTGGTTCTAAATATTTTTGGTTAGTAAAATATTGTTCTATTTCTTTATTTTATTTTACTATATATATAATTAAACATATTCTGTAGGAGAACATTGTAATTGTTACAATGAAATATTGTGAAATGCCAATATTGTAAATATAAATTACAGTTAATTAATATTGTAAATATTTACTAATTAGAAATTTAAGAATAGGGAGTTAAGATAAAAAAAATATATTAAATCTGAGCCATCAGAAAATTAATCTTCATGAAGGAATTTCGAATATTTTGTTTACTAATTAAAAATTTATATTTTTTAAAAAATAAATAAATTATTTGTGATCGTAAATGTCGTTGATATTATCAAAGAGTGTTCCGCGTAACAAGTGAGGGGGAGATTATTGTGAATGTACTTGTGAGTGTTGAGTCTCACATTGAGAAAGTATAAAATAAAAAATAAAATAAAAGCGTACTTAATATATCTAAGTGGACACAAGCCCATTATCTTAAGCTTTTGGACTGAAATAATGTTCAAATATTTATATTAATGTATTATTAATAAAAAAATTCAAACCATTTATCTTCCCAACATTGATATGAAAGCTATTTATTCATCAAAACACTGTGGTCATCGCTAATATGGGAGCTATTAGCGACCTTTAGCAGGTGAATTTTGGCGATGACCATCAAGTGGCAATAGATCGAGAGGAAATTGTGGTCGTAAAAAGGTTATTATTGTCTATGATCAGAATAATCTTTTTTCAATAGGATTTTTGCGCCTAAAAAAAAAAAAGAAAAAAAAAATTGCGAAGACGTGGGGATGGACAATTTCGTGACCAAAAGTCAATGCAATGACTTTTAGGCTTTTTGCAATATTATCTTGTTAGGAAATCTAGCTATCATATTTTTCAAAATTATTGGGATGCGAAAAATAAAAAGAATGTAAAAATAAGTAATTACAAACATAAAAATTTACGTTGTTCACCATTAAAAGTTACGCATATAGAATTTCAACTAAGTTTCATTATTATTTTTTTAGAAACAATATTACACCATGCGTCAATTATATCCATACAAAATCCTAAAGTTATGAGCGAGTTTAACTACGGCCTTCAATTAGGTCCAAACACTAAAACTGGTAAAAAAAAATTGGTTAGTGCTTTTAATGTCAAACCCGATCAGATGCAAACTAGGTCCACATAATTCAATCTTGAAATTGGATGAATGGCCCGAGATTGGCTGTTTGATATTTGTTAACAGAAGACAAGTCAGAAGTTAGCGTGGGGGCGTTCTAATTGATTTTTACGAAACTTTCTTCTTCTTCTAATTAATAAGGGCGGTTGATCAAGGTTGAAGAGTCAATCTTGGGTAGTTGGGTCATTTAGGTCCCCACTATCCAACCACAAAATTAATCTACTACTCCTCCATTGTTTTCCCAGATCGAAGACACTACTAATTTTGGACGCAAACAAAAGGAACAGGACAAAAATAAACAAAAATTATGCAAAGGACATAAACGTGGCACTCTCACGGTTTCTGTGAAAGTTTAGAATTGAAGTTGAATGTATATATGAGCATATTTATATTTTTTTTGCTTACTACATGAAAATTTTTAGCTAATTTTTATATCCATCCCAATAAGCTAATTGCAAATGGGTGAAAGCACATATATTGATTTTGTATTTTTCTCTTAAATTAATATTATAACACGTACATATTATCACTTGACAAGTGTAGTCCAATGCATAGCTAGTTATTATATATAAAACTTTTTAAGTAAAAAAATTTAATCATACAAATTACTATTCTAACCGACATTAACATTCATACAAGGAAATGTGGTCATGTTTGTTAAACATTTTTGATCTGTCCATGGAACAAGAGCTATCGTCTTATTGATGAGTAACCAGTGAAGTGTTGTGGAGATAATTATATTGGAAGCCATCATGGTGGCTTCCAATATATAGGTCCTGTTAAACTAACGATTAAATGATTAAATTTACCTCTTCTTATCAACTTAAACTTTTGAGATAACTGATAATTTAACATGGTATCAGAGCCAAAGGTCATGGGATTGAATGTTAACTCCGTCAATTCACCTCCCATTTAAATTAAATATTCCACATGTTGGGCATCACCTATTAAAAGGGAGTTTGAGCCTACATGTGAGGGGTAGTATTAAAATAATGGTTAAGTAATTAAATTTACCTCTTCCTATCAGCTTAAGGTTTTGGGATAATTGGTAATTTAATATGGTATCAAAGCCAAAAGTTCTGGGATCGAACCTTGACTCCGTCAATTCACCCCCCATTTAAATTAAATATTTCACGTGTTGTGTCTCACCTATTAAAAGAAAGTTTGAACCCACACGTGATGAGGAGTGTTAAACTAACGATTAAGTGATTAAATTTATCTCTTCTTATCAACTTAAGCTTTTGGGATAACAGGTCCATGGTCTTGATGCGATTTCTCATATTCTTCCAGTGATTTGTCTAGAATCCCAGAGGTCTTGATATGAACATTGAATTGTATTGTTTGGTGATCAAGAAGTACTCCCTGGCAAGTACATATTAAAAAAAAAAAAAATTATTAAACTAACCTTAATTGACTTGTTATATACGCATAAATCTCAAATCATTAGACATTTGGATGTCTTTTATGATTTTCTCTTTTGATTAATTATTCTTTAGTTGATCCCTCAATATTATCACAATGATATGGGCCGGCTCTGAAGCTCAGGGTATAGATGAAATTCGATTACATAGAAGAAGAGCTTCCCAATAATAAGATCGAGTCAACTGCTATTGCATGCAATACAACCCACTTCACAAGAAAATACATTTGCATGTACATCGAAGAAATGCTGCAAAAAGATGCTTCTGAAGAGCCTTGGCAAATGCACAATTGTACTCTTTTCTACTACAAGAGCTTGCATTTTCAATGGATAAGCTAAATGACACTTTTATCTAAAATATATCCTTAAATTTGTAAAATACTCCATACATTGGAGAAGCAAAAAAAAAAAAAAGGTAGAATAGATATTTTATTAAATGAGATAAAAAAAAAAAGCTACATGTAGCGGTAATATTTTAAAGAGCTATTTTCCTAAAAAAAATTTCACATCTTTTTTTCTCCCGCTATCTCTCCCAAAATTTTCTTCTCACGTTATTTTTGTTGCTCTTTTCCCAAAATTTTCTCTTGTTATTTCTCTTCCACATCTCCCTTTTTCCAAAATTTTCTCCTACTATTTCTTTCTCCACATCTCTTTTTCCCCAAAAGTTGAAAAATATGATATTTAGGAAAAATATAATCCTTACAAAAAAATATATATATATTTAAATGATATAAATAAAAATATAACTAATTGGATGTAGGAGGCCCTTAAAAAGTCATTAGCTAAACTAGATGAAGTGATTTTTGATGAGCTATTTTACATTAAAAAAATAGCTCCTCTATTGGGAATGCTCTTAGAGCATTTCCAATAGAGGAGCCAAATGACACTTTTATCTAAAATGACTCATTAGATTTGTAAAATACCTCTTGCATAATTGCATTGGAGGAGCAAAAAAAAGATAAAATAGATATTTTATTGAATGAGCTAAAAAAAAGCTATATGTAGCGGCACTTTTGAATGAGTCATTTCATTTTTTTATTGTTTCTCACCTATTTTCTCTTTTCCAAAATTTTCTCCTGCTATTTCTCTTTGCACATCTCTTTTTTTCTCAAAAGTTGAAAAATATGATATTTAAAAAAAATACAATCCTTATAAAAAAAACATTTAAATGAGATAGATAAAAATATAACTAATCGGATGTAGAATGATTTAAAAATTCATGAATTAAAGTAGATAAAGCGAGCTTTGATGAGTCATTTTACATAAAAATTTGGTTCCTCCAATAAGAATGCTCGTAATAGCTGCGACATAATTAGATGCAATGACACAAAAGCCGCCATTGATAAAGGTGTACCCTAATAAGTGATTATTAATTGCTAATCGTCGTTGCCAACTTGCTAATGTTATTTCATTGATAATAACCAAGCGAAAATCTTTTCCTGCATGCGGGTTAATAAAGCAAGAAGTTATCAGTAACGACAAAAGTAAATGCTAATTATAATAAAATCTCAACATCATTCCATACGTCACCGCTGATGTTTTATCTAAATAATATAAAAATTAAAACTCGCATAAGCGTTGACTTTCGTTACCGTTGACCAATGTGTCGACGTTGATCCCCTCGATCATATCATATATGCAGTATGTGTTTTTTTTTTTCTTTTTTAGTATGTGTGTGTTTCTACCTAGCTCTAAAACATCCTTGTTTTACAAAGGACTTTGGACATTAACGGTGAAGCAGGAATATCCCTCCAGGAGACTCATCACGGAGAGGAGGGTTTCTCGATTTGGCACTTAATTTTGTGGTGGTGGTATTCGATTTACCACCGGAATCATGTTTATAGCTCTCTATTATCTCTAGACTTACCCATATGACTCGATGATTTCTAGACTTTTCATGTATCCTTTGACATTCTGAAACTTGTTCTATATTATTTGTTATGCCTTTGGCTTATCTATTTGGCATATATATATGACCGTACGTAAGTAGTGATTATAGACTTGATTTTACTAAAATATGATTTAGTAGTTGGCCGGTCTATATTACATTATTTCCTTTATTTTTTTTGTGGTTGTTGATGCAGCCTGACGAAGCGGAAGCCAATAAAACAGTCCAAGAAGAAAGATAAATAATTCTTAGGAGTTGAAACTCTCAAAACCTGGGAATTCTTCTTCAAAATATAGAGTCTATGTATAAATTAAAGGAAAATGGAAGAAAACTCAACTCTGAGATTCTTATTGAGAGAAAACTGATAATCAACATCAACTGAATTGTCAACAATGACTAGATGCCTTTATATAGGCTAGGCATCTCCTAAATTAACAAGGAAAAGTAAAACAAACCTAAAGGGAAAAGGAAAACAATTCATAATAGGAAAAGAAAAACCTAATCCTTATTAAAATATAATCCTAATGGAAAAGGGAAAAACTCACTCCTTATTCTAAAAGGAAAATTAAAACACACATACATAATTAAAATAGTAGTTTTCTCAAATTCCTTATGCATTAGATCATGTCACCATTTTTCGGGGTGTCTTCACGCTACCATCTTTCCGGGTCTTTCTCATATAGTCCCAAGCATTGTGGTCTACATCATCCTCCCCAGGTTGGACAGAATTCACCCTCGAATTCACATCATCATCTGATGAATCTCCCGTAAAAGGCACAAGATGTTTGATATTGAAGACATCTGAAGTCTTGATGTGGCTGGGTAACTTCAATTGATAAGCATTGGGGTTGATCTTTTTCACAATCTCTACCGGACCAATCTTGCGAGCCGCTAGCTTATTGTACTCACCAACAGGAAATCGATCTTTAGTTAGAACTGCCCACACAAAATCACCTTCTTCAAATTCCAAAGAACGCCGCTTCTTGTCCGCATCCGCCTTGTATTTTGTCGTTGATTCTTGTAGGTTCTTGATGGTTAATTGATGGCCCTCCTTAATTTGTGCAATGAGATCCTCTGCCTTGGTGTGTGTCCTCTTCAAATCAGGGAGAGGTGCTAAGTCCAACGGTGTCCGCGGGTTACTCCCATAGATGATAGTGAACGGACTAAGACCCGTACTTCGATTAACAGACCGATTGTAGGCAAACTCTGCCTGATACAGTTGTTGGTCCCATGACTTGAGATTCTCCCCCACCAAACTCCGCAACAATGCCCCCAAGGACCGGTTGACCACCTCCGTTTGACCGTCCGTCTGAGGATGATACGCACTACTAAAATCTAGCTTGGTGTGCGACAGTTGCCACAAGCACCGCCAAAAGTGGCTAAGGAATCGCGTGTCACGGTCGGAGACTATGGACAATGGTAAGCCATGTAGTCGATAGACCTCACGAAAATACAATTGTGCCACATTCACAGCATCGGCAGTCTTCTTACACGCAATGAAATGAACCATCTTAGAAAAACGATCCACAACCACAAAGATGGAATCATGACCTTTTTGGGTGCGAGGGAGACCTAAAACAAAATCCATGCTCACATTAGACCATGGGCCCTCCGGAATAGGCAGCGGAATATACAACCCAGCGTTAGTGGCTCCTCCTTTCGAAACTTGACACCCCCTACAACTCGCCACCAATCGACCCACCTCCACGCGCATGGTCGACCAATAGAACTGTTCCGCCACCAACTGGAATGTCTTGTCTCGTCCCATGTGCCCCACATTATGGCGTTCTTGGATAATTTTCAGCCTTAGACTACAATCTGGAATGCATAATTGGTGCCCCTTAAAGAGGAACCCATTAAACAATCCATAGTCCTTCCTTACCCCTGAAGTGACATCTCCAACAATGGGACCAAAGAAAGGGTCAGTAAGCAATAAATCTTTTATAAAATCAAACCCAAGTACCTCATTTTGCATAGTGACCAATAACGATGACTTGCGGCTGAGGGCGTCAGCCACCCTATTCAATGCTCCCGCCTTGTGTTTGATGGTGAAGGAAAATTGTTGCACATAAGCGACCCATTTGGCGTGCCGAGCAGAAAGTTTATCTTGACTATTGAGGTGCTTCAATGCCTCATGGTCCGAGTACAAGATAAAGTCATTATAGGCTAAATAAGAGCTCCAATGCCTTAATGACTGCACCAATGCATAAAACTCCACATCATAGGTGCTATAGTTGAGTCTGGGGCCACCCAACTTCTCACTAAAAAATGCCACAGGCTTTCCTCCTTGGCTCAATACCGCTCCAATACCAACTTTGGAGGCGTCACAATACAGTTCAAAAGGGACTTCAAAATCTGGTAGCACAAGCAATGGGGCTGTTGTAAGCTTGAGCTTGATCACTCCAAAAGCTTCCGTCGCAGCTTCATTCCAAGAAAACTTCCCTCCTTTCATGCATTCAGTGATAGGCGCCATGATAGTGCTAAAGTCATGGATGAAACGCCTATAAAAGGACACCAACCCATGGAAACTTCAGATGTCATGTAATGTAGTGGGAAGAGGCCAATCTCTCACTGCTGCTACCTTGGATTCATCCACCGCCAATCCATCTTTCGACACCACATACCCAAGGAAAAGAACCGAATCCTTCATGAATGAACACTTGTTGGGGGAAGCATAAAATTTCTCCCTCCGGAGCACACCAAGTACTTCCCTCACATGTTGAAGATGCTTTTCTTGGTTGGGGCTATAGATAAGAATATCGTCAAAGTAAACCACTACAAACTTGCCAATGAATGGGCGAAAGGCTTGATTCATCACCCTCATGAAAGTGCTAGGGGCATTAGATAGCCCGAATGGCATTACCAACCACTCATAAAGCCCCTCCCGCGTTTTAAACGCAGTCTTCCACTCATCCCCGGGCCGGACCCGAATTTGATGGTACCCACTCCGTAAATCCAGTTTTGAAAAAATTCTAGCCCCACTCAATTGGTCCAACAAATCATCTAATCGGGGAATAGGAAATCTGTATCTTACCGTAATCTTGTTAATGGCTCGGCTGTCCACACACATCCTCCATGTACCATCCTTCTTGGGTGTGAGCAATGCTGGTACCGCACATGGACTCAAACTCTCCCGGATATGCCCTTTGGCTAACAACCCCTCCACTTGGTGTCTCAATTCTTCATGCTCCTTGGGGCTCATGCGGTAGTGTGGTCGGTTGGGCAAATTTGATCCCGGCACTAGATCAATTTGGTGTTGTATGTCGAGAAAGTGGCGGCAGCTCATCAGGTAACTCCACCGGAAACACGTCCGCAAATTCTTCCATCAACCCCTTAGCCTCCACCAGTACTTTCTCACCCTTGCAATTATCCTTGCTCACCAATACATACACCATTTTTGATGCCAACATCTCCGTAATAAATTCTCGTTGTGTCAATAGGGATTGAGAGTGACCCGCCCCCTTGGTGGGTTTGGGGCTGTTTCCCAAGCTTGGCAACAAGGTTATCTTCACCTTACCTATTATGAAGCTATAGGTATTCTTCCTTCCATCATGGTGCGCCCCTCTGTCATATTGCCACGGCCTACCCAACAATAAGTGACAAGCGTCCATCGCCACGACATCACACAACATCTTGTCTTGATACCTATTCCCAATGGAAAAAGACACTAAGCAGCGTTTAGTTACGATTACGTCATTGCCTTTCTTGAGCCATTCCAAACGGTAGGGATTGTGATGTTTCTCTATCTCTAGGGCTAGCTTCTCCACTACTTCTTCCGCCACCACATTCTCACAACTGCCCGAATCAATGACAAGTTGGCATACCTTGCCCCCGATCGTACATCGTGAATGAAAAAGATTGTGGCGTTGCTCATCTTCATCTTCCGCCTTTCGAGGAGTGAAGCACACCCTCCTCACCATGAATAAAGGACCACTTTCGGCATCTCCACTGAGAAATTCTTCCTCGGCCTCTCAGTCTTCGTCAAAAGCTGCGTCTTGCTCCTCTCCTCCACCTTGCTCCTCAAAGACACCTCCCGAATCAACCAGAAGACCTTTTCCATACTTCTCCCCCTTGCGACAATCCGCCATCCGATGACTCGGCTCATCGCATCGGAAGCACTTGGGACCGGTAGGTGCTCTAGTTCGACTAGATTGCCCTGCGGTGGTGGTTCCCTTGTTTGGACCGTTTGATGGAGTAGTTCCCCTGTTTGGGAATGATCCTCCTGACCGGTTGTAGCCCCCCGTTCCTCCACGTCCAAAAATGCCCAAGGACCCCCGTGCCAAATTCTTCTCAACCAACAAGGCTCTTTGGTGGGCTGCCAAAATATTCATGGGGTCAAAAAGGTTCACCATGTCTTGAATTTGTGGCTGCAAACCCCCAATGTACCGGGACACCAATTGCTCCACCGAGTCCGATAGGTCAACTCGTGCCAACAGCTTGTGAAATTCATCCGTATACTCTTCTACCGACTTCGACCCTTGACTACAATTTTGCAGCCGTTGATACATAATTCGCAGGTAGTTGTGGGGCAAAAAAGTGGGCCGCATCTTCTTCAACAGTCTTGTCCAACTAGTGATCTTCGCCTTGCCTTCCCGCGCTCTTGTCTGCTTCAGCTGTTGCCACCATGCCGCAGCCCTTCCCCGAAACTTGGTTGCGACCAAAGGAACCCGTTTGTCGTCAGGTACCTCCTTGAATTCTAGAATTTCTTCAACAGCCGCTACCCAATCCAAAAATTCCTCGGGTTGCATACCCCCTAAGAATTCTGGAATATCCAGCTTGAACCCACTCTCCCACGGATTAGCATGAGCTTGCGCAGGGGGTCGACGGCCCTGCGTTCGGCGCTCCGCAAAAGGGTTTACAGATCCATAACTGTCGTCACTTCCGCCGTCCTCTTCCTCCTGCTGGGGGGAGTTCGACGTCGTCAACGGATGTCGTAGAGACGTGATTCATCCAGCTAGCGGGTGAGGTCTTCAATCCGTGCCCTCAATGCCGCCTGCAAGTCCTCCTCATGTCCCTCCAGTGTCGCCTCTGGCTCTTCATGAACTGAATCAGAACGATCATACACGTCGTGCAAACTTGCATAGCGGTTCCCCCCCTTTCTTGTGATTGCTGCCATGGAAAGAAAACCTGGCTCTGATACCAACTGATGCAGCCTGACGAAGCGGAAGCCAATAAAACAGTCCAAGAAGAAAGATAAATAATTCCTAGGAGTTGAAACTCTCAAAAACTAGGAATTCTTCTTCAAAATATAGAGTCTATCTATAAATTAAAGGAAAAGGGAAAAAAAACTCAACTCTGAGATTTTTATTGAGAGAAAACTGATAATCAACATCAACTGAATTGTCAACAATGACTAGATGCCTTTATATAGGCTAGGCATATCCTAAATTAACAAGGAAAAGTAAAACAAACCTAAAGGGAAAAGGAAAACAATTCCTAATAGGAAAAGAAAAACCTAATCCTTATTAAAATATAATCCTAATGGAAAAGGGAAAACTCACTCCTTATTCTAAAAGGAAAATTAAAACACACATACATAATTAAAATAGTAGTTTTCTCAATTTCTTTATGCATTAGATCGTGTCACCATTTTTCGGGGTGTCTTCATGCTACCATCTTTCCGGGTCTTTCTCATATAGTCCCAAGCATTGTGGTCTACATCAATTGTCAACAAAAAAAAAAAAAAGGAAGAAGGAAAAAAAGAAAAAGATAGTGTCATTTTGCTTAAAATCGCACCAAATAGTGCCTTTTTACACTGTTCAAACAACGCTATATATCCCATTTTTTAGTCTCTACACTTTTTGTCATTTTGAAAAAGTCAATAACCAATTAATTAATGACTTTTTTTACCCAAAAACATCATTATATTACAATCACAAAACGAAAGAATTTTTATACTGCATTCATGCGGCTTGAAACTTGAGAACATAAAGTAGATGGTTTGCAACTGTAATGATATAAAGTAGATGGTTTGAAGGTTAGGAGCTTTTTGCAACGTTTGAACCGCCTCTAACTCCTTTGTGACTTCTTTCATTGTAAGTCTGTTCTTCCCATTTAAGTTCAAGTAGCTTTTCGCAAGATTCGCAACTGCAATGATCTCTTCTTTTTTACCTTCCTTCAAAACTTGACTACCAATAATATCAAACAAATTATTCTCCTTTATTGATTGAATGAAATTTGTTGCTAAACTTTTGGATTCTTGTGTCCTTGTGGAAGATATTGTTTTTTTCCCAGTTAACAGCTCAGTAAGGATAACACCAAAACTATAAACATCACTATTTTCTGTAAATTGACTTGACTGAAAATATTCAGGGTCCAAGTATCCAAAAGTGCCATGCACTAGTGTGATTAAGTGAGTTTGATCAGCAGTGATGGATCTTGAAGTCCCAAAGTCAACTACTTTAGCTCTGTATTTATCATCTAATAGTATGTTTGTAGACTTAATGTCCCGATGATAAATGGGCATGGAAGCTGCTAAGTGTAAGTAGAAAAGAGCTCCTACAACTTCTGTTGCAATTCGTACGTGCCTATCCCATATTAGTGGAAACTCCTCAGTTTCGCCATTGGCATATTGGGAAAGAGTTCCATTAGGAATGTATTCATAAACTAGTAGAGGAACTTTTGTCTCCAAACAACAGCCAATTAGCTTAACCACATTCTCCTGGTTATATTAATTGATCATTTGGTAGCTTCTAGTTGGTAATGTCCCATGAAGCTTCACCTCATGATCACTCATGTTACAGAGTCATATGGGCTTTGAAACAAAAGGGCATTCCATATGAATACATAGAAGAAGATCTTTTCAACAAAAGTCTTGTGCTTCTTCAACACAATCCAGTCCACAAGAAGATCCCTGTGCTTGTTCACAACGGAAAACCAATTTGCGAGTCCATGATTATCCTTGAATATATCGAAGAGATCTGGCCACACAATCCCTAGTTGCCCACTGATCCTTGTGAGAGAGCTGTTGCTCGCTTTTGGGTAAAGTTTGCGGAAGATAAGGTACATGCTTGCATCCCCTTTTGCCACTTGTTCTTCTGTTTTTAATTAGTTGCTTCATCTTTTCCTCAGTAACTAGCTAGCTTAGTGGACTGGTCGTTATTATTATTATTATTATTATTAATTGTGAAGTATTTATGCACAACTAAACTCAAGCAAAGCTCGTAGTAGTGCAAGCACTAGGGCTCCGTTTACTTCAACGTAAAATGGTTTCCAGGAAAATGATTTCCGTATTTTACGGTGTTTACTTAGACGTAAAATAATAGTCAACGGAAAACATTTTCCCTTTGACCGAAAATTCTTCTTTAATTTTCGAAAAATGNCTAGACCTTAGTATTTTTATCTATTTGTTTTTAAGCATTTAAGTTAGTTTACATTTTCGCACGCCATAGGTTCGATATTCGGAACTAGGATAAGATAGGATTAGTTTAGACATTTAAATTGGTTTTTTACAAACACAATTCTCTGTGGGTTCGACCTCACACTTGCATACCCGCTACACTACAAAATGATTCGTGCTATTGCGAGTACTATTTTTGTACGATCAAGGAGTGATACACATATTCCTAATTATTTATTTATAAATGCAAAAACACTTTCTTATATTGCAGTAAAAAAGTTAAGTTTTTGTTAAGTTAAAGACTTTAAGGTTGATGGTTGGTTGGGTCTTTGGGTTTATTTGAAATTATTTAAAATAATTTATAACATTTTGTCTTGTTCATACTACAAAAAAAAGGGAGATTAGTGATGTGGTATTTCTGGCACATTACCATTTAGTAAAGTGCCAAATTAGCACGTTACCATTTGGTAACATGCCAAATTGGCACGTTACTATTTGGTAACGTGGTAAGCCACGTTATCGGCCATTTAGTAGCGTGTCACTACTGACATGTTACTAAACTTCTATTAGCAATTTACGGTTTAATAACCCGCCACACACTTTATCATTGATACGTTACTAAAATTTAGTAACGTGTTAATGATCTTAAAATGCTACTAATGGTCCGTTACAAAATTTCTTATTTTTTTGCAGTGTCAAGTCGGTAGGTTTTTGCCTTTGGTAGCTTATAGTTGGTCTTGTCACCTCTTGGGTTTTAGTCTCGATCTCAAAAAAAAAAAATTTAAGAACACACACAAAATGCCAAAATCCATAGTCAAAGAAGAATAAAATAATGAAAAAAAATCACATGATACGTGTCAAAACAGCAAACTAAAAACAATATATATTAGGAATATACGAATTGAAATCAAAGGAGAAAGTCAAGACACCAGCTATTTGAGTTCACACACGTTATCATTGACACGTTATTAAAATTTAGTAACGTATTATTAGTCTTAAAATGTTACTAATGGTCTATTACAAAATTTCTCATTTTTTTGCAGTGTCAAGTCGGTAGGTTTTTGCCTTTGGTAGCTTATAGTTGGTCTTGTCACCTCCTGGGTTTTAGTCTCGATCTCCTTAAAAAAAAAATAAGAACACACACAAAAGGCCAAAATCCATAGTCAAAGAAGAATAAAATAATGAAAAAAATCACATGATACGTGTCAAAACAGCAAACTAAAAACAATATATATATATTAGGAATAAACGAATTGAAATCAAAGGAGAAAGTCAAGACGCCAGCTATTTGAGTTCAATCTTTAATGATTAATTGAAGCACTAAAGAGTTAAATATAAAGGAAATTGAAACTATGAAGCTTGTTGTCCAAGCAAGAGGGTTATATTAATTGATCATTATTATAAAATGACCAAACTGTGAGTTAAAATTGGCACCACATTGCTCCTTCAAACATGAGTGATCATGAGGTGAAGCTTCATGGGACATGGCCTAGTCCATTCAGTTACAGAGTCATATGGGCTCTTAAACAAAAGGGCATTCCATATGAATACATAGAAGAAGATCTTTTCAACAAAAGTCTTATGCTTCTTCAACACAATCCAGTCCACAAGAAGATCCCTGTGCTTGTCCACAACGGAAAACCAATTTGCGAGTCCATGATTATCCTTGAATATATCGAAGAGATGTGGCCACACAATCCCTTGCTGCCCACTGATCCTTGTGAGAGAGCTGTTGCTCGCTTTTGGGTTAAGTTTGCGGAAGATAAGGTACATGCTTGCTTCCCCTTTTGCCACTTGTTCTTCTGTTTTCAGTTGCTTCATCTTTTCCTCAGTAAATAGCTAGCTTAGTGGCCTGGTCGTTACTATTATTATTATTAATTGTGAAGTATTTATGCACAACTAAACTCAAGCAAAGCTCGTAGTAGTGCAAGCACTAGGGTGAGGTTCCACTCTTGCAATGAAAATTTTTAAACTTAATTAGTATTAATTAATTATCTTGAGTCTTACAGATGCTTTGATAGGACTTGATCAAATTATGATTCAGTCGAATTTGAGAGAGCGTTTGCAATTCTCGCTGTCTAAGTATCTCTTGTGCTTCTTATAACGGGCAGATACTATACTATGATCACGCCCAGATAGAATAACTACCGTTGATCTCCCCTGCTTGCCTTGAAGTAAAAAAAAAAAAAAAAAAAAATCTGAGTTTATTGATTTGATAATATGCAGTGTCTCTGATTTCATTAGGGTCCTGCAATGTGGGTAGTCTACCGAACTAGTGGTGAAGAACAAGAGAAGGCCATCGAAGACACCCCGGAGATGCTGAAAGTCATGGAGGAAGATGGGCTCGGCCGAGACAATAAATTTTTTGGTGGGGACAACATTGGGATAGTGGACATTGCCTTTGGACAGATTGCTCAATGGTTGGGAGTCATCGAAGAAGTAGTGGGGGTGAAGATGCTTGAGGCTCACAAGTTCCCTCGCTTGCATGCATGGATCAAGAACTTTAAGGAAGCGCCTGTAATCAAAGAGAACCTTCCTGATCGTGATGAAATGTTGGTCTCTTTTGAAAATATTGTAAACAGAGTTGTATTTTCAGTGCTTGACTTTACAGAGAATGCACTTGGCATTTTATACATGTACAAGAAGAGTAGAAAATAAAAAGAGAATAAACACTTAATTACAATTTGATTTTGTTCTATTCAATGTATGAAATCTGTTTTCCTTATTGATGAGTGGTGTGCTTCCTTGTGTGATTTGTTTTCCTTTACTAACTCGGTTTTCCATGCAAGGGGAATTGGTTGCACCACATGCAAGGTTCTGTTGCCTTATATATTTTCTGTCAAGGCTTAATTGAGCTTGAGCATTATGTCTTGATTCTGCTTGGGCATCACTCATGAATGAGTATGGAAAGTGTTTCCTTGTATATCTTCTGTCAAGGCTGATTGTGTTTTGGGAAATCAGATTTGGTGTAGCTTGAGTATTCTGATGTGGTGCAGCTAGAGTATCTTGAGCGTGATTTTGTGCAATGGCTATATTGCCTCTAACAGCCCCCCGCAAGCTTATGGGGGATGGAATCACCATGAGCTTGAGCCGAAGATAGAGAAAACGAGATGAGCCTAGTCCTTTAGTGAATACATCAGCTACTTGGTCATCTGTGGAGATAAACTTAATGATAACATCTTGATTGAGGACATTTTCTCGCACAAAATGGTAGTCCACCTCAATGTGTTTGGTGCGAGCATGGTAGACAGGGTTTGTTGCTAAGGCGAGTGCGCTGATGTTGTCACACCAAAGAGTAGGTGCAGTAGCTAACACAACATGAATATCCTTGAATAACATACGCAGCCAAAACGATTTAGCAGTAGTGATTGCAAGAGCTCTATATTCTGCTTCGGTGTTGCTTCGAGATACAATGGGTTGCTTTTTGGCACTCCAAGAGACTAGGTTGCAGCCTAGGAAAACTGCAAAGCTAGTAGTGGATCTTTGATCGTCTGGATCACTTGCCCAATCACTATCACAGTAAGCTGTAAGAAGGAGTGGGCCCTTTTTGTAGTGCAAACCATGATCAGGTGAGGCTTTGAGGTAGCGCAACACTCGTTTGGCAGCAGACCAATGCACAGAGGTGGGGGCATGCATGTGTTGACATAACTGGTTGACTGAGAAGGCTATGTCAGGTCGAGTGAGCGTGCAATATTGAAGTGCTCCAACAACTTGCCTATACTCAGTAGGATCAGACAAAGGTTCACCATCCAGCTTGGAAAGTTTAATTCTAGAAGGAGAATGAGACTTGGCTAGTTTAGCTTCTTGCATATGAGTGCAATGCAGGAGATTGTGGATATACTTGGCTTGGCAAATATGGAGGCCAGTGGCAGTACGAGAAGCCTGAATGCCAAGAAAGAAATGAAGAGGTCCAAGGTCCTTGAGAGGAAACTCATGCTATAATCTTGTGATGAGGGACTGAATGACTATAGGATTGGACCCTGTAATAATGATATCGTCAACATAAATCAACATAAAAATATGAGTGGTGCCAGAATTGAGCATGAATAAGGATGAGTCCATTAGTGAAGCTATGAATCTAATCTCCAATAGAAAGGAGGAGAGGTGATTGAACCAAGCTCGTGGGGCTTGCTTCAGTCCATAGAGAGCTTTGTTTAATTTGCATACAAAGTGTGGAAAGTTCTTGTCAACAAAGCCTTTTGGTTGATGCATGAACACTTCTTCATCAAGGGACCCATGAAGAAATGCATTGGAAACATCCAACTACCGAATACTCCAATCAAATTGAACTGATAGAGATAAAATAACACGAATGGTGGAGGCTTTGATCACTGGACTGAATGTCTCAGTGTAGTCAATGCCACATTGTTGCTCATTGCCTTTGGCTACTAATCTTGCCTTGAATCTCTCTACTGATCCATCTAGTTTTTGCTTGATACGATACACCCATTTATTGCTTATGATATTCTGATGAGATGGAGGAGGACATAGTGCCCAAGTACCATTGGATATTAAGGCTTGGAACTCTTCAGCCATTGCCTGCTGCCACTTAGGGTCACAGATTGCCTTACTAAAGCATGATGGTTCAGTTTCTTGAAGAATTGAATGGTAGCATAGGAATGGGTGTTTGTAGGGCTGGGTATCGGTCATATCGGTCCGGTTAATAGGGTTATCGGTTATTGACCGATAAGCTATCGGTTAACCGATTCTTGACCGATTACCGACCGATAAGCTATCGGTTAATCGGTTAATCGGTCATATCGGTAATCGGTTAAACAGGCCGGTTAAACCGGTTTTTGTTAACTTTTTATTGAGCTTTTTACTAGTTGTTAATTGGGCCAAAAATTAGTTATTTTGAGAGTTCAAATACTTTTTGTTGGGTTAAAGCCTAAAATAACTTATTAAAAATTAGTTGTTTTGGCCCTTTTGGGAGCCTAAATATATATATGGCTAAACTAGCTTATTGAATCTTTTTTTATATTGATCCACTACATCTTTTTTATATTATAAAATCAAAATCAAAAGAGTAAAAAGTATAAAATTAAAAATTAAAAATACTTATCGGTCATATCGGTTAACCGATAATAAAAGTTTAACCGACCGATTACCGACCGATAAGATTACCGGTATAAATTTTTTAACCGATTACCGACCGATAACTAACGGTAACGGTTATATCGGTTCGGTTAATATCGGTAATCGGTCGGTTAATCGGTAACGGTTAATTTGCCCACCCCTAGGTGTTTGACAATGTGGTAGAGATGAAAGTCTGGAAAAGATTTGGGCTTGAGAGTCCCTGTCCGAGACCTGGTGGTCATAGGATGCAAGTCAGGTATGGCTGGTGGAGAAGAACAGGACAACTGTGTAGCAGGGTGGTTATCAGAGGGAGTAAGATGCTGAGGTGAGGAAGTAGGTGAATCAATGGTATTGGGAGAAGTAAAAGATGATAAAGGAGAATTTGCATAGTCATGAGATGAGGAAATAGGAAAGGGAAGAGGGCTGTGAGGATTAACATTATTGGTTTCTGCATCTGTAGAATTAATGGGTGCAATGGGTGAGGTGTGAGAAATAGTAGGTGAAAGAGAACTTACATGAGGTATGAAGGGCAGATCACCTGTGGCATTGACCTTAGAAGGTAGTTGAATTGGAACTTCATCTTCTGCAGGAAAGGTTTGCTCATCAAAGACCACATGTCGTGACAAGTAGACCTTGTTAGTGATGGGATCAAGACACTTGTAACCTACATAGCAATATCCAAGAAAGATACAAGGTTTGGACCGAAACTCAAGTTTGTGGAGACCAAAGGGGCGCAACAAGGGGTAACATTTGCAACCAAATACCTTCAATTGTTGATAATTTGGTTCTTTTTGATGGAGTTTGAAGAAAGGGCTGACATTGTCCAAGGTGGGTGTTGGGAGCCGATTGATTAGGTAAACACTTGTGAGAAAGGCATCCACCCAATATTTGTTTGAGAGGTGTGAGTGAGCTAAGAGAGTCAAACCAGTTTCTAGGATGTGACGTAACTTTCTCTCAGCAAGACCATTTTGTTGTGACGTGTATGGGCAGGACTTGCGATGGATGATTCCATTTTTAGTGAGAAAGGATTGGAAGATGGAGGAGGTGTATTCACCACCACCATCTGATTGTAGTTGCTTGATTGTGGAGGAAAATTGTTTTTCCTCAAGGAGTTTAAATTTAATAAAGCACTCATAGACCTCTGATTTTGCTTTTAGTGGATATAGCCATGTATATCTTGAGTGGTCGTTAATGAAGACAACATAATATTTATATCCATTTATGGAAGTGATAGGGGAGGTCCAAATGTCGGTGTGAATTAAGTTTAATGGAGTTGGTGTTTCACGATTAGATGCAGAAAATTGTTGCTTTTTGCTCTTTCCAAGTTTACAAGAATTACAAAGGATTGTTTTATTGGAATCAGAAACTGAATTCAGAACAGGAAGATTAAAAGACTTAACAAGTCTAGAAACAACATCACTTGAAGGATGACCTAACCTATAATGCCAAATGAGAGAAGAGGTCTTTATTCCTAACAAGGCTACTAGAGCACGTTTGGCCTTGAATGAGCTCCTCTTAAACCGCATTGGATAGAGTCTATTTTCAGTCTTTCCTTCCACAAGGATTGCCTTGGTGAGTATGTCCTTCACAAAAAAATGAGTGGCTGTTAGAATAAAATAGCAATGGTTATCAACACAAAAACGTTGAATGGAAATTAAATTTGCAGATGCATTGGGACAATGGAGAATTTTGTTAAGATGAAAATCAGAGTTGGGAGTGTGTATAAGAGTTGAACCAGCATTGTCTATAATGAGGCCTAACCCGTTCCTTACTTCAACAATGTCATTACCCTCAAAAGGCTGCTGAATGGTCAAATTCTCCAGATTGTTAGTGATGTGGGCATTTGCACCACTATCAGCAAACCATTCTGGATCATCAATTACAACATTGGTTTGGGCTGCCATTGCTGCTAGCTGTGGAGGAGGGTGCCTGCCTTGGTAAGAAAATTCCATTCGGTGGAAACAATCTAATGCATTGTGACTTGTTTTTCCACAAATTTGGCAGGGAGCTCTAGGAGGTTTGTTGAAATTGGATACAACTCCAGATTGGGAATTGGAATTTCCAGCAGCATTGTTAGAGCTTTCACCAATGTGGGAGTTGGGCCTCCTGTCATTGTTGAAGTTGGATGGCATCCCAGCTCTAGGTTTGTAGCCAGAGAATCCATTTGTGGAGAATCTAGAATTTTGTCCACAAGGAGGATATTTGTATTGCTGAGGCATCTTTCCTTTTGAGTTGAAATGATGATGTTTAGCACCTGTTCTTTGAGTAAATAGAGCAAATGCAGTAGAGTCAGAGACAACAGTCTGCTGTTGGTTAAGCAGCATTTCATGATTTAAAAGTTTATCCTGAAAATCCACAAAACTCAAGGGATTTTCACGAGTTGCAAAAATATATGATGTGATGAAGGAGTTGAATATAGGACTAAGGCCACCAATGATAAAGGATATTAAATCTTCATCATCAATTGGGCGTCCCACGGCTGCAAGTTGATCAGCCCAAACTTTTGCAGCTTGAAGGTATTCAGAACAGGTCATGGGACCCTGTTTCAGATTCTGCAATTGCCTTTTGATATGAGAGATCCTTGATCGAGATTGAGACGCAAATTTGCTTGCCAGAGCAGACCATACATGTTTTGATGTATTCAAGCCATAAACCGTGGCTAAGACACTTTCAGAAAGTGTAGCATTGATCCAGCTCAATATGAACTGGTCCTTTTTGTTCCATATTGTATATTCTGGATTGAGAGTGGGTTGGCCTTACTCATCAGTCAGAAGCTTTTGAGGACATGGCTCAGTTCCGTCGACAATGCCTAGAAGGTCATTGCTACGCAGAACAGGCAAAACCTGTGACTGCCACATCAAGTAATTGCTGCTGTCCAGTTTGATTGAGATGAACTGGGTGAAGTTGGGGATGAAAGGTGATGTGGTGGAAAACGAGGAGGAACCAGCTGAGTTGGAGGAAGTCATGGGGGAGGAACCAGATGAGTTTGATGAAGTCATGGAGGGTGTTTGAGTGGCGTTTGCCTGCAGCTCTGATACCATGAAAATATTGTAAACAGAGTTGTATTTTCAGTGCTTGACTTTACAGAGAATGCACTTGGCATTTTATACATGTACAAGAAGAGTAGAAAATAGAAAGAGAATAAATACTTAATTACAATTTGATTTTGTTCTATTCAATGTATGAAATCTGTTTTCCTTATTGATGAGTGGTGTGCTTCCTTGTGTGATTTGTTTTCCTTTACTGACTTGGTTTTCCATGCAAGGGGAATTGGTTGCACCACACGCAAGGTTCTGTTGCCATATATATTTTCTGTCAAGGCTTAATTGAGCTTGAGCATTATGTCTTGATTCTGCTTGGGCATCACTCATGAATGAGTATGGAAAGTGTTTCCTTGTATATCTTCTGTCAAGGCTGATTGTGTTTTGGGAAATCAGATTTGGTGCAGCTTGAGTATCCTGATGTGGTGCAACTAGAGTATCTTGAGTGTGATTTTGTGCAACGGCTATATTGTCTCTAACATCTTTTAAGCGTAGAAGGGAAATGTTGCTGCCATCTTCACAAGATTAGTCTCTAATAAACTTATGAGTTTTTGAGTCTCCATGTTTGTTTTTTTTATTTTTTTTTTTATTTTTAAATTATTATTATTATTATTTTCAATGTCGTGGCTGCTTTTGGGCGACAGAATAAAATGTAGTTACGATTGAGGTAATAAGAAAAATAATGAGGATTAGATTATCATAAGTTAAGAGATTGGATTAGGATTGATTACATTTAAATTATCATATACTCAAACACCCACCCACATTATGCTTTCCATTATGTAGGGCACGTGCGAAAAGTTATTTTGAGCGTGTAAGCTACTAAAATCTTTTTGTATTGTGGAATGAGAATTTTACCCATCATCCAAGGAACATGATCATCTCTAGTTCATTTGAACTGGAGATAATTAATTTAGTTATATTTTAAGAATATTTTTGTCTTTCACTTTTTAATGAGACAAAAATACCACTCCAATATAATTAACTGGATATTCTCGAATTCATTTGAACTAGAAATATCCTAATTCATCATCCAAAGTGGTTACAGGTTTGAACCCAAAGTTAATGCTAACTCAGCCTGAATTTATTAGTTTCATTATTAGCCATTAATCATCCATGGAAAATGTTTTTGCTCTTGTAAAAATGGTATTCTATTGTCATGTTCTGTTGTAGTATATATTCATTTATTTTGTTCTTTGATTGCTTTCGTTCTCTTCTGCAATTTACTCATTTGATCTAGCTAGACCCCACCCCCCTCCAAAAAAAAAAAAAAAAAAAGGATTCTTATAAAACTAACATGAGGCTTTCGGCTATCTTATACCATAATAAGACAACTGAATATATATGGTTAATCCATGCTCTTGAATGATTCTTGAAATTACTTGTAGGAATACAAAGAAAGCAATAAATAATGTAGCATGCAACTTGACATTAAATAAATATTAATTAAGAAGATAATAATGGTTGGGCGTTGATGGAGGAGGTTGACACGATTGATGTGGGAGCAGCATCCCATAGCTCATACACTTCAGCTCCGACATATTCAACCTCTTCATAGTTTTGTTGAAGGTTAGCACTTTTTTGCAACATCTGAACTGATTGTAACTCTATTGTGACTTCTCTCATTGTTGGTCGTTTCTTCCCATTTAACTTCAAGCACCTTTTAGCAAGGTTCGCGACCGCAATGATCTCTTCTTTCTTACCTTCCTTCAAAACTCGACTATCAATAATATCAAACAAATTGTTCTCCTCCACCGATTAAATGAAATATGTGGCTAAACTTCTAGGTTCTTGTGCCCTTGTTGAAGATATTGCTTTTTCGCCAGTTAACAGCTCAGCAAGAACAACACCAAAACTATAAACATTACTCTTTTCTGTAAACTGGCTTGATTGGAAATACTCAGGGTCCAAGTATCCAAAAGTGCCATGCACTCGCGTGGTTAAGTAAGTTTGATCAACAACAATGGATCTTGAAGTCCCAAAATCAGATACTTTAGCTCTGAATTTATCATCTAAGAGTATGTTTGTAGACTTAATGTCCCGATGAAAAATGGGGGTGGAAGCTGCTGAGTGTAAGTAGAAGAGAGCTCCTTCAACTTCTGTTGCAATTCGCAAGCGCATATCCCATGTTAGTGGAATCTCCTCAACTTGGCCATTGACATATTGGAAAAGAGTTCCGTTAGGAACATACTCATAAACTAGTAGAGGAACTTCCGTCTCCAAACAACAACCAATTAGCTTAACCACATTCCTATGGTTAATTTGTGAAAGAATGACGACTTCATTAATGAATTCTCCGAGTTTTCCTTTATCAATTACCTTGGACTTTTTCACTGCAACGATTCTTCCATCTACTAACATGCCTTTGTAAACAGTGCCTTCAATGGTTTAGAGCTAAAAACCGTCACTACAAAGGTAGTGACGGTTTTATAGTGACGGTTCCAAATGGTAGCTAAACAATGGTAGGGAAATAGGGGAAAATGTCAATTTAGGCAAAACCGACACTAATTAGTGTCTGTTTGTCCAAACCAACACCTTTTAAAAGGTGTTGATTTAAAAACCATCACCTTCAAAAATGTGTCGATTTTTTTAAAAAACCATCACCTTTTAAAAGATGTCGGTTTTTTAAAAAACCATCACTAATTAAAAAGTGTCGGTTTTCTAAAAAACCAACACTATTTTTTTTTAATATATACTTTTTTGATTTTTTTTTTTTTTCAATTTTTTTCCTAGCTTCTTGCACAAAGCAAGAAGCTGGCCAATTGTCCATCTTAAACATAATTAAAATTCTATAAACGCAAAATTTTCAGCCATTTTGATCTAAGTTCATACATTCCATTACTTTTTTGCTTCTCAGTACCCAACATATGAATTAAAAACAAAAATCCAGACAAAAATATGAAGAAAATAAAGAACTTCACTAGTTTAATACAATTAAAACAATAAATTCTCCCACTTAAGAGATTGCCAAGATGATCCGATGCTAAAGATACAACATTTCACAATATTTGAATACATGAGAAACTAACATAACAACAAGAGACGAGATTGGGGTCCAGAGAATGTGTGATCAGTTCACAAGAACATTAAACTGCCATCTCTCGAGCCTCCTCTGCTTCTTATCATCATCATATGACTGTAAGAAGAAAACAACATCATCGGTAAGACAACAAAATCCAGCAAAACATTCTTCACATAATTAAAAGAGGCATTAGTTATCATCTAAATAATCTTACAAGAAATCTTACTAGGACATTTCCCATCTTGAACTAATAGGTTTTATTTTTTAAGCCAACCAATGTTAGACAACGTAGTATTTCAAGGATATGAGTCACTTTATTCAAGCATTAAGGTGATCAATATATAAATAAAGACTTAACTTTTTCTTTTTAATTAAGGCAAGCTGTGATGTGGGAACTTCCCAAAACCAATCTCATACCAGTTTCCCCCATATCCAAACACTGGTTGAAGTTAAACATGATCAAGGTATGGTACTAAAGAAAATAAAACATGTACATGTAAGCAATTAAAACATAGTACTATATTATGGTAAGCAAAAACAGAACAATAATGCACCAGATTTTTTTGTTGTTGGTCGAAGATGAGCAGAGCTTTTGTTATTGAATTCTCTGCTAACTCTTTTCTTTTGGATTGGATAGGAAGTATCACTCTTCTCAACCTGTAGGAAATATTCAAAATCAAATTTAAGAAATTAGCCTTAATATATATATGATGATTAGATTAGATGTATTGATTATTTATTATCACAGAGATAAGCGTTGCAAAGGAGAGACGATATAAACAGACAAATAAAAAATGTAGCTGAAATATAGAAAAACTTTTGATTCACAAACTGAAGGACAACCGGATAAAATATGAATAGAGAAAGTATTACTTTCCACATAAACTTAAAAATCATAACTATGTACCAGTGTGTGTTGAGCTTAGGATGAAGAAGGGAAACAATGGAAACGCGCTGTAACAGATTGCAGAGAAAAGGAGAAACGATATGAACAGATTAAAAAAAAAAATGTAGCTGAAATATGGAAATATTCCAGATTAATATTGATGCTGATGAACTTTTTTAAGGAGTACTATATGCATACATAAAGGTTTCATTACCAGGCACAAGGAACTTTTTTAAGGAGTATTATACGTATTCTTGGTTGTTCCTAATTTTTGGACACTGTATTTTTCCACATCACACAATCAAAATGTCCAACATAAGAGGTATAAGAGATAAGAGGAAATCTCGATCTCGCAGCTAATGAAGAGATAATTCTAGTAATTTTCACCCCTCCCTTGCTCAGCTGGTTGAGATTTATCTTTATTCTCTTCTGTTTCATAAAAAATAATTATGGAGCGACAACTCTTTGCTTGCATTAACTTGTGTATGGTTATGTACTCAGAAACAATATTAATACAAAGTGCATGTGGGTTACCCAAGAATAAAAAGAAAGAAAACGAATGCAACCAAGGAATAAATTAAAGCCTAAAAGAAAGGAGTTAGCTAGAAAGGTGGCTTTGTTGGAACTGAAGGCCCCAAAAGTAAAAACCATATCAAAAGCATATATGAAGATATATATATATATTACAATCTGTATAGTGGAGAATACAAAAGCCTCGCTAGCTTTGTAGCTAAACAAATTTCTCACATTATTGATTCAAACTACCTTAATCACAAACTTGAAGCAACACTTGAAAACAAATTAAGAACTGTATAAAGAAGAAGAAACAATAAATGATGAAGCCTTTACAAGGGATAAAAAGTGACAGTTTGTCGTTGACCATGAGACAATTCAGACGCCATGACATGGCTTTGAGACAATTCAGACTCCACAGCATAATTATCAGTTCATAAACTTGAATTTAAGACATAAACAAAAGAACTAAAAGAATAAAAAGAACAATCCTCACTTCATACCAAAACACCAATTCAATTACATTAATCTTATCCAAACGCATATCCATATAATGAAACTCATTCACAGCAAAAGCCAATCACATTCACATATTACCATGAATCATAACAGGAAATGCCTCAGAATCTCCAGCAAATAAACCAGCAAAACCGACTTTCAAAGTCAAAAACATCTAAACACCCATTTATAAGAAAAGCTAAGGAGTTCCTGCAAGGAGTTGGGCAATGATTGAAGGTACAATCAACTCTTTGAACCATTTAGGCAGAAAAAAAACTAGGTGAAAAATAGAGAAAGAGGAAATTAGAACAGAATTATCCATGATGCTGATTCATAGGGTCATAACAAACAAATAGTTCAATCATACTGCATAAAATGATTGGCAAAGAATCTAGTGAACTAAAACCAAAATTACTATCCAAAATTTTAATCTATTCTTTTAACTAGAAGAAGATTTACAGAGTCTGGAAAATATGCGCTACCTTTACATTCATATACATGTATATACAGACAAACATGATGTATGTATGAATGTGTATATATAGGTACGTTTATATGTTTATGTATGAATGTGTATAATGAATATTGACGATTACAACTATCTTCTTACTTTGGAAACTAATAAAAGTTCAAATTCAAACAGCAAAACAATATCATTGGCTCCCACATGCAACAAACCGCCAAATAATGAAGTAAAAATGACCAATTGATCATCTGCCAGAGGCAACATCTGTTTGAGTCATCTGCTTCCAAATTACAGTCCATTATCAAGCACTTATCCTTCAAAACAACCATAAATTTTGAGACTTTTGATGTGCAAGCATGCCAAAAAAAAAATTAGACCCCAGCTCTGGCAAAATGCAACTTAAGGGGCTCAAGAAAAAAAACATTAACACTCGACCTAGATGTGAAAATGAAGATAATTAGTATGCACCCCAAGAATTTCAATTTTGGTTTCCCTTCACATTTTAGAGTATTCAAAACCACAGAACTAGTATGGACCTATATTGAACCTAGCAGCATTAATTGGAAGAAATCCCATTCTTCAGCAAACGTAAATCAAGTAACAAAATCTGAAAATTGATTAGATTTAGAACTATGTATCCTCACCAAACGAACGGGGATGTTAGTCTTCTTTGCAAAACGTAGCAAGACTGCACGGATCAGGGCAGAACTCAAGACTCAAGCTTATGTACACTCCAGAAACCACCATATAACATCACAGCATAGACATGCAATCACACCCACACTAACAATTTGTCAACATTAGATCGAGCTAAACAGGCAACTGAAAATAATTTAACAATTAATTACTAGTGCTTGGGATTAATTCGAGGTATCCCCAAAAGTAGTCACTCAGAGCTCCAAACTAACCTGCTAGATATGGCCACAACCGAGACTCTGTAAGTTTTACTGCTCCTTTGAGAAATCTCACCGACGATCCTCCAGTCCTCCTTACAGTTTGAGAAATCTTTCCGATGTTCCCCCTTCTTGCAGTTTGAGAAATCTTTCCGATGGTCCCCCTTCTTGCAGTTTGAGAAATCTCACTGATGGTC
The DNA here is from genome assembly GCA_006937295.1 of Carpinus fangiana. Classification (NCBI taxonomy): domain Eukaryota; kingdom Viridiplantae; phylum Streptophyta; class Magnoliopsida; order Fagales; family Betulaceae; genus Carpinus; species Carpinus fangiana. Next base: position 10,943,688 of record CM017326.1, on the reverse strand, counting down.
CTCGGAAATGGCCACAGCCGATGGTGCTTCGGCGACGGAGAGAGAAAAAATATAGATTAGGGCAAAAGTGAAGTGAGACGAGGGGTTTAGATTTTTGGTGCGAATTTTCACTCGTTCCCGAGTTTTTTTTTTTTTTTTCCCTGATTCTGGGTCAACCGCCAGGTTATTACTTTCCGAGGCCCTGCGAGCAGTTTTGGGAAGATCGGCTGCAATCTAGGCTTCACCGGGCGATGGCTACTGATGTGCGAATCAATCAGTCAACTGCTGTGACAAGTGAGATGGGGACTTCCTTCTACTACTTCCTTCTAGAGCTATAGATTCTTGAGGACGAAAAGAACAGAGAAGAAATTAAGAAAAGAGACGCCTGGAGCTGGATAAGAGAGGCGGGGGTTTTAATTTTTTTCAAAGACCGACACCTCCTTTTCTTTTTTAAGGAGGTGTCGTTTTGCTAAAATTGACACTATTTAATAATATCAGTAAATAGTGTCGGTTTTAGCAAAATCGATATTATTAGAAAAATGGTGTCGGTTTCACCAAAACCGACACTATTAAAAAATAGTGTCGGTTTTGGTGAAACCGGCACCATTTCTCTAATAGTATCGGTTTAATAGTGTCAGTTTTAGTGAAACCGACACTATTTCTCTAATAGTGTCGATTTTGCTAAAACCAACACTATTGGACATGTATTAGTGTCAGTTTCTTAAACCGACACTATACCAACCGTCACTAAATTCTTATATTTTTGTAGTGCTTGTCCTCCTTGACCAAGTATTCGATTCACATTAAAACGATAAGTGGCCCTCTTTAATTCTTTTGAATTAAACAATTTGATGTTTTCAACATTGGCATTATGTGAAGATAATTGTTGTTGTAATAATAAACCACCATTTCGTTTGAAGAACTTGTTCTTATGTTTAATCCTCCTTCTTTTCTTTACCATTTTGTACGACCACCATCCACCAACAAGTAAAACCAATAGCCCAAGACCACTGCTAATACCTGCTTAACGCAATGTAATAGTAAAAGGTTATAGGAATAGTTTTGATGTACCTATTGAAACAAGCAAGGGGAAAGAAAAATAAAATGGGAAGCCTTAAAGCACTTTGAATATCCAAGTAAACGTACATACCTATTGTGAACACTTCAACCCGAGACTCAATGGTCAAAAATTCGGACGGTAACAAATGTAAGACCCATTGTAAGTATAGATTCTCTTTTCTTCTTCATTATATGTATTTTCACAGAATACAAGCGGCGGTGGATTATAACCCAAACAAGGGTGTGTGAGCTCGCATTCCTTTATAACTGACAAGTAATTAAGGAGACAAACGCACATTAGCATCTAATAAATCAGCAGCAAAATTCAGAGTGCATGATTATTAAATCACTAATCATTTCAAAAGATTAAGAATAGAAAGAAAAAAAAAAATAATCTGATCACGTGAGTTCTCTTGTGAGGCTCAAGTGATTCCCACCTTCACTTAAATTTTGGAAAAACTTTAGGGAACTCTTTTGAACTTCTACCTATTTTGAAATATCATCCTCAAACTTTAAAAACTCTTAATTTACATCCCTGAATTTTCAATTTCTTTTAATTTAGATCCATCCGTACAAATTATGACACAAAATTTTTTTAAAAAACCAAAATATCCCTAATTTTTATTTTTTTAAAAAAAATAAAAAAATATCTGGAAGTTGGAATTTTATACAAAAGTCACCGTTCAAAATTCACTATTTAAAATTTCAACTTCTAAAATGTTTTTTTATTTTTTTTAGAAATGAAAATCAAGGGTATTTTGGTCTTTTTGAAAAATTTTGTGCCCTAATTTGTACATATGGGTCCAAATTAAGAGTAATTGAAAGTTCAATGGTGTAAATTGAAAGTTTTTTAAGTTTAGAAGGGGTATTTCAAAACAGGTGAAAGTTCAGGAGGATTTTGTAAAGTGTCTCCTAAATTTTAAGAAATATATAACCATGCATTGACGCACATGCAGGCGGAGGGTATACTAAATAGAATATAGAAAGTTTATTAAGAATATTACTTAAATTGAATGTTCAAGATGCTAAAAATTAATGTAAAACCCAAACCAAAATAAAAAATAAAAATCATAAACTTCTCTAAGTAGTTCAATTATTTATTCCAATAGTTCATTTTCTGTCTAAAATTTCGTTGAAGACTTCTAATTTGCGAGTGATTAATTAGGTCAATTACTTATTCTAATTCTAGTAGCCCATTATCTATATGTGGAAACTTCAATTGCCGACTTTTGAAAAGTCATAGAAAATGGACTATTTGAATAATAATTAAACTATCTTAAAAGTCTTCAATGGAGCTTTCGATTGAAAATAAACTATTAAAAAAGAAGAAGCAAATATCTAGATATTTTTTCTACTTTATTTTCAATAAATTTTGTACTTATCTCAACAAAAAACAAAAAAAAATGCAAGATACTTGATATATATATAGATAGTGAAGAAAAACAAATGCAAAAAATTAGGTATACAAATTAATTAAGCTTATTTCTCTTTGTGAAATTAAATTTCAGAATGAGATATATACATATAAACAAAAAAATAAAAAGAAGAATTAAAGAGATAAATAGAGTAGTGCTACGAAAACTTACCACGACATCCTTTGGGAACATAGGGATTTCCTCCAAAGCCGGCTTTGCAAGAGCAAGTAAAAGTTGCGTTCTGCCGATTAACCACTAGGCTACAATTATAGGTGGAGGTTGGCTATTGGAAGTGAGATGAATGATGTATATGGAATCCACCATTCCAACACCACAGGCACGAAAAGCGAAAGAGTGCGGTAATCGGTCTTGAAGCACTTTTCTTCTACCAAGAATGCAGAGTTGCATCCATTGATCATGACAAGATCATCTTTACTATTAATTACCTTCATTGTTGTATTGAAGGCATCGAGATCCGAAGGGATTGTGGCTTGGCAGCATGCAATGGATGCCAATATTGCAGCTACTTGCATTTATCACTCTAGTCGTGTCACAAATGGACATGCACCCACCAATAATTGAACCAGACCCATCTACGGACCCCATTGAAGCCAAGTTGTTGCAACCCATGGCGATGAATCTGTTTTCGGATTGGGAGAAGATGAAAGGGCTGTTTCGTAACTCCACAATGTTTGTTGTGCTGCTTGTACCTTTTGTGCAATTGTAAACTGTCGGAAAGTTGACGCGAATTGTGCCGTCTAATGAAATATTGAGCACCTCTAGGTCGAGGATCCGTAAGAACGGCTTGGGAGAGGCCAAAGAGTCATTTCTGCAAACTACTTCAAACTAGGCATCAGCGTAGCAACCAGCTCCTATTCCGAAGGGTATTTGAGGTTAACATCCCCGCAGTTTGCTTTACATGAGCTGATTGAAAAGGCCGCTGCTTGCACAAATGCGTAAATTGAAAACTGTTCGTTTCAAGTATTGGCTAATGTTCATGAGCAAAATGGAAAGAAAAGAGGCAAGCTAGTACAAGCGTTCGGACGGACAGATGGACCGTCCGGACGTGATACAGTTCCAGTACTAAATCCCGAGAGCTCCGTTCGCAGCCCGTCCGGACACCTTCGAACACGCCGCACCAAAAGACTAGAGAAAGCGATGTTGCCCTAGAACCGTCCGGACGGCCAATTCTCCCGTCCGGATGGCCCGTGTTAAATTTCACTTTCCACGTGTTATTTAAGTAGCTCGTCCGGACGAGCCAATTTACCGTCCGGATGGTCAATAGCTTCTAGGTCTAAAATACATTGTATTTGAGTTCCAATTAGACTAGGAGTCTTTAGGTGTTATATATAGATCTCTACAGATCTGTATTAGGCATGAATTCTGAATCTTAGAATTTGCCGTCATGTGCTAAGAGAGCCTTTAATATTGAGCGTTGTTTTTCTCTCTCTTAGAGTTTTTATTCTTTGTGAATTATTTTTGAGCGTCATTGAGAAGCCTATCGGAAGGGTCCGATAAAGGAGAATCACGTTGAAGAAGATTGTGAGCAAGGAGACGAGTCGGAGGCTTGTCGATCTTACAGAGCCGAGGTCTTGCAAAGGGTTGTAAGTGTTCCTAGTGTCTGTAATCTCTAGATAATCTTTTGATAGTGATTTCTTGGGTTTGGCTGCCCCGGAAAGGTTTTACAATTAGAGAAGTGCTCTAATTGGTTTCCTCTTCGTAACCAAAATATCTGTGTCTGATTTTTTATTGCTTTTGATATTTTGTTGATTGAATTGTTTATTGCTTCATAGTTTAATTCCGCATAAATTGTGATAAACAATTGTTTGGAGTCTGCATAGGGTTTTTCAATTGGTATCAGAGCGGGTTCACTTTGTAGGGATTAATTTCTTGAGTGTGATCCTAGACTCCGTCTAATATGTCTCACACGGTTGCACCTAACTCACTTCCTGTCTTTGACGGATCCAATTATACTTTTTGGAAAATTCGTATGAAAACATATCTCAAATCCATTGACGTTTGGCATATTGTTGAATATGGATGGATTAATCCTAATAAGGCAATTGCTGAATTTTCAAAGGATGAAAAGATTGCTTCTTCTGTGAATGACAAAGCGTTACATGCCATCTACACATCTTTGTGCTTTGAAGAATTCGAAAGAATTTCTCGGTGTGTAATTGCTAAAGAAGCATGGGAAACTTTGGAAATTACCCATAAAGGATCTAAAATTGTGAAAGCCTCTAAAATTCAAATGTTAGTGTCAAAATTTGAAGAGATTAGGATGGAAGAGGAAGAGACTTTTGATGAATTTTATTCTAAGCTTAGCACCATTAGAAACTCTACCATTAATCTTGGAAAGAAAATGACTGATGCTAAGATGGTCAAGAAAATCCTGAGATCACTACCTCCTAGATTTATACCTCAGGTTGCTGCGATAACACAGAGTCAAGATCTAGAAACCATGAGAGTAGAGGAACTTGTAGGTTCACTTCAGACTTTTGAGCTCTTGCTACCTAGGCCCCGAAATTCAAAAAATCTAGCTCTTAAGATCAAGACTACTAAAGGTAGACCTGTAGATTTTTTTGATGAGGAGTTTGGAGATGATGAAGAACTAGCTATGATGGCTAGGAAGTTTAAGAAATTTCTCAGAAACAAAGGAAACTCTAGAAGTAGGGAATCAAAAAATTCTGTGAATCCTAGTCATGAGGTTAAGTGTTATGAGTGTGGTGGTGTTGGGCACATACGTGCTGATTGTGGAAATTTGATCAAGTCAAAAGGCAAGGCTTTTAATGTGACTCAAAGTGATGAATCA
>CM017326.1:10867142-10936902 GCA_006937295.1 Carpinus fangiana | reverse complement strand
AAAAAAAAAAAAAAAAGGTTCTTGTTGATTGTTGGGTCTTATTTTGAGGGGGAGTTTCTGTTCTTCATGATCTTGTGTTATAACATGCAATTCTTCATCGGTTGATCATGAATTTTATTTATATTTTTTGTTTCTGTTCCACATATGCCTTGATGCTTTTGTTGAGTGTTTCAGGAAATTTGAAATATTTTGTCAATTTGTGACAAAAAGGGGGTGTTTGTTGCGGTAGATGATTTTGTTCCCGAAATTGTCAAAGGGGGAGTTTGTTTGTTTCAAGTATTGGCTAATGTTCGCGAGTAAAATGGAAAGAAAAGAGCCAAGCTAGTACAAGCGTTCGGACGGACAGATGGACCATCCGGACGTGATGCAGTTCCAGTACTAAATCCCGAGAGCTCTGTTCGCAGCCCTTCCGGATGCCTTCGAACGCGATGTTGCCCTAGAACCGTCCGGACGGCCAATTCTCCCGTCCGCCGTCCGGACGGCCCGTGTTAAATTTCACTTTCCACGTGTTATTTAAGTAACCCGTCTAGACGAGCCAATTTACCGTCCGGACGGTCAGTAGCTTCTAGGTCTAAAATACATTGTATTTGAGTTCCAATTAGACTAGGAGTCTTTAGGTGTTATATATAGATCTCTACAGATCTGTATTAGGCACGGATTCTAAATCTTAGAATTTGCCGTCATGTGCTAAGAGAGCCTTTAATATTGAGCGTTGTTTTCTCTCTCTTAGAGTTTTTATTCTTTGTGAATTATTTGTGAGCGTCATTAAGAAGCCTATTGGAAGGGTCCGATAAAGGAGAATCACGTTGAAGAAGATTGTGAGCAAGGAGACGAGTTGGAGGCTTGTCGATCTTACAGAGCCGAGGTCTTGCAAAGGGTTGTAAGTGTTCCTATTGTCTGTAATCTCTGGATAATCTTTTGATAGTGATTTCCTGGGTTTGGCTGCCCCGAAGAGGTTTTACAATTAAAAAAGTGCTCTAATTGGTTTCCTCTTCGTAACCAAAATATCTGTGTCTGCTTCTTTATTGCTTTTGATATTTTGTTGATTAAATTGTTTATTGTTTCATAGTTTAATCCCGCATAAATTGTGATAAACAATTGTTTGGAGTCTGCATAGGGTTTTTCAAAAACAATAACAAATTAAATGATCTGAAACGCCATTTGCAGGGCCATCTCTCTCTCTCTGTGTCTCTTTCTTTCTAGGATGGTACGTGAATGGGCGTGTGAAGCAGAATGGCCCAAGGCCCCCTGCTTGCTTTCATAAGCGATTATCTTCCTTCCGGTAGTCGCCAAGAAGACCAAGTTGCCTTCTGTGCATGAAGCTAGCAGCCATGGTTGACCCATATATATGCATGGTCCACAATTGTGGCTTTTTGGGCACGTCGTATATATTCGTAACATGTGTTATCCAATCAATTAGAAGGCCTCATGATCTGGTCATTCTTCCAATTTCAAGATTTAATTAAGGGGTTTAATACTTTTATACCCTCTAGGATTTTAAAACTTTATTTTTTTTACTATGGTTTCATTTTTATTACAGGAAGTACCTATAATTTTTATAAAGATCAAGATGGTATTTCCGATAAAATTTTATCCAAAACTTAACAGAACATCATAACAGTATCGATCAGATGTTGCCACTTTTTTAATAGGTAATATTTTTAAAGCGCGTTAATGCTTAAAAACTTCATAATAGTTAATAAACTAGTCCAGACAAAGACCAAGTTGTCTTTGTCTAGACTAGTTTGTGCTTGCTGCATGTGCATGAACGTAGCAGCCATGATATATTGAACTCTCCCATAAATAATTACCAGGAAAATGATCCCATATGGATGCTCCACAATTGGGACTTTTTGGGCGCGTCTTATAGACCCCTCCAATAGCAACATTTAAAGCATATTCTTGCGGTGTTGCAAAATTTTGGGTTACCAATTATGTGAATGGTGGAAATTAATGTATATAGGTTGCATGCATGGCTACAATATATGCACCCTCTAGAATGTTGACGAATCAGACTTTAAAACAAGCAGATTATATATATATATATATATCAAGAACATTAATTAAGGAGAAAAAAGAAAAAAGAAATAAAAAAATCTAGTAACTTTGAAAGTTTTTTTGACGAATATTCATGCATGATTGAAGCAGAGTTTCTAAGTCATAAGTTCAGCATAACGCATGGTAGATCAGAGTAGATAGCAGCAACTAATCGTCCGAAGTGATTACATGTTTGAACTCAAATTTAATGCTAACTAAATTAAACCTGAATTAAAGTATTATTATCATTAGAAGCCAATTTTTTGCTCCTGTAATACTAATTTTCTATTGCCATACTCCGTTGTTCGTATATTCTTTTATTTTTGTTCTTTGCTTGCTTTCATTGTCTTTTTAGTTAAGTTGTTTTCTGATCTAGAATGGAATGAGAACGACTTTAGACAAGTCTCAAAGCATCCCTAAGAGAGTTTTATGCATTTCAATCAACAATATTTCTTTCTCAAAGAATATTCAGGCGGCTTGAAATTAACATAAAGCAGATGGTAGGCATTACTACTTTTCACACTCAAACTGGCTGACCATAAAATCGTGCTCTGCTTCTTGTTTTGTTGTTTTCAATAAAATAAAATAAAATAAAAATTGTGAAAGATGATTTGATTTTTCTTTACATCTTTTTTTTTTTTTTTTGAGCAATTTAACCATTATGTTTTCAGAATATATTGGGGGATTTGATCTTAATTAATTGTATTTTATGGTAATCAGATTTACCACACAATTTGACAAGCCCCCAAACTTCAAAACCTTTCAATTTGAACACTTGAATTTTCAGTTGCAGTCAATTTGAACTCCTTCATCAGATTTTAAACCTTAAAAGTGAGACAATGACGTTTATACTTTTGATTTTTTTTTTTTATAAAATTTTTAAATTTACCCTTAATTTCAAATTAATAAATGAATAAATAAAGAATATTTTGATCTTTTTAGGTATTAGAACGGCTAAATCTAACGAACAAGTTTAAATTGGCTGCCATTGAACTCCATAAATTACCAAGAAAGTTGATGGTCTACGGCATCCATCCAATTTCAAGATTGAATTATATCAAGATAGAGGTGATTCTGTCCTCCAATAGGATATCGCGCAAAAAGCTTAATAGTAACTTCGAAAGTTTGACGATCATGATTGAATAGTTCTATATTGACAAATGCGCACTCTTTTGATGCTGTAGAGGGCAGAGTTTCTAAGTCCTTGTTCAGAACTTTGACCATGTCCTAACTTCCTAATTACCTAGTCTTTCTCTCCTCTTTAATCCTGGATCAAACTTGTGTGGCTGGCTTCGTCCAAAACCAAGGAGACATTTTGGTATTTTGTTCTTTGTTTGCTTTCATTGTCTTTCTCAAGTCAAATCATTTTCTGATCTAGAAATGAATGATAAGGAATACTTCTAAAACGTCCCAAAACATGCCGAGTAAGAGACTTTTATGTATTTCTTTCCTAAAGAATATTCAGGCGGCTTGAAATTTGCTTAAAACATAGACTGAGCCATATAAATTATTATTTCTTCTACTTCTTTATTTCGCTTTGTGTTTAATTTCGTGTACACAGAGGCGGAGGGAAGGGGGGTTGAAGGGGGGCATATGCCCCCTTCGACTCTTAAAAATTTTATTATTGCTTTTGAACAAAAAATTATGCCCCCTTTCAGCCATTAATGATGCCCCCTAACTCCTGGGCCTGAGTTCCTGACCCTCAGCCATGGCCCATGATGTCCCCTAACCCTAACGCTTGACCCTCATTCTCCCTAGTTTATTTATTTATCTTTTTTCATGAGCAAGGTTGAAGTTGAGCTTCAGAGATGGAAGGTAGAAGATGAACATGTATTATTGATACGCACCATTTCATTAAAGAGAGAAAAGAAAAAGAAAAAAAAAAAGTAGATGTCTTGTCTACATGATGTATAGCTGCTGTAGCCGCATGACAGCATGCTGCTGGCATCAAAATGAATGGGAAATGCTCTTTTGCATTCTCCCAACCATCTCCTCACCATCTCCTCTCTCTTGTGAGGAGATGGGTCCCATGTGGGTCCCATGATAGAAGAAAAAATGTAAGAGAGAAGATGGGATGGAGATGGTTTGGAGAATGCATGGTAGCATCTCCCAAAATGAATAGGGGGGGGTTACAACCGTACAAGCTACAGCTATAGGCTCTTCTTGCTTGATTTCCACATGGGACAAAAAAAGAAATGAATAAAAAAAAAAAAAAAAGTGGCCAATTGGAGTACATTTTTAACCTAAACAATTAAAAGCTGTTTCCCCTTAAAAATAAAATAATAAAATTAAAAGCTATTTCTTTTCTTCTTCAATCACTCGCCCTGCTGCAACTATATAATTTTTTTTTTTTTTCTTTCTAACTTCATCGAGGTTGAGGTATATACTTTTTTAGATTTAAATTTAAATTAATTTTGTAAATTAATTTTTTTCATAATGTTATTTTTAACTTTTTAAGCCATATTTTATTTAATTGTTTCTATCTTTCTAATCCAAAAATACTGAAGATCAATTGTCTAATTTTAAGGGAAAATTAAGCTATTGTGGTATGTAATTAATTTTTTTTATTTAAATTTAAATTATTCTTGTAAATTGTAAATTAATTGTTTTTCCTGCATTATTTACGCATTTATATAATTTTTGTTTCATATTTTAATTATGTAAATATATATAATTGTAGTTATAAAGAAAAAAAAACGATTTTATTAAGCTCCAGTCAAATTCTAAACGACCTCGTGTTGAAGTAGATTTAGCAAACTTGCCCAGAGATCTTTGCTTAAGAAAAAAAAAATTGCGATTATCATCCTAATGATAGAGACCAAATTTGAAGAGCATATTTACAAATAAGAGCTTGCCAACACTTTGAGCATGATTTTCCAAAAAAAGAAATTGGAAAAACAATGTGTTATTTTAATTCAGCATGGTTCAAATAATATGAATGGTTGTAGTACAACGTTCAAAAAGATATTGCGTATTATTTATATTGTTATTTCTTCAAATTAGACATTATAAATCAAGTAAGAGGAGACCACTTTTAAGGTCTAACCGCATAGTAGGGGCTCTCGGAAAAAAAAAAATGCAGCATGCAAAACAAGACTAATAAACTATTTTTTATATTTAATAATTTTTTTATTTTTTTATTTTTTATTCATTAAAAAAAATACCTCTCATTGGTCCACGTCCTGACTCCGCCACTGCGTATACAATTATCTTTTATTTCATATATAACATTCAACTAAAATTACAAAAAGGGTGGGTTACAGACCCCAACAAACACCTCAAAAACAGTAAATAAAGTGCAAGAAATAAAAACTAAAAAATAAAACAGAAAATGGATATAAATAGATTGGGTCCCATAGTTCCTTGACCAAAACGCCAAGGAAAGGGCCACCATAATGGCAGAAAAAAGTTATCAAATGCCTATGTGAACTCGAAAGTGTATATAATGGCCATCATCCTTTGAATGAAAGTGACTGGGGAGCAAGCTAATGCATGTGACTTGGGCTGCTTACGTAAGTGGAGTCGATGGAGTAGTTTTTGACACAAAAATTGGGTACGCATTTCTTGAAACTGTCCATATATATGGAAATTTCTCAAAATGCAGTTCGACATTTCTGATCCTAATGAATATGCATGACTGCTATGCTTATTATTAAAGTTTGTTAAATATAGGAAATGAACCAAAAGAAATGTGTCTCTTTTGAATTAGGATATGAATTGAAGACGTTATATGGGGTGGTTTGGCTGTGGTTTTTTTTTTTAATTTTTAGATTTAAATTTTAAAAAAATTAATATTATAATGAGGTAAAATTGTGTGTTTTGGCTCAGATTAAAGGTTGTTAAAAAATTATGACAGCAGAAATTTTATTGTCATTTCAATTGACCCATGAAGTAAATTATCAGAAACGTGCGTACACAAGGTGTTTAGATATAATTTTCCTAAAATAAATTACAAAAATAAAACAATAAAACCTGATTTAGCAAAAAAATTATCTTAAATTAACTTGATAATCAGATTATCGATCTATTAATATTTTCAAGTTTCAACCTACATAATGAATGAAAAATTAGTTATAAATTCATTGCTAAATATTTTAAAAAATCAAATAAAAATAATAATGAAAGTCAGAAAGTGATCAACTAACCTTTAACCTTTTGGAGATATGGTTCTTTTGAGACTAAAGAGAACTTTTGAGCAAAATGAAAATGAAGGTCTTTTGGAGAGCAAGCAAAATTGAAAATGAAGGTCTTTGAAGAGTAGGAACTAGGAAGCTTAAAGATGAGGGCCTTGTTTGTTAAACTCTCCCCCATTCCTCACATTCTATCATATTGTTTATTTTATTTTATTTTTAAAAAAAATATATCAAATCATTTATTTTTTATATCACATTATTTACTCTTTAAATAAAAAAATTACTACAAAATAAATTTTTTTTCATTTTTTAAAATCACTTATTTATTTTTTTTAATTATAAACAATATATTGTAATGAACAGTAATGAAAAGGAGTTTACGGAATACCCTCGAGGTTTTTGGCTGCAAAATACGCTTTTTACGCAAGAAGAGTGAGCATGTATAGCATTCGATGTATACATCGATGTATAGCATTCGGCCACGAACTCCACTACTCCAGTTGTTTAGTCTAGGCATTAATGACACATTAATACAACCATAGAGGACGTCAATGACTCAACCACAGGAACTAGGAGTCTAGGCCTGGCCACCTGGCCTTGTGGATGTTTCCTATGCTGCATGCCAAGGCTGTGTCAGTTTTATTTATTTATTTTTTTTTTTCTGAATTGTTTTTATTTTATTATAAGTCTTATTAAATTAACGTCTTTTTAAATTACTTATCTTTTATAATTAGAGTTCTTAAATTTTGATGAAAATTTTGTTTTGAGCCTTAAATTTTATTTTTTATTTTTTTTATCTTATTAATTTTTATTTTAGCTTTATTAAGTTGAGAGTCTAGGCAAACGCTGATCTCACCTAGTGGTGTAACCGGCCTACGGCTTCGGGAACATTGGGATTTCCTCCAAAGCCGGCGTTGCAAGAACATATAAAAGTTGTGTTCCGCCGCTTAACCACTACTTGGCTACAATTATAGGTGAAAGAGCTATTATAATTAATGTCTATTGGAAGTGTTAATGCAATTTTTCGGTCACCACGGGGGAAAGCTTCACCAGGCCGTTCTTTTACACACCATAGAATTAAGGAAAATTCTCTCTTTTATTGAAAAAACGAATGCCCTTATATATGGTGGTGCATTACTAATTACAAAGGTAATTACTGTACTAGGAATGGATGTGTACAGGAGTGTATATCCTACAGGGTATGGTTGATATCTTAGCTCTGACATAGTATAGGGGGGGATTGCCTATTTACACCCTCTGCCTTCATACATGAGAGCCATGAGGTCGTACAGACATGCCTTGGGACTGATAAGCATGATAACCCATGCTTTGGCTCGATAGTAGGTACATGGGGATCTTCAAAGGAGTGCGCAGCAAGTTCAGTGGGCAGGATGTTTCGCAGATGGTGGCTTCCGCGGATAGGGAAGTCGCTAGATTAGGCCTTACGCAGAGCGGGTTCCGAGAGGTTTTTGCAGGGAGCGCGGCAACCCATCGCACTTATGTTCGCCGCACATGGGATAACTTTTATTCCCAACAGTTACCCCTCCAAATTCGCGCATTAAGGGTTCTCGTGTTTTGGAAAAGTGCGGGAATTTTTTAAATTTCAAATACCTGACAGCTTCGTGTTGCAGGTGGCGCCATAAATGGGGTGTCCAATCAAATACCACTTCTGGGTAACGTCAACAGTCGTGGCTTTTTGTTACTATCTCCGACTTGTGTCGGAATGCCACGCGGCAAAAGGCAGTGATACGTTATCTGGAGTCTCGCGCGAGTATATATGGGCCTGTGGGGAGCATAGACTTCTTACTTTGGTAATCCTGGAAAATTTGAAGAACCTAGCTGTTACGCGCTCTCATCTGCACGATTTCTTCCCCTTTTTCTTCAACAGAATGGTGTTTCTGGCTGTCACGACCGCTTCTGTCCCCGAATATCGTGGGTTCGTCGGTTCTTCAAGCCCCATTTCTCTCCTCTTAGATTTGCTTCTCCCTTTTCTTCGACCTTCCGTTCCACGGCTGCATCTGAGCGTTGCTCATTGCTTATTACATTTCGGCACTGCCTATTTACCCATCGAGTTAGCCCCAGAGATCATATTTATAATGGGGAAGAAAAGGCCAGAGCAACTTGAAGCTCTCAAAAAGATGAAGGGCGACCGAATTGAAGACCCTGTTGGGAGCAAGGCCTCCGACGCCTTTCTCGAGTGGAGGTCAACCCTATTCGCGAGGGATGTTTCTCGCTTGCGGAAAGCCTACGCCATCCCCAACGACGTGACTATCCGTATCTCAGGGAAAGTGGAAGGTGCTACCCCTTCTGCTTACAACCGCGAGGTTGCGATTTACGAGGCGATGTTCAAGGTGGGGTTAAGTCTTCCGCTCAATCCTTTGTTCCGCGGATTGCTCGCAGAGTTGAATTTGGCTCCCAACCAGATTAAACCCACTGGATGGGTTTTACTGGTATCTTTCTGCATTTTTTGGAAAATGGCTTGGGGGCGTGACGCCTTTCCCTCTGTTAGGGAATTTCTGTCTTTCTATAGGCCAGCGAATTATAGGGAAGGGTGGAGTTTTCAGGGGCGCCTTCACTTTATCAAAATGCCAGAGAGATGGCATGCTAGGGACGACTACAAGAAGGGTTTCTATTTCATTTCCAGTGTTGCGTGGGAGTTGAGTGCGAATGAGAGGTATCTCGACATTCCGCCGATAGTTCCAGTTGTGTGGGGGGTCCCGCACAAGAGCCGTCTAGGGGTTCCTTCATCACTTAGCCAGTCAGAGAGGAGAAACATTGACTCAGTCCGCAAGTGGGCGAAGGATCACCCAGATAAACTTGACGCAGGTTATCTTCTTACTAGGGACAACCTGGAGTGTCTTATGGGGTATCCACAGGGGAAATGGCCAAGTTCCCAGGCGGCTTGCGTTACCTGGCGAGAAGACGCTCCGACGAAACCCTCTGCTCGGGTAGAGAAGAGGAAGGCTGAAGTCAAAAGGGACGCGCTTCTAACCAAGAAACCTCGTCCTCATCCTCGCGAAAGGCCTTCAGAAGCGTTCCAGGCGCTGGAGAAGAGTCTAGGGTTCGCTGCTCCTTGGCCTCAAATTCGTTTCAAGACAACTTCTCCTAGAGAAGTCAAAAAAGAGATGCCTTCGCCAAGCGAGGAACAGCAAGACGTGCCGGTTGCGCAGAAGCCAATACCAGTATTTGGGGCGGATCCTGTGGTTGTAGATCTTGATTCCCCAGGGGGAAGAGCCCGGTCAAGGAGGCCGAGGTCCCTACTCAGGGGGAAGCTCCTGTAATTGATGCCGCCCCACTCTCCTTTGTTGAGCCATTAAATGGTTGTTTAGCATTGACGTGGAGAGGGGAACCTGCCTCGCCCGAGGTGAATGCGAGTGACGAAGGGCGTGAAACTGGTACACCTACGACTTCGGTGCATAATGACTTCACGGCGGCTGCGGAGTCACTTTCCCCACTAATTCAAGGGATTACTTCCCAGGTTGAGTCCACGGCCGAAATTTTGACGGAAGTTACAATTGCCGATAAGGGAGAGGCGGAGGATACCTCGATGCCTCGGCAAGAAGAGGGCAAACACACAGGTGAGGGCGTCAACAAGCCTTCTTGGTGGGCCGCTGCGGGTTTTCTCCCTGATCTTGCGCAGTCCTCGCATCTGTACTCCCGGCAGAAGCGCTTAATCCTTCCACAGTTGTTGAATATTCATTAGAGGTTTGGCACCAGTGAGTCTTCATGGTAAAAGATTGTTTCCTTATGGTTTACTCTTTTCCCATCTTAGGGCATATGTGATAATTTTATTGGCCGCGTATAGGTGATGGTAGAGTTGTCGCGCATCGTTTCGACTCAAGGTGGGAGCTTGTCTTCTAGCAGCCTCGAGATTGCGTGGCTTAAGGTCGAGCTATCAAGTTCTCGAAGCTCTACGCGCGAACTCCAACAAAAATTACTGGCTTGTGAGGGTCGAGTCGCAGAGCTTGAGCGGGAGAAGACTGACTTACGCGAGACGACCTCACGCTTGGAGCAGGAGCTACGAGAAACTACCAGCTCGGAGTTTCTCCTTAATGCAGAGAATGAAAAGTTGAGAGCTGCACAAATCCTTGCGGAAAGTCAATTACAGGAATTGCGCTCTCAACTGGCAAAAGCGGAGGAATTGCGAGAAGCTGCCGCAACGGAGTCATCAGAGAGAACCAACGCCATGGCCAAGCTTCAACATGATCTTGAGGAAAAGATCGCCCATGGAGCGGCAAGGGAGAAGGAGCTCATGTCTCGCATTGAATCTGAGCTCACGAGTAGGATAGCCTTCGAGAGAAAAGTGAGGAACGACTTCACTTTCTACAAGGCCAAGGTTGAAGGCCTAGAGCGGTTGCTAGACAGGGTGCGGGACAGCTGGGATCGTGCTGAGGAGGAAGCCGCAGACTTGTGAGATAAGCTGTCAAAGCCAATGATCTCGAGAGGGCTTTGGCGGGGTCAGAGGCCTTGTGTGCCGAAATGGTCGTTACCCTATCCGAGAAAGACTAAAAGATTGCCACACTTCAAGGAGAGCCGGCGGGGGATGAAGGTTCGCGAAAAAAGGCTATCACCCAAGTAGAGCTCTCTGTGGCAGTGCCTTCAGGGGAAACCGCGCCGGTGGATCAGTCGCCAAAACTGACAAAGCAAGAGGATCAGATTTCCAAACTTCGAGCCCAACTGCAATCTGAGAGGATGACAGTGCGAAGGCTCTGCGCCCAATTGCGCTGGGTGGTTATCGTGTGCAACCAATCTTGGTTTCGTGGTTATGTCTGGGGATTTGAGACATTCCGTTCCCTTATGCTCTATGGCGAGCAACGAGGCGACTTTAGGAGGACAGATATCAACGATCTGCTGATCGACGAAGGCACAATGGTTGAGCTGGCGACAATTGGTGTAGTGAAGCTCCCGG
This sequence comes from Carpinus fangiana, assembly GCA_006937295.1. NCBI lineage: Eukaryota > Viridiplantae > Streptophyta > Magnoliopsida > Fagales > Betulaceae > Carpinus > Carpinus fangiana. Next base: position 10,925,823 of record CM017326.1, on the reverse strand, counting down.
ATGCCCCTAACTTAGGCAATACACAGCTTATGGCTGAACTTCCTCCGCCTGAGCCAAATTCCGCGGGTGACGGAAAAGGGCACTAGGGATTCTCCTTTCTTTTTTTTCTTTTTTTTTTGTCAGGGTGTTTCTTTACATGTTTTAATGGCGTGTACTTCATGATCAATTTAAAATGTATAGAACCAAAGGGTGTACCTGAAATTTATTGAGATATTCTTTTCTCTCTTTCGTGTTGTTTATGTACGCTGTCCCTCTTAGCCCCTAGGTTGTTGATCTTCTAGTAACAGTTTTTTAGCAGCAACAACTCAGCTTCCTTTTCGAACTAACTTCTTTTTTTAGGACGTTGGGAGCTGGTCTTCCAAGTATGCCAAGGGTATGCTGTTCCAGCAGTCTTATGGCATAACTGGGTTTGACTTGGCTTAAGGCTTATAGGGGGTCTTCTCACCAAAGCCAGAGCATACCTTTAGGGCAGCTTCTATGCTGTGGCGAGTTTGGACTTTGCCTCTGGCGCTCTCCTTCTTTTATCGCCAAAAGGTCCCGCCATACTTGACAGCAGTATGCAAATTACTTGACTTGTTTTCCTGCAAGTTATTAGCGAGGACAAGGTCATTTATAATCATGCGTTGGCATCAGGAAATAACCGTGCTATTACTAGCTCGAGGATTAAGGCGGTTAGAGGCCCGTTAGTGTTTGTCAAAATATTACAGGCACAGAAAATGGGGAAAAAGCACTATTGTGTGGAAGCATTCGACGCGAAATCACTGGTAGAACTTTTTCAAGTTCAAAGCATTCCATGGATGTGGTAGGCACCTTCCTTCAGCATCCTCGAGATTATACGCTCCAGGTCTATGATTTCCGATTACCTTGAATGGGCCCTCCCATTTTTGAGCTAACTTTCCTTTCGCGGGGTCCCTTATGGCGAGTGTGACTTTGCGCAGAACCCAGTCTCCAATAACGAACTTGTGGGGACACACCCGTTGATTGAAATACTGGGAGACCTTTCATTGATAAGCGGCCAAAGTTAAGCTTGCCTTTTCTCTTCTTTCTTCTATCAGATCTAGCGACAGCTTGAGGCCTTCATCATTCTTTGCAAGGTCATAGTACTGCACCTGCGTACTTGTAGAGCCTATCTCAACGGGAATAACTGCTTCACTGCCAAACGTCAGCCCATAGGGGGTATCCCCCGTAGGGGTTTGCGGGGTTGTGCGGTATGCCCATTGAATACAAATTTAATTGTACTCGCCAATTGCACGAGTCTTTTGTAATATAGCGGTTGTGCAAGTGCAAGGTCGAACCCACAGAGAATCGTGCTTTGTGTAAAAATCAATTTAAATCGCTTAAACTAATCATATCTTAACCTAGTCCCAATATCAAACACATGGTGTGCATAAAATAAAACTTAAATTAAAATGCGATAAAATAAAGAAATAAAAACGCTAAGGTCTCTAATCTACCTCACCACAATTTAATCAATATATAAACATGCTTAGTCATACATCAAAATGATTACGCTACTAGGCGTATTCTATTTGCTATTAACTAGTTCATACATCCGTCTATCGATAAAGCACATATGCATATCCTATTGTTGCTACAAAATCTTGTCGAACTAACCAACGCAAACACTGTTTAGAGGTCACAATGGATATTGGTCTGAAAACGAATCATCCGATGTATCTCCGGTTGCAGTGAAAGTCGACGTTAAACGATTTACAAACAACAATCAACACACTTTTGTCACTAAAATGTATTGAAACGAATAAACATAAAATTAAATGACGAACGGAGTATTGAACTAAGCATAAAAACATGTAGATAAAAACATTGTGAAGAATAAGAGACTAAAACAAAATAAATAAAAACATTAAATTAAATTGACGTTTATGAGTGTTTACAATAAAGAACGGGGAGGTTTTGGGCCACTGAGGGCGCCTCAAACGCATCCCAAATGTCTCCCAAGCGTGGAAAACAAAATATACATCGAGTCCTATTTATAAGCAAAATGAAATGTGCTGCCAGGTCAGGGATACGTTCGAACGCAGGAGGTGCGTTCGAACGCAAACGTGCATGCGTTCGATCATGGTGCTGTACGCTCGGTCGCAGGTGTGCCGTCGTGCCGTGTGTATTCGAGAGTAGGCGCTGCGTTCGAACGCACTATGTGTGGTCGAACGCACATAACTGCCCATGGCGTAAGGTTGAAGCGATGTACGATAGGGCCAGCTAGGGCGACGCGAGAAATGCGGGTTGATTGGACCTGCGTTCGAACGTGGTCCCTGCGTTCGATCGGAGTTGCGTTCGAACGCACCAAGTGCGATCAAACGCACTTCCAGGGGCTTGACTCCTTCTTTGCTTCATTTCTCCCATTTGAGCCACCTTTTGCACCAAAGACCTACAACGCACTAAAACATTAAAACAAGATAAAACATTAGATATTAACAACACTAAGAGCCTAACGAATGTAAATTAAGGGGTTCAAATGAGCACTTTTAAGCACTCATCACCTATAATGCGTCATGCAGCTCATCTGCCCAAGCATCTTTTCTTTCTTCCAGCTTCTTTTTATGATTCTAAAGAGGGTTTTTCGGGACGCCCAATTAAATGGGCAATCGAGCTCGAAGAGTTCGACCTAGAATATGTTCCTAGGCATTCGGTGAAGGGACAAGCGGTAGTAGATTTCATAGCAGAATTCACGGATGTCACTACAGAACAAGGGGGCGAGAAGGATGACCTTTGGACCGTCAACGTGGATGGTTCGGCCAACAAGAGATGTGGTGGAGTAGGGGTGATAGTCAAACCCCCAGAAGGGCAAGGACTCAAATACGCCATCAGATTAGGGTTTAAAGTAACCAATAATGAAGCAGAGTATAAAGCAATAATAGCAGGGTTAGCAATAGTTAAGGAGTTGGGAGCGCGAAATGTCAAAGTAAGAAGTGACTCCAATGTGGTAGTCGGACAAGCCAATGGTGAATTTGAAGCCAAAGAAGAAAGAATGCAAAAATACCTTGCGAGAGTCAAGGAGTTGATGGTGGGACTCAAGAGGGTCGTGATCATAAAGGTACCACGATCTTTGAATAGCGCGACAGATCAGCTAGCTCGTTTAGCGGCGACAATAGAAGATGAACTGGACTCTTCGAGGGAACAGATTCGCCTAGTTCCTGAATCCTCGATTGCACTTGCGAGAGAAATCGCACGGGTAGAAGTTAAACCCTAGTGGGCGGAAAGCATCATTCGATTCTTAAAAGATGGGAGTCTCCTCGAAGATCGAAAAGAAGCAAAGAAGACAAGGGTGAAAGCCACGAAGTACACGATTCTTCAAGGAACACTCTATAGGTGTGGGCAGACCTTACCATTGCTCAAATGTGTCTCCTTGGAAGAAGGGGCCTACATACTAAGCGAAATCCATGAGGGTGTTTGTGGCAGTCATGCAGGTGGGAGAGTCCTGGCCCACAAAGTGGTAAGAATGGGTTACTATTGGCCGAAAATGTACTCGGGATCTATGGAAGTTGTCCGAAAGTGTAAAAAATGCCAACAATGTGCCTCAGTTTCGCGCATCCCTCTAGAAGAACTCACTCCCATATCTTCACTATGGCCGTTCGCGCAATGGGGGGTAGACATCGTTGGACCACTCCCAATAGGAAAAGGAGGAGTAAAATTTGCAGTGGTCGCAGTGGATTACTTCACCAAGTGGGCCGAAGCGGAAGCCCTGGTTAGCATAACCACCCAGAATGTCGTGCGGTTTCTGTGGAAGTCGATTGTCACCAGATTTGGCATCCCACACGCCTTTGTTACCAATAATGGAAGACAGTTCAATTGCCAGCCCTTAAGGGAATGGTGCGAGAAGCTAGGAATTAGAAATTTCTATTCATCCCCTGGCCATCCTCAGGCAAACGGTCAAGTAGAAATCACCAACAAAGTCTCAGGCTTGTGCAAGATTTGCTTGAGCGAGAAATCTATTAGCACTTTGATTGTATGAGCTTGGAAGTAGGGACGTAACCTTCTGGCAGCTATTATCAATGTGAACGCTAGCTGCTCTGCCCATGGGTATCTCGTCTCAGCTCCACGGAGTGCTCTGCTTGAATAATACATGGGTCGTAGTACTCATGAATCTTCTCTCATTAAGGCAGAGCTGACTGCGGATGGTGACACAGCAAGGTAGAGATGCAGTGGTTCACCTTCTCGCGGTCTACTTAGGAGTGGCGGTTTTGCTAAATACTCCTTCAATTGTGCGAATGCCTTATCACAGTCTTCCCCCTCACAAAAAAGCCTTTCGTTGAATTTTAAAGAAAGGCAAGCACTTGTCTGTTGCTTTTGATACAAACCTGTTTAGTGCGGCTATTTGGCCCGTGAGCTGCTGAAACTGCTTGGTGTTAGTTGGGGGCTGCATGTCTATTATGGCCTGTATTTTCTTAGGGTTGGCTTCTATTCCTCTCTGCGATACAATGAATCCCATAAACTTTCCCGCAGATACACCGAAGGCCCACTTCGCAGGGTTCAATTTCATAGAATAATGCCTTAAGGTCTGGAAAGTTTCTTCCAGATCTCGCACGTGGTGGCCTTCGACCTTACTTTTGACAAGCATATCATCTATGTAAACTTCTACATTCCTTCTGATTTCACTCCTAAAGATATGGTTCATCAATCTTTGGTAGGTCGCTCCCGCGTTCTTCAAACCGAAGGGCATAACTTCATAGCAGTGCAACCCGCGATCTGTGATGAAAGCTGTCTTTTCCTTGTCGAGTTCGTCCATTTGAATTTGCTTGTATCCTGAGAACGCATCCAAGAAGCTAAGCGACTCGTGTTCCTCTGTGGAATCAACAAGCAAATCGATCCTGGGAAGTGGGAAGCTATCTTTGGGACATGCCTTATTCAAGTTGGTGAAGTCAAAACACATTCTCCATTTGCCATCATGTTTTCTGACCATTACAACATTAGATACCCAAGATGGAAATCTCACGTCCTGGATGAAATTGGCATACTTCAGCTTCTCCTTCTCCGCTGCTATGGCTTTGCTCCTTTCCGCAAAAATGAACCTGGGCTTCTGTCTCACCGATTTGGAAGAGGGGTCCACGTTTAGCTTGTGAGTGATCATGGCTGGGTCTATCCCTGGCATATCTTGATTGATCCATGCGAATACATCCATATTCTCTTTCAGCAGCTGTGCGAGAGCTGCCCTTGCTTCTTCGGATAAATGAGTCCCTATTTGAACAGTTTCACCTGAATCACATAGGCGCAACTCCTCCAAGTCTTCCGCGGGTTTGCCCTGACAAAGCTTGCTTTTGTCTCCCACCTCCAAGGCGACTGCGAGGGTTTCTTTCATTGACAGTTCATTCAGTGTGGCGTTATAGTAGAATCGTGCCACTTCCTAGCTTCCCTTGACTACTCCTACTCTCGACTCCAAAGGGAACTTCATGGCGAGATGGGGCGTCGATACCACAGCCCTTAGTGCATTCAGTGCGGGTCTCCCAATGATGGCGTGGTATGCGGAAGGCTTGTTAACAATAATAAAGTCTATCATTACGGTCCATTGAACTGGTTCAAATCCTGCGGTAACCGGTAGGGAGATCGCTCCCACTGGACAAACCTTTTCACCGCTGAAACCTACAAGCAGGGCTGTCATTGGAAGTATCCTTCCTTTGTCAATGGCCATTCTCTCAAAGGCACCCATGAAGATGATGTCAATTGAGCTACCAGTATCTATGAGCACCTTGTGAACGTTGTAATTGGAAATGATCAGAGTTACTACGAGCGCATCGTCGTGAGGAAAGACAATACCTTGAAGGTCTTCGTCAGTAAGCACGATCGGCGAAGTTTCTCTACTTAGATGGCCTCGCCACTGACAGCACTTCCCCAAAAGCAAGACTTCTAGCATGACTTCTTCGAGCGGAACTGGACTCTTCACCTCCTGCGAATCCTCCTACTATCGTGTTGATATCCCCTATGGCTCTGTTATGGATTACAAGGCGATTTTCTGGACGACGCCTACGATCTACCTCTTGGCGCCCTTCATCTCTTCTTACAGTGAGGGGATAAGGTTGATCCTCTTCAGACTCATCATCTTCATGGGAGAGATCTTCTCGCTCCCTGTTCGCATTTCTGCGCGGGGTACGAATGATGTCTGGTCCTCTAGAGAGGTGACCCCTATCCTGGTCACCCCCCGGTCCTTGGATTCGACTATCTCGGCCGCGAGGCCACGGTTGGGGCCTCCTTCCTCCTGGCCTTCATTGTCTGCTTGTGACCGTGGTTGGTTGTCCCTGATCTACCACGAACCTGGCCAGCTTGCCATTGCAAATCAGCCTTTCTATTTCTATCTTCAAAGAAATGCAATCTTTCGTGTCATGCCCATGATCGCGATGGTACTCACAATACTTATTCATGCTTCTTTTATTAGGGGGAGCCCTCATCGGGGTAGGATACCTGGCTTCTGGAATAGTCATGACCTCCCGTAGGGTATCCACTAGGCCAGCATTCAGAGGGGTGAGGTTTAACTCCCGTGATATGGCCTACTTCCTTTTTTCCCCTTTCTTGCCGAACAATCCCTTCTTTGGTAACAAGCTTGTCGCGGAAGGTTCTTTCTTCGAAGTCACAGCCCCGGCTTGCCTAGCAGTGGTCAAGGCTCGAATTGATTCTTCCCTGTTTATAAACTCGACAGCCCTTTCCATAAATTCCTACAAATCGGCAGGGGATTTGCGAGCTACTTCTAGGGCCAAGGGATTCTGAGGATGGATCCCATTCATTAAAGCCATGAGGACTAGGTTCCTGGGCACTGCTACTGGGGTAAGCCTTTCCTTCTGGAAACGGTTGACATAATCTTTCAATGATTCTGAGTCTTTCTGTTGAACGGTCATCAGGTAAGAAATAGGCATCTTCCGCCTGTGTGTGGACATGAAGTGGGGGAGAAAATGTTTGGCAAGGTCTGTAAAGTTGTCTATAGTGTTCGGCGGGATGCCGGCAAACCATTCGCGAGCTGTGCCTATCAAGGTAAGGGGGAAAGCCCTACACGCGATTTCATCTGGTACTCCGCAGAGGGCCACATAGGCCCGAAACTGCTCAAGGTGGGCCATGTGGTCGGTGGTCCCATCATAAAGAGACACGAGAGAAACTTTGAACTTCGGGGGCAAGGGAAAATTCAGCACCCTCGGTGTAAAAGGCAAATTCGTATTCTTAAGCGCATCTTCTATTGCTCCTGACTTCCCTTTCATCTGCTCTACATTCATCCTTCAGCTCGCTATACATGGTTCGCCAATCTTCATTGTTCGATCAGGCCGCGGGTTGCTTGTCACGACTTAGGGCGTTGAGCCTATTTTCCTCGTTCCTTACTTCAGGCGGTACGTAAGCTTCAGGATTACCCTGTCCTGGTGCTATCCCTCCGCCATACATAGGGGCCTGCATGATGTAATAATGTGTGAATGCATACGGTCTCGCATCATCATAAAGCCCACGATTCTCCTACGACCCAATATTGTACGCCCCATGAGCAATGCCACGGTAATACTCCTCCTCGGGGGTTGTCTCGTGACTTCCACGCTCCCTACGTCGAAAGTATGTCTCCGGTATCGCTTTTCCGAAGTCATAGTGTTGCCCATATTCATGGTACTATGCTCCTTCTCCTACGTTTTGTAGATGCTCATTGGTGTGGACTTGTCGGGAGAGTTCAAGGTTTTGCTGAGTGAGTTCCTGGACACGGCTTCTCTCTAACTCCAGCTGAGAGGTAAGGTAACTCATCTATGAACCGCCAACTTTAAGGGGATCCAAGGCCCTTTCCAGCATAGCTCCATCACTGGTTCCACCCTGGGCTAGGACCGTGCCAAGTGGCGCTACCCAGACATAAGCATTGGTGGTTTCAGGCTGAGGGGCTATTGACGATGTAGGGTTTTCTGACCCACTTGTGTGTCCTTCAGTAGCCGACATGCTTGTTTTTGTGGGAATGAGCTACAAAGGCTTTACTTGCTGTCGTTCCCACAGACGTCACCAAACTGTTAATGTAATTTTTCGGTCACCACGGGGGAATGCTTCACCGGGCCGTTCTTTTACACACCATAGAATTAAGGAAAATTCTCTCTTTTATTGAAAAAACGAATGCCCTTATATATGGGGGTGCATTACTAATTACAAAGGTAATTACTGTACTAGGAATGGATGTGTACATAAGCGTATATCCTACAGGGTATGGTTGATATCTTAGCTCTGACATAGTATGGGGGGGATTGCCTATTTACACCCTCTGCCTTCATACACGAGAGCCATGAGGTCGTACAGACATGCCTTGGGACTAATAAGCATGGTAACCCATGCTTTGGCTCGATAGTAGGTACATAGGGATCTTCAAAGGAGTGCGCAGCAAGTTCAGTGGGCAGGATGTTCCGCGGATGGTGGCTTCCGTAGATAAGGAATTCGCTAGATCAGGCCTTACGCAGAGCGGGTTTCGAGAGGTATTTGCAGGGAGCGCGGCAACCCATCGCACTTATGTTCGCTACACGTGGGATAACTTTTATTCCCAACAGGAAGTGTGATGAATGATGTATATGGAATCCACCATTCCAACACCACAGGAACGTAAGGCAAAAGAGTAGTGACGTAATAGGTGTTGAACCACTTTTCTTCTACCAAGAATGCAGAGTAACATGATCCATTGACCGATGACAAGATCTTTACTATTCATCACCTCCATTGTTGTACTGAAGGAATCGAGATCAGAAGGAATTGTGGTTTGGCAACAGTTGATGCCATTGCAGACACTTGCATTTATCACTTTAGTCATGTCACAAATGGACATGCACTCACCAATAACTGAACCAGACCCATCTACGGACCCCATTGAAGCAAAGTTGTTGCAACCCATGGCGATGAATCTGTTTTCGGATTGGGAGAAGATGAAAGGGCTGTTTCGTAACTCCATGATATTTGCTGTGCTACTTGTACTGTTTGTGCAATTGTAAACTGTTGGAAAGTTGACGTGAACTGTGCCGGCTAATGAAATGCTGAGCAACTCCAGGTTGAGGATCCGCAAGAAAGGCTTGGGAGAGAGAAAATCCAAATAGTCATTACGGCAAACTACTTCAAACCAGTCATTGGCGTAGCAACCGGCTCCTATTCCAAAAGGGTATTTGGGGCTAAAATCCCCACAGCTTGGTTTACATGAACTCATTGAAAAGCCCGCTGCTTGCACAAATGCGTAAATACTAAATTGAAAACAATAACAAAATGCTCTGAAACACCATTTGCACCGGCATCTCTCTCTCTGTCTCTCTTTCTTTCTAGGATATTGATGAATGGGCGTGTGAAGCAACAAAGCCCAAGGCCTCCCACTATCTTTCATAAGCAATTATCTTCCTTCTAGTAGTCACCAAGAAGACCAAGTTGCCTTCTGTGCATGAAGCTAGCAACCATGGTTGACCTATATATATGGATGGTCCACAATTGTGGCTTTTTGGGCGCGTCTTATATATTCATAACATGTGATATCCAATCAATTAGAAGGCCTCATGATCTGGGTCATTCATCCAATTTCAAGATTTAATTATATTAAGATAGAGGATATCGCAAAAGGCCTAATTAAAAGTCATTGCAATGACTTTTAGTCACGAAATCGTCCATCTCCACGTCTTCGTAAGCATCCTATTGGAAAAGGATTACACTACAAGAAATGAGGTTATCAGCGGCGACAATATTTAGTCGACGCTAATACTCGACCAAAAAGATGGGTATTAGCGTCCAAACAAAAGTAGGTGCTAATAAGTTGATGCTAATACATTTGCAAGAATTATGTTAGAGGCGGGAAATGTATTAGCGGCGACTTAAATCATTGTTGACATTGATAGTTTAGTATCAGCGTCCACAAAAAGTGGATGCTAATACTCATACATAATAATAATAATAATAAAAAAAAAATTAGACTATCGGCGTCCACCAAAAGGGGATGCTAATATTCATTCAAAATAATAAAAAAAATAAAAATATTAAGACTATCAGCGTCCACTTTTATAATAATAATAAAAAAATTGAATAGGGTATTAGTGTCGACTACTGTGGATGCTAATACCCTTATCAAAAAATAAAAAAATTCCAAGTTGACACTGATAATAGGGTATTAGCGTCGACTATTGTGGAAACTAATACCCTTATCAAAAAATAAAAAAATAAAAGTACCAGGTGTATTAGTGTCGACAAAAGTCGACGCTAATTCCCTTATCAGAAAACAAAAAAAAAATAAAAGCACCAGGTTTATTAGCGTCCACAAAAGTCAACGCTAATACTCTTATCAAAAATTAAAAGTCTATATATTAAAAAATATATATATATCTAAAAATTAAAAAAATGGTATATATATATGTATATATATTAAAAAAATTAAAAAATAGAAAGAAAAAAAAATTATTTATTTTTTCTATAGGACTTAATTTTAATAGACTAATATAAATTGTTAACAATTAAAAAAAGAGAAAACCTTGAATCAAGTCATGCTTGCAAAACACTACTTTTACAGCACCCACTCACAAGCTGACACCTAAGTAAAAACAAAATAATTTCACAAAAATATCATACACTCACACACACCATATTTTGAGCTTATTCAAGTTGGGTGGCGGGTCACTGGGCCGGTCATGGCCAGACCAGTGGGTCTGGCCGTGGAGTCATCTTCTCTGGCACCGGAGTCATTTTTTTCGGCATTAGGGTGTTAAAATCCTCTAAGAGTTGACCTTCCCCTTCTAGGGTTTAGATTTGAATCAAAAAACGATTTTTGTGGCATTAGAAATGATTTTTGTGGCATTAGAAATGGATTTTGGGCATTAGAAATGGGTTTTTTAGGCTGGTTTTGTGGGTTTTTCACCGGATGTGGTGCTAGGCGGCGGGATCTCCAGTGGAAGAGAGAGAAAATCGTGGAAGAGAGAAGGGGAAAAGGCGGAGGAGCCACGATGCCGTTCGCCGGAGCTCGCCCGCGCCGGTCCTCGTCGCCCATGATTGGGTTTGGCGAGACCCATGAGACCCACATCGTTCTCCAAACCCACTCTGGCGGAAAGAGAGAAAATAGTGGAAGAGAGAAGAGGAAGAGGCGGAGGAGCCACGATGCTGTTCGCCGGAGCTTGCTCGCGCCGGTCCACGCCGCCCATGCCTGGGTTTGGTTAGACCCACGCGTGGGTCTAGTTCTGGCATCAGCAGCCAGACGACCAAGATTTATTTCAGCCACCTAATCAACCCAACTCACCGCTGGCGTCAACGGGTGATGGTGTTAACAAAAAGACCTAGAACCCAATATCTCCTAATAATTTAGATGTGGACCCTAAAAGACCCGTTCTCCAGACTCCGGTGTGGGTTTTGCCAGACCTAGGTAGGGGTGTTTTGGTCCATTTCTTTTGTGGGCTGATTTGCTTTTTTGTCTCACTTTAATTTTTTGCAATTGGTGATGTGTTAAGATGGAATTAGAGGCTGCAAAAGGCACCTTTTGCAGATGGTCCGGACCTAAGGGGCTCTCTTAGAAAATAATAATAATACTTAAACTATTAGCGTCGATCTTTATAGGTCAATGCTGATAGTCTAACTATGAACGTCGACTAAACTGAGTCATATTAGCCAGATAATATGTCATTATTTCTTTTATATAAATTTTTGAATATTCGATCGATCGTGATAGGATCAAATGATCGATCAAATTTCAAAGAAATTAGAGATTTGATCGAACATCTGATCGATTCTAGTGAATTAGTTTGATTGATCGTGACAAGATCAAATGATTGATCAAATGTACGATCGAACATCTGGTCGATCTCAGTGAATAAGTTTGATTGATTGTGATATGATCAGATGTTCTGATCGATCTCAGTGAATTAGTTTGATTCATGGTGATATGATCAGATGTTTGATCAAACATTCAATCGATCCTAGTGAGTTAATTTGATTAATCGCGAGATGATCAGATGTTCGATCGAACATCCGATTGATCCTAGTGAGTTAGTTTGATTGATCGTTAGATGATTAGATGTTCGATCAAACATCCGATCGATCCTAATGAATTAGTTTGATTGATTGTGATATGATCAGATGTTCGATCGAACATCTGATCGATCCTAGTGAATTAGTTTGATTAATTGTGATATGATCAAATGTACGATCGAACATCCGATCAGTCCTAGAGAATTAGTTTGATTGATCGTGATATGATCAGATGTTCGATCTAACATCCGATCGATCCTAGTGAATTAGTTTGATTGATCGTAATATGATCAGATGTTCAATCGAACATCCGATCGATCATAGTGAATTAGTTCGATTGATCGTGATATGATCTGATGTTCAATTGAACATCTGATTGAACTTCCGATTGAACATCCGATCGATCCTTGATAATATCAAATGATCGATCATAGTGAATTAGTTCGATTGATCGTGATATGATATCAATTGATCGATGAAATTAATGATCTTTATTATAAAAATTTATAAATGGAAATTATTAGTTAATATTATAATAATAAAAACATATTACAAGAGAAAAATAAAAAAATTAATTTTGTTTTTAAGTATAATTAAAAAATTGTAAGTATTATTTTTTCATAATTAAAAAATTTTCGTAAAATTTTTCAAAAAAATTCAATAAATTTTGACTTAAAAGAATTTAATAAGCTAATATAATTGTCTTAACAAATTCAATCTTTCATAAAAAAAAAAAAAAAATCAGTCTGCTGAAAATAATAAGCAAAAGATTATCAGCGTTTGGGGAAATATATATATATTTAAATATTAAAAAAAAAATTAATCTGCATAAATATATATACTCTACGTCGACGCTGATAGGTTTATATTAGTCGACGCTGATATAAAACGATGTCGTTTTGTACAAATTAAAAGGCTGGATCCATTGGCGCGCGGTTGGTGAAATTTTCGGGAAATTTTTTTGTGTCTCCCCCGTTTTTCTTCTTCTCATCTTATCCCATTTTTTATTCTTCTCATATTAGGGGAGAGAGAGACACACACGAGAGATTTCAGTGCGCGAGACACAATGACAAACGAAGCCAGACTGAGACAGAAGGAGAGAAAGAGAGAGAGAGAGAGAGAGAGAGAGAGAGATGGAGTCACCGTTCAAGGCAGAGATACTGAAAGGGAAGGTGGCGCTAATAACTGGAGGTGGCTCTGGAATTGGGTTCGAGATTTCAGCGCAGTTTAGTAAACATGAAGCTTCAATTGCCATCATGGGTCGACGCAAGCAAGTCCTCGACTCTGCTGTCTCTGCTCTCCGTTCTCTTGGAATTCCGGTGCTCTCTTTGTTTCCTTCCTACATAGTCTCCTCCAATTTTACTTTCTCGCTTCAAATTTCCCGGGAATGATTTTCTTGCATTTGGGTTCTTTAATTTCTTATTCTCTGTTATGGGTTTGTTTATGTCGTTTCTTTTCACTTTTTGATTATTTCTTATATTTTGTAGAACCCAGATAGACTTTTAATTTGGAAGCAATTTTTTTGTCTTTTCAAATGGAATGCAAATTAGCCGGCCAGTTTATGATTACTTGGAGATTTCTAGTTTGTATGGTTTATCAATTTCTATTATGTGCTTTCCTCACCATCATTTAGAAAGTGTGGAGGTGATAAGAATTCACAATGTTTTTTCATGAATTTGTTCTTGTCTCTTATAGGGAGGCTGGGAGAATGATGAAACTGTTCAAGAGGCTGCAGTTAGGGAAGCTATTGAAGAAGCTGGAGTTCGAGGGGATCTAATGGTAAAATTGTCTTCATTAATTTCAGTCTCTTTTTTTTTTTTTTTTCCCCCATTGAACTTATATGGTATTGTTATGAACGCCCTCAGATTATTTTTCTTTGTCTTGATCCTTTGAAGTATTGAAGTTGATTTGATTGTTTCTGTTTTAAATGTTGCATTATAGCTTTTGAATAAATCTCCTATTTAACTTGGGATCCATTTGGGGAAACAACTGTTGTGTATAAGTGCCTTGTTAGTCATGATGGTTGATATTTGATGCCAACATTTCAATACAGATCTACTTATCGTTGTTGTAATTATTATTTAATTTTTAGTGATTTTTGATGAACAAATGTGTTAATTAGGGTTTTTGAGTCCTTAGTAGTATATATCCCTTCCCTCACTGAAGATATGAAGTTCTTGACTGTACATGACTGCTCTTTAAAGTTATATTCTTTTTTGATGAATTATGAGGCCTTTTTGCCTGCATTTGATGAATTTACACAGTTTTTTATATGTAAATTTTATCATATTGGACATTAACATTCGAAAAAGAGATAAATTGCAAGTTGTTTTTACAAATTCTTATTGCATTATCCATATATGTAAAGTTTTAGTTTTTGTTCTCCTTATGCTAGTCGTTATACTGCATCCTTGCTTGCTGTATGCTTATAATTTTTCTTTTTAATCTTTTATACATATCTCTTTTTGCTAAGTTATGCTGTGTTGTCATGTAGAAACACCAAGGAAGTTTATTGGAAGGTTTTACACAGACTCAAATTAGCACACTGGCAGTCAAGGATAATTTCTTGGTTGCAGGTGGTTTCCAAGGAGAGCTTATTTGCAAGGTTAGTCATGTGTTAGCTGCTATTCACGTAGATGGCAGTAGTTTTTTTTTTTTTTTGGTGCTATGCTGGTGATGAAATGTTCATATAGTTGGTTTCAGACCATAAATGGCTTCCTCTGAGGAGCTTTCAATTTGGTTGTGGAGAAAGTCGTGAATTTGCTGGCTTTGGTCTGGTTACAGGCCATAGAGAGCATGGAATTTGGTGTTTTACTAGCTGTTTTCCTGAAATTAAAAATTAAACTGTGTTCAGCTTTGGAAAGAAATGAGGAAAAGGGAATGGAAGAAGAGGAGGGAAATTTTTGAATTTTGGTGTTAGGTTGTTTTGGTTTCTTAGGAATGATAGTTTCTGTTAAACTGAGCAATATAACTGCAGTAGGTGGTGGGGTTGTCTTATTCGGTCTTGACAAATATATATTTAAGATGTAGGTCAGATATATTTATGAAAGTCAACATAGATTAAATGAAATTAAAACTATACAATAAATGGAATATGTCTAAAGAAGATACTTAGCTCTGTAGTAACTTGTGTGGATTGATAGTGGAAGCATTTCTGTGCACTCTGAAATAAAAGAGCAATACACTCGCGTGGGTGGAGTTGCTGTGGAATTCTGTGTTCATATCAAGAGGACTGACATTCTTTTTGATGAAATTTTCTCCAAGTTTGTGGCTGTT
Source organism: Carpinus fangiana (assembly GCA_006937295.1). Lineage (NCBI taxonomy): Eukaryota > Viridiplantae > Streptophyta > Magnoliopsida > Fagales > Betulaceae > Carpinus > Carpinus fangiana. The sequence continues at coordinate 10,910,619 of CM017326.1, read as the reverse complement.
CAACAGACAGGTATAATCACACCTATATTTCTTCTTGCGTTAAATGCTTCAATTAGAATGAAGTTTTGATATCTGGGTTGGTACCCAATTGTTTAGCCACATTGGCAGCTTAATCATACATAATGATATTTCTTTCTCCTTCTCTTTGGTAAGATTATGCAAGCACTCATTTCAAAAAAAAAAAAAAAGATTATGCAAGCACTTGTAGAGCATTATAGCAGCAAGGGGTGGTTACAGCGAGTTGAACAATGCGTCCTTCACATGGATATCTCTTCCTTGAATTTCAATCAGGTCTTACTCTCAAAATCTTTGTTAATTGTTTGATTATTATCTACAGCTTGCTGCTAGACCCTCTTACCAAGATTCCCTTAAGGTTCTTGAGGCTGATATTCCGCATGCCAATGTGCTGTAAGTTCTCTCTCTCCCCCTCTCTCTTTGTATTTGTGGGGCTTGTTTGGCAGGCTAATATGATTGAGAATTCTGTTTTGCTATATTCAGACTGACACTTATACTCTGGAAATCCCGGAAAGTTTACATTTTTAATAGGAATTTTTTAGTTTGGCTCCTTTTTGTGTTTCGTTTTGAAGTAATTTTTTCCCCCTTATTTTCCCCATTTTCTTGTTAATAGTTGGCATTCTTGCATGAAAGAGTGCAATTCTCCAGCTTATTAATGGGGCGAAAGTTTTGGCTCCCTTTTGATTTATTGGAAATTTCTCTTCTTTCTGGTCATAAGTGATTGGTTTCTATTGACAAATTTTTGAGTTCAAAATCTGTAACTGCAATCTTTGGAAGGACCATTTGAAATGGAACTTGGATCATAATGACTTCAAGTTATAATATCTAAAAAGTTGTTCTAATTATTACCATTAGTGTTTTTATTTTTTTCATAAAGAGATGATATGTCTATTTATATCCTACGGATTTGCAATCAATATTAGATTGTTGACCTTGATTTTCTGGCTTGTCTTTTGACAAGTAGAATCCATTCATGGTGGTGGAGTTGATTTTGCGTGGAAACTTGTAATCTATCCAAGTATGAAGGTTTGTCTTCTTGGTATGCCTTCCATCTTCTGACTAATTTATATTTTCATAGATGAGATAAAATATATAATATCTTGTGGACTTTTGTTTACCAATTTTCTATCACTTGCTCTGTGTTAGACATCAACCAAATACAAAAAAGACAGTCACAAGGGTCCAGTGCTTGGTCTTGCTTGGAACAAGGAGTACAAGTTGCCATCTGCTCTCTGTTTGGCCCTTTCATTTGGATGTATATGCTGGTTATAATTCTTTGTCTTCCTTCTGCATTTTTTTTTCAAACAGGAATATACTTGCTAGTGCAAGTGTTGGACAAACTAGTTAAGATCTGTGATGTGGCTGCTGGTAAATGCATATAACCATGGAGCATCATATGGACAAGGTTAGAATTAAGCCTTTATTATGTATATTTTCTTAATTATGTATACTTGCTAGTGTAAGACTCATTTCTCTAGTCTATCATGGTATTTGCAGTAATACTTGAGCATATGTGTATATGCGTTTGAATCAATAAATTTTTCATATGTGCATTTTTTGAATATTTTTATATTCTGATATGTAGCTGGTAGATCCATGCATATTTTCAAGAATTATAAGGATACAAAATTATTTCTCTTGCATTTGTTTACTTTTATATGTATTGTTGCAGCTTTGACATGGTTGATTTGAAAGAGTTATATTTGATCGGTGGAAAAGACGTGCATCTTCATATTTATCCGTTACAAATCAGAAAATCTTTCTTTTGGTGTTTTGAGCATGTTCTTTTGGACATTGTGAATTGTAATGGCCATATTTCTCTCATCGGCAGACTGANACATATCTCTTTTTGCTAAGTTATGTTGTGTTGTCATGTAGAAACACCAAGGAAGTTTATTGGAAGGTTTTACACAGACTCAAATTAGCACACTGGCAGTCAAGGATAATTTCTTGGTTGCAGGTGGTTTCCAAGGAGAGCTTATTTGCAAGGTTAGTCATGTGTTAGCTGCTATTCATGTAGATGGCAGTAGTTTTTTTTTTTAGGTGCTATGCTGGTGATGAAATGTTCATATAGTTGGTTTCAGACCAGGCTTCCTCTGAGGAGCTTTCAATTTGGTTGTGAAGAAAGTCGTGAATTTGAGCTGTGTGTGTTTATGAATGTATCTTGGGGTTTATGTAGTGAAAAGGGAAAATTGTGAATTTGAGGCTTGTATATATGTTCGTATTTTCAGTATTATGTAGTGAACTTGGTGACTATGACTGAGCTGAATAACTATATTGATTTCAGTTAAGTGGAAATTTGCTGGCTTTGGTCTGGTTACAGGCCATAGAGAGCATGGAATTTGGTGTTTTACTAGCTGTTTTCCTGAAATTAAAAATTAGACTTTCAGCTTTGGAGAGAAATGAGGAAAAGGGAAGGGAAGGGAAGAAGAGGAGGGAAATTTTTGAATTTTGGTGTTAGGTTGTTTTGGTTTCTTAGGAATGATAGTTTCTGTTAAACTGAGCAATATAACTGCAGTAGGTGGTGGGGTTGTCTTATTCGGTCTCGACAAATATATATTTAAGATGTAGGTCAGATATATTTAAGATGGGGTTGGCTTGTGGACTTATAAGTACAAGCCAAAGAAGGCCACAGAGGTCAGCTATCTTGAATCAGTTTCCTCTTTGTATCGAAGTTGTGTGATTCAATTTTTGATGGTCCTAAATAGATTGACATCTTTTCCTTTTCTCCAGTTTCTCATCAGAGATGAGATACTTTTTTCCATAATATTTTTTTGGTGTCTTGCAGGTATGTGGTAACGATGAAGCTGTGGAGTTTTTGTGTGATTGGCTACGTCTTTGGCATGCAAGAAGTTTCCATACCAGAAAAGATCAGGCTTGTGGTGATCAATGTAACATGCAGGATGATGACTATTACTGTTCTCATAATGATTCTGATTCAGAAGAAATAGATGAAGATGATAGACTAAAGAATGTTCTCTTGGTTACAGGACCAATAGGGGTATGCACAACTATTTTCATCTTAACCTCACTTTATTTTTGCTTTGCTTGAAGTTTGGCATGTTCTTTGGGTTTCGGTACCTGAAGTTGCATCTTCATTGAAGTTTCCTTTATCATATCTCAACACTTGTGTAAACTCATGGCAGTTTTTACTCTGTAAGAGAGCTCTATTGGTAATATCAAATTGAAAGCTAGTAACAGATTCCTTGTTTGAGGTTCATTTGGTGGTAATATATTTTTTTTTCCTTATTGTAGTTTCTTTTCAATTAAAAAAAAAAACTATTATTTAGGGAGCTTGAAGATGAAATATCTCAATTAAAAAAAAAACTATTATTTAGCTAGGGAATATTATGAGTACTTTTCAGGACTGATGTTTAATAATTTTCACATCCACTGATTAGAGGATTTTGTCTTTGATGGAAGCCAATGCATGTGCTGTCCTGTTTTCTTCTTTTAGGAATCATCAGAAGGTATGTTATTCTAGAATTACTAACTGATTTTCTTTAGAAGTGCATGTAGTTGAGTAGGAAATCAGAACTAGTATTTTAAGTTAGTTTGCACTGCCCTCCCCATTGTCAGGAGGTTTGTGTAATGACTGTGTCAATATGCGTTGGTATTAGAGTTAGCCTTACGGTGGCCTTTTCTAATAAATCTTTGCTTGCTTTAGGTCCATTGTAATATCATCTAGTTCCTTCAATTTTAATGAAATCTGTTACTAAAATTTGAGTTTTAATTCTATAATGTTTGCCAAATTTCATATTTTACAAATAGAGCTCCTTTTTGATACTTAGAAGGATTTGCTATTACAAGGTAGAGTATTACATAATGTTGTCAAACTCAATATCTTCTTTTTTATTTTTTCCCCTTCTTTCTGCAAATGCTTTGGAATTATGTTGGTGGTTAAAAGGTGCGTTCCTTGTGTTGCAGAGTGGGAAATCTGCCGCTATCTATGCTTGTGCACAAGAGCAAGGGTTCGAGGTTTTGGAGGTATTACTGAAATTATATGTTTTTGTTGTTGAAATGTTTTAACCATTCTAGCTTTGATGGTTCCACTTATTGGTTTTAAATATCCTAGTATGCATATAACCACAAATAGGAAGGTCAAGATGCTGGGGTCCATGGTTAAGAATTAAGAGTTCCATTGATGAAAGATAAGTTCACATGCACTTACCATTAATATGCAGAGTGAACCGAAAAGCTCAGCTTTGGGATAATTCTTGTCTTTTTCCATTTGATAAATATTTTTTGGAATATTAAATCTTAGGTCACAACTTTTATCTTTTTGACCTTCCCATGTCCTCAAGCTCCCACATTTTCAACAAAAATTTACTAGTAAAGAAAGAAATAAATAAAAAGAAGCTCATAGATTAATGTTTGTTCTTGCAATTTTCACCATACGATGTACCTTCTAGTAGACCATGCAATGCTTAGGTGTGTGCAAGTCAAAAATGGTGTTGGTAGGTGGCAGAGATTGTGGGAAAAGATGCTCACCATTAAAGCCAATTTGTGGTAAATTCAGACTAGTTTTTCATATAAAAAATTGCCCAGCTCCCTGATTGTTTTTTGTATAAAGAAGGCAAGCCACACAAACTTTACTTGGTCCTTGGGACTTATTCTGTGTATCATCAGAAGTATCAGTACAGAAGTTCTATGAGAAAGAGTTTGTTTGATATAGTTAGGGGTATATCCCATACTGCTGGTTGAAGTAATATCCTTATCAGATGAGGAAGCTTCCCATGAAAAGATTGGAGCCCCAGCAAAATTTGTCTACAAGGAGAATGGAATTGCCAGTCATCAAGGTGAAGTTAAGCCTTTGATTCTCTTTGAGGATGTGGATATCACGTTTCTTGAGGATCGTGGTTTTGTTGCTGCAATACAACAAGTTGCTGAAACAGCAAAGTGACCCATGATACTGACCAGCAATAGTAAGAGGACTTGCTGATTGAGATAGTCTCATTTCACTTTAACTTGGCATATAAAGGTTTGATACACTGGTTTTTTTTTTGGTGGTTGAATTAGCATTAATTGAGATTTATCATTTTAATTTTCATTGAGATGGTTGAGATTAGTTGTGATATTTTTTTTTTGTTTGGTTCTGGTCATTAGTTTCTATTTGGTTTTATTCTTTATAAATTTGTATGTAAATATGAACATTCTCTTTGTAAGTGTGCTATTTTGTTTAGATATATATTGGAATGGCTGATTCTTACATCTTTATTTTTTCTCTACTGCTATTTTTCTCTTTTGTATTGCTGCTTGGTGGTTGGCATGATTTCTTAGTTGGCTGCTTCATTCTGAGTTAGCTTCCCTAGGATAAGTTGTGATCTAACAAGGATAAAATTGTAACCCTTAGGCTTGTAAAGTCTAAAATCTTATTACTTTGTTATCTTATTGTCAATTTTCTTGATATTTTGTTGAAGTTAGTGGCTTATATTAACACTAGTGAAAGGCCAAGTAGACGAGAGCGTAGGGTTTAGGGTTTTTTCCTATATATATATATATGTTATTGATATAACCCTGGATTATTAAGAGAATAATATAGCCGCCTCGCTATTTATCATTTCATTAATTATTTGAATATTTGAATATATATATATTTTTTAATAAATGGCAGACCTATTAGCGTCGACTAAATGTTAACGCTAATAATTCAACCATCAGCATCCACAAGTTTGGACACTGATGGTGTATTTATTTTTTATTTTTTTTATTATTAGCGTCAACATAGATGGACGCTAATAGTCCACTATTAGCGTCCATATTAAGTCGACGCTAATAGTGAAATATTAGCGTCGACTTTGACTTCCATCAATCCCATCATTAGCGTTAAACTACGACTTTTAGTTGATGTTAAAAGTCAACTATTAGCGTCCATAATGAAGTCGACGCTAAAGACCTTATTAGTGTCGGGCTTTTAGCGTCGACAGTATTAGCGTCCTAAAGTCTATTAGTGTCGACTTTTGGACTTTTAGCGTCCAAAAAATGTCGATGCTAAAGCTTCTTTTTTTTTGGTAGTGTTATTCTGGACCATGTACATGCATGTGAAAGAAAGCTAAGAAAATAGTTATTTGGCGGAATGCATTCTACTGCTTTCTCATTGAAGATATATAGGTAAAGATATACAAGTATAATCAAACACCAAGATTGAGAAGATAATCTTGGTGTGATGATTGTCTAAGAAAGTTAATTACAATTAGAAGTCCTAATACAGGAGAGAGAATTAGTCTAAGATAATCACAAGTGTTGTCATTGAATGCAATCAGTCTTGTTTAGAGAGAAGTGATTGAGTTTAATGACAATATTATAAAGAGGAGTTTCTGTATAAATAAAAGAGTCATAGCCGTTTGTGACTCTGCTTGAGTGCACCAGTGAGTGCCTGCTGATCTGCTTCCTTAACAGCATGATCATAGACAATAATAACCCTTTTACAACCACAATGATCTCCTTGCTATTGGTCACAAAAAAGTAATTAAAGGATAACGATGGACGACTTGGCTATGCTTACCTTTGGGTCAAACCCGGAGCTCATGGCCTATATGGAGGCACATGACAATAAGGAGGGTAGCCGATGCATTTAGCAGTTTTGTGGCTATGGTATTTGAAATAGAGTTTGGTCTAGTAGTTAAAATGGAAGTGTTGAATTCTAACGATTTTTTTTTTGTTTTGACATGTCCGCACAAGAGGAGGGAGAGAGATTCGAACTAGTGACATTCGCTTCATTAAGCGTGGTCCCAGCCGATTGAAATACCTCTTGTGGACAATTCTAATGATTTTGTTTTGCCATTAATGCTTGATCGAACCATAGTGGAAATACTAAGTTAGAAAATACAGCTAGCTATTCATAGGACAAAATACTTAATAAAGTAGCTTACGGCCTAATTTGGCATAGACAACTAAATTGATCCTTATAAAAATAAACATGCATGGAGATTTCTGCTACCTTATACTATCATGAGACAATAGGATATACATGGTTAATCCATTTTCTTACAAGATTCTTGAAATGACTAGCTAGTAGAATACAAAGTACACAACACATTATGTAGCCTACAACATGAGGCTAAACAATATTGATTCATACTGATTGAGAAGATAATAATGCTTGCGTGTCCATGGATGAAGTTGACATTGTTGATGAAGGAACATCATCCAATGGCTCGTACGTTTCTGTTGGGACATATTCAAGCTCTTCATAGTTTTGTTGAAGGTTAGGAGTTTTTTCCAACGTTTGAATTGCCTCCAACTCCTTTACGACTTCTTTCATTGTGGGTCGTTTCTTCCCGTTTAAGTTCAGACACCTTTTCGCAAGGTTCGCAACAGCACTAATAGCTTCCTTCTTACCTTCCTTCAAAACTAGACTATCAATAATACTAAACAAATTGTTCTCCTCTATTGAATTAATGAAATTTGTTGCTAAACTTCTGGATTCTTGTGTCTTTGTGGAAGATATTGCCTTTTCTCCTGTTAACAGCTCAGCAAGAACAACACCAAAACTATAAACATCACTCTTTTCTGTAAATTGACTTGACTGAAAATATTCAGGGTCCAAGTATCCAAAAGTGCCATGCACTAGTGTTGTTAAGTGAGTTTGATCAATAGCTATGGTTCTTGATGTCCCAAAATCTGCTACTTTAGTTCTATATTTATCATCTAAGAGTATGTTTGCAGACTTAATATCTCGATGGTAAATGGGTCTGGAAGCTACTGAGTGTAAGTAGAAAAGAGCTCCTGCAACTTCTGTTGCAATTCGTAAGCGCATATCCCATGTTAGTGAAAACTCCTCAACTTGGCCATTGACATATTGGAAAAGAGTTCCGTTAGGAATATATTCATAAACTAGCAGAGGAACTTCTGTCTCCAAACAACATCCAATTAGCTTAACCACATTCCTGTGGTTAATTTGTGAAAGAATGACAACTTCATTAATAAATTCTTCGAGTTTTCCTTCATCAATTACCTTGGACTTTTTCACAGCAACGATTCTTCCATCTGTTAACATGCCTTTGTAAACAGTGCCTTGTCCTCCCTGGCCAAGTATTCTATTCACATTAAAACGATCAGTGGCCTTCTCCAAATCTTTTGAATCAAACAATTTGGTGTGCTCAACATTGGCTTCATGTGAAGATAATTGTTGTTTTAACAATAAACCACCATTTCGTTTGAAGAACTTGTTCTTCTGCTTAATCTTCGTCCTTTTCTTTATCACTTTGTAGGACCACCATCCACCAACAAGTAGAATTAATACCCCAATGCCACTACTAACGCCTGCTTAACACAAAGTAATAGAAAAAGATTACTCATTGTAGTAAAATGTTATAGCAATAGCACTCTTGATTGAGAACGTTGAATTCAAAGATTGGGATGTGGAGCCCATTTTGATCCCTTTAAATTTGTTCGAGAGATAGGCTCTAAATGTTTTCTCAAACCATGTGTTTTAAAAGTTTTCTTCAAAATATAGTATTAATTATCCTAAAAGAATGTGTATCCAAAACAATTGGAACCAATTAAAATAAGCAAGGTGATCAAAGAAAATCAATCAAAACAATGTGGGACATTGTTTTCACATTTTGTCGACAAAATATGAGATTTTTTGTCTAGGGTGGTTTTTGACTCACTTTTTCAAAAGAAAAATAAGACGGGAAGCCGAACACTCCGATCCAAATAAACATACCTATCGCAATCATGGTCATGGTGGGTTTAACTACCCGATTGTGACACAAGTAAGACCCATTAGTATTTTCACAGTATACACTCCTGGATCCATGATTGAAACAAGGTGACTTTAGCGTCTTGCATTCGTTAATATCTAACATGTAAGAAGATAAACAAGGTTAGTATCTAATAAATCAAATGAAAAATTCATAGTTATTATTAAATCTCTAATTATTTAAAAAACAAAATTAAGAAAATAAGAAACTTACTCATTTATATTAGTATTATAACATTTTTGTAATATCATGGATTATCCCAAAATTTTAAATTAAAGAAAAATAAGAAATTTAATCATACAGCATGTGCTTGCACTATATCTATTTAGCACCGAGAATGATCATCTCGATTTCATTATCATGATTTAAAGTTAGTGTATCTAATTATTTACATGATTTCACATTATTTGAATTTTTAAAGATGTATTAACATTGACTTCATATATATAGATAGATGCACCAACTTTAAATTAATGTCATTTAAAATTGAGAGAACTATATTCCATCTTGCATATATACTATATAGGGATAAAAAGTGATTGGAAAAAAAAGGAAGGAATTGTTTTTAAAAGTGACCATCCGCCCAGGGTATATGGGGAGTCTCGATCAGGGACATTGCTGTGACGCTCACATATGCATACGTGTTGTACAAGTGTTAATTCATAGAACTAGCTACTTAACTAACACATAAAAATGGAAAGAAAAAAAAAGAAAAAAAAAAAAGAAGAAGAATTAAAGAGATAAATAGAGTATGTGGTACAAAAAGTTTACCTTGACATCCATGAAGAAGATAGGGATTTCCTTCAAAGCCTTTTTTGCAAGAACATGCATAAGTCCAGCTCCAGTTATAACTCCAATAAGGAGAATCATAATAAGTAACATTAGAACAACTGTAGCTTGGGGAGCTATTATTAGCGGTGGAGGCGGAGGTATTATAGGATATTGGAAGTGAGTAGAATAATGCATCAGGAATCCCCCATTCCAACACCACAGGAACGTGTGGCATAATGGAGTTCATTTTAATTGAACCACTTTTCTGGAACCACTTTTCTTCTACCAAGAATGCAGACTTGCATCCACCGTAGGAAAAGTTGGTATTTAGTGTCCTCATATTTGTATTGAAGACAACGAGACGTGAAGGAATTGTGGTTTGGCAGCAGTTGATGCCATTGCAGCTACTTGCATTTATCACTTCACTGCCAGGGTCACAAATTGACACGCACCCACCCATAACAAATTCAAAAGTAGGGTAAGTTGAATTTGGATCAAATGCGAACACTATTGAGGCAAAGTTGTAGCAACCGATGACAACGAATCTGTTCTCGGACTGGGAGAAGATGAAAGGGCTTGTTGCTAACTCCGTATTTAATTTGCTCCATGAACCATCAGGTCCTTCATCATCAGAACAATTAACAAATGTAGGATAGTTGACGTGAACTGTGCCTCCTAATGAAATGTTGAGCACCTCCAAGTGGAGCTTCTTCAAAACAGGTTTGGGAGAGGCCCAAGAGGGGTTATAATTGCAAACTACTTCAAACCACTCATCAACGTAGCAACCTGCAGGTCCTATTCCAAAAGGAAATGGGATATCCCTAACATTCCCACACCTTCTTTGACATAAACTACTATTACTTGCTAAACCCTCTGCTTGAACAGATATTGCATCAAATATTGAACACAACAGCAAAATGATCTGAAATATCATTTGCAGTTGCACCACCATCTCTCTCTCTCTCTCTCTCTTTCTAGGATATTGATGAATTGGCTTGTGAATTAAGAAGCAAAGCCCAAGCCCCTGCTTTTTATAACGTACGCCATTATCTTCATTTTGAAAGTCACCAAGAAATTCTATGGAAGTTGCCAAGAAAACCAAGTTGCCTTTGTCTGTACCGGTAGAGATCGAGAGATGGAGATTCGATTAGGATATGGATAAAAACTTCAAATAAATATCTTATGTAATTTTAAAGAAATTATAAATTCTCAAATTATGAAATTTGGGTTGTTTTTAAACATTGAAACGCTTTGAAATGTCACTTATTTAACTTGTGGTATGTTACTGTTGAGAATTAAATATATTTTTATCAGATTGTTGTTTTTTATGTTACTAAAAAAAAAATTTGAGTAAAAATTTGTCTTTTTGTTCTATGAAGAATAAGGCTTTTGGAAAGAAAATTTTTTCTTGTTGCCTTCGTGATAAGTGATAACATACCACTTTTTTAATTGGTAGCATTTTCAAAGCGTGTTAATGCTTAAAAAAGGTCCAAATTATGTAACTTAAAAATCTACAATTTCTTTAAAATAAATGCAAAGAACCATAATCCCCAAAACTTCAAAGGAGACTTGGAAGTCAACTTGGCTCAGCCTAATCAAGCTTTGTTGGGAAAGCTTTTTCTTTTCCTTTGTTGCTATTCATCATCATTTTCCAAAAAATTTAATATAAAACATTTTAACTTTTTTTTTTTTTTTCACTTTTTATTATTATTCAAATAAAAAAAATCAATTCAAAACAAAACTTTTTCACTTTTTATATCTCTTTTTCATTTGTTTATATCAAACATTCTTACTTATTTTTTTTACATCAATTATAGTGTTTAAGGAAAATGATTTTGCCAAACAAAACAAAGCCTCAAAATGGTCCTTCTTTTCACTAAAAAATACTGGGGACAAACTATTGATGAGCTTGTGGAAAAATTAGAACAGTCCTTTTCTTTTCACTAATTGCTGGGGACAAACTATTGATGAGTTTGTGGAAAAATTGAATGAAATGTTGGAATATCGTGATGTTTGCAACATACTAACATGTGAAGGCATGATTTTTTTATTTTTATTTCCGAAATCAATACGGATCCGGCTTAGGTGCAAACCGGTAGTGCAAAATACGGATCCGGCTTAAGTTTTTTTTGGTTTTTTATATTTATATTCTTAATATATATATTTTTTATTAAGAGTGACATATGTTATTGTTTTATTGGCGTTGACGTGCCACTTAACGGAATCTATCAAATTTTTCAATGGAATTTGACTCTAGAGACTAAATTATTTTTTTGGCATACCTTAGGAAGCTTTGAGTTCATTTTGATATCACATGGAGCAATTTATAATTCAAGCCAACCACAAGGATTTAATTTTGCATTTATCCATTTTTTTAGTTGCCTTTGTGGTAACATGCCACTTTTTTTTTTTTTTTTTGACATGTTCATATAAGAGAGGGAAGAAAATTCAAACTAATGACTTTTGTTTTATTAAGCATAATCCTAACTAATTGAATTATTTATTGAAGACATTAACATGCCACTTTTTAATAAATAATATTTTCAAAGTGTGTTAATGCTTAAAAACAGTCAAAATTATGTAATTTAAAAATCTACAATTTCTTTAAAATGAATCCAAAGAATCATAATTCCCAAAACTTCAGGAGACTTGGAAGTCAACTTGGCACAGTCCAATTGGAATGGTCCTTCTTTTCACTAAATGCTGGGGACAAACTATTGATAAGTTTGTGGAAAAATTTAATGAAATGTTGGAAGATCGTAATATATATTTCAGGGAGACTTGGAAGTCAACTTGGTACAGCCCAATTGGAATGGTCCTTTTTTTCACTAAATGCTAGGGACAAACTATTGATGAGTTTGTGAAAAAATTTAATGAAATGTTGGAATATCGTAACATATATATATATATATATATATAAGAAAAAAACTTTAAGCCCCACTTGTATAGACATATTAAAGAAATTCTTTCTAAAGAAATCTCCAGCTATTATAGAATTAGGCTCTAATATCAATCGTACACAATAATAATAAACAATATATATAATTAAGAAGAGAAAAAAAGTCGAGACATAGATTTAATATGATTCAATAATGTACCTAAATCTATAAAGAAACGACTATATTATTCTCTTAATAATTTAAGATTGTTCTCTTATATATATATATATATATTTATTATGATACATTTAAATCTTTTAATTACTTTAATAACAATATCACTATCTACTATTTTAACAGTATATACGCCGCAGTTTTAACTTCTGCCGGCTCCACTCTTAGGCCGGTTCATTTGCTTCGTAACAATTCCACCTGGGAAGTGTGAGTAATATACGCTGGTGTGAAGTGTATGATATGTAGACAGCTTGGTAGTAGAGTAAAGGAGTAGGGCCAATAGGCAGCGTGTGATGTATTTGTCAAAGTCAGAGTGTTGTCATATCAATTATCAAGGCAAGGGCCAACATACAACTTCTCTCTCACGTCAAAGTCAGATTTACCCAACGAAGACGTTCCGGGTCCACCAGCCTCAATAAATGTTCACCCAACTTTCTTAGAGCAAGGGAAGGAGCAATTATTATGACTTGGTTGGACAAATTATTCGTCTTTCATATGACAATATATATATATATATATATATCAATTTCAATTTTTTAATTAACGTGTTTTCATTCGCATTTTTCTTTTTTCTTTCTTTGAATTTAATATATATATGTATCACGAATCTCCTTTAAGAAAAGGAAGCTGAAAATGAAAAATACAAAAATAATAACTAAAATCAAATAAAAGACAGCCAAATGAGACCAAAGCGAATTTGATACAAAATCAAAGAAGAGAGAAATATTTTTGATTTTGGAGTTTCAAAATATATTCATTATTTACTACTTTTATAACACAACACATGCATGTTTCTATGCACACGTATGGATTGAATTTTATTTAATTTTTTTATTCTCTCTCTCTCTTTGATTAGATTCCCTGAGTGCCCCACGCGTAGCGCGTATACCACGCAGACAACTGAGAACCGCGAAGATTCGCAAGAGTTTCCACTTTCACTTTCTGGACTATAAACTGAAGTGGGGCCCAGCCATGTGTTAAATACTTGAACGACTACCATTTGAGCTAGCTCCAACCAACACTTCAATATTTTATATATTTTTTTATATTTCTCCTCACACTTTTTATCTCTTACTTAGTTACTTTTATGGGTTTGTAGGGATGCTTTTGAGAATAAAAAATGAATAAAGATAGAATAAAATTTTTATTTAAATAGAATAGAGTAAAATTTAGAGACTTTATTATTTGTTAGTTAAACTAGAAAAAAATTGAGAGTTTTAGCCAAATTTTAATTAATTAATAAAGAGTTCATTGAGAATGCTCTTAGTGACAATTCTTTGTGGTTGTAATTCTCATTGCATTTAAACCCTAGAAAGAAAGCATCATAGACAGAGTATAGCTCCCCCTTCCCCCTCCCTTTTTCCGCCTCCACCATAGATCGATCAGCGTGCGTGTGTCAATGATCATTGGGGTGCCTTTTAGCGGCGCGTCGCTAGTCGGCGGTGGTGCGTGCAACGCATGAGGGTGTGTTAAGTTTTTGTTATTGTGTTTTTGTTGCTTCTTAAATAAGAATGCACTCTCTCTAGATCTGCTTTTAGTAGCGATCTATGGGGTGCAGTTTATTTATTTTCTTAGGTTTTGCTTTTATGAATCCTTAAGAATGAAAAAATTAGTTTCCGATCGGTCTTTTGTTTTCTTATGGTTCTTTTTCTGGGAGTAAATCATAGACTAATGATGGAGGAGTTATCAAGCATAAAGTAGAATTGTCACTATGGTAAAGGCAACGAAGGAGATTGTGATTGATAATGCACTAATAGCGGAGATAAAAAAAAAAAAAAAAGCCAAGGAATCAAGGACGTGGCAGTGGATAGAGACATGATTTGTTGGAATTTGTTGACTTGGTAGCAGATAGAGACGTGATTCGTCGGAATTTGCTATAGATCTAAAACTAATGGACATGGTGACTTTTCATAGATATTGTTTTATAGTAGCCCGAAGCATTTTGCTCAATTTGATTGTTATATCATTCCTTAAAAAAAAAAAAAAAAAATCTCATTGCATTGAAGGACATCACAAATAAGTAATTTTTGCTTTTTTTTTTTTTTTTTTAAAAAAAAAACAATTTTAATTAGTTAACGAAATATTCATATGTAAGTTTATAAAAATATTTACAATATTTCACCATACTTATTGATATTTCACAATATTTCATTGTAACGATTAAAATATTGTCAAATAGAATATATATATATATATAGCGGGTTGATCCTGATTAAAAAAAAATAAAAATAAAAATAAAATAAAATAAAAAAAATTTAGGGGCTTAATAGAACAATTCTATAAACCACTCTATCATTCTCCTTTCATGTGCGGCATGTGCCAATTTCATGTGGCACATGAAATCGGGGGATAGGAGGAGGACGAGGAAGAGGTGTCTAAAATTATTCGGGTTGGGTATGACAAAAGCGTGAAAGGAAGAATAGGGTGAGAGACATGGGGAGTTTCAGAAGATGGAAAGGAGACACAAAAAATTTAGGGATAAAGCTGAAAGGAGAGGGAAGACTGTTGACAGGGGTGTAAAGCTTGATGAAGGGAAAATGAAGGGCGTGCGGATTGAGATCTTCTAGCTAGAATTCTCTTTAAATTTGGGAAAAACTTCACTGAAGACCTCCGAACTTTCATCCGTTTTGAAATGCTCCTCCTAAACTTAAAAAATTCTCATTTAGCCCCCTGAACTTTCAATTGCTCTCAATTTGGACATCTCCGTCAATTTTAGCCGTTAAAAATACAAAAAGACCAAAATATCCATGATTTTCATTTTTTAAAAAATAAAAAATGTTTTGAAAGTTTGAATTTTATACAAAATTCAGGAGTATAAAATTGATTGTTCTATCAATGAAGAGATAATCCATTAAAAAAAAAAAAAAATTCTCATTGCATTGAAGGACATCGCAAATATTTTTTTAAAAAAATACAATTTTAATTAGTAAACGAAATATTCATATGTAAGTTTATAAAATATTGATAATATTTCACTATACTTAATTGACATTTCACAATATTTCATTGTAACAATTACAATATTGTCAAACAGAATATAATATATATATATATAGGGGTTTGCTAGGGGTTCTTCCCGTAGTATTCTCCTAGTATTCTCTCAGTCTTACGTAGAACATGATTTAAAAAAAAAAAAAATTGTAGTGCCTTTTTTTGCCAACAGATTAATTTTTATGAGTTAATATTTAGGTTCTAATGTTTTAAAACTTGTTTTTGGATTCAAAACTAAAATCTAAGGGTGGAAGGTTAACCCTTTAGGGATGGTATCACCCAAAATGGATTTGATCATCCTAAATTTGGTGCTAATGCCTAAAAAAACCAGTGGTGGAGGCAACTATAATTTTATTTTTTCTTAAATCATATTTTACGTAAGACTGGAAAAACACTAGGAGAACACTATGGGAAAAACCCTTAACATTTTCCATATATATATATATAGCGGGTTGATCCTGATAAAAAAAATTAAAAAAAAAATAGTGGCTTAATAGAATAATTCTATAAACCACTCTATCATTCTCCTTTCATGTGCGGCATGTGCCGATTTCATGTGGCACATGAAATCTGGGGATAGGAGGAGGATGAGGAAGAGATGTCTAAAATTACTCGGGTTGAGTATGACAAAAGCGTGAAAGGATTCAAAAGAAGAATAGGGTGAGAGACATGGGGAGTTTCAGAAGATGGAGGAAGGAGACACAGAAAATTTAGGGATAAAGCTGAAAGGAGAGGGAAGACTGTTGACAGGGGTGTAAAGCTTGATGAAGGAGAAATGAAGGGCGTGGGGATTGAGATCTCCTAGCTAGAATTCTCTTTAAATTTGGGGAAAACTTCACTAAAGACCTCCAAACTTTCACCCATTTTGAAATACCTCCTAAACTTAAAAAATTCTCAATTTAATCATCTGAACTTTCAATTGCTCTCAATTTGAACCTCTCAGTCAATTTTAGCTGTTAAAAATACAAAAAAGATCAAAATATCCCTGATTTTCATTTTTTTTAAAAATTAAAAAAAAATGTTTTGGAAATTATAATTTTTATACAAAAGTCAGGAGTATAAACGTCATGTAATGTTTAAAATCTGACTAAAGGGTCTAAATTGAGAGCAATTGAAACTTCAAATGACTAAATTGAGAGTTAATTTTGAAGTTTAAGGGCGGGTATTTCAAAACGGATAGAAGTTCAAGGGTCTTTAGTGAAGTTTCCCCTTAAATTTGAGATTCTCAAATTCATAAATCTCAGTCGTTCATCTTATCTAATCGTCTAAAATAACTTAAATAAGCCATCACTTAAAAAAAAAAAAAAATCAGGTTTAATAACATTAGAATAGTGACATTTTTTAGAAAATGTCACTAAACCTCCACCCTATAATATGTTGATTTCTAGCTAACAACCAAGTAATTGATCCAATCTCATGTCATTTTTAGTGACATTTTCTAAAAAAATGTCACTATTCCAATGTCATTAAACTTGATTTTTTTGTAATGCATGTTTCAGAATTTAACGAGGAATCTATTAAATGACATAAATTTAATAAATGGTTGCTGGAGTATTTTTAGAATTGCTCTAGCATTAAAGGGGTTAAATGAATGGTTGCTAGAGTATTTTCGAAAGCCACAAAAGTGCAAGCATGTGAAATAAAAATGTTATGGGTACTAAATTTTCTACTAAGAGGTGAATACCAAGTTAATAACAATTTGGGGTCAAAATTATAATTTACAAACATGAATGAAGTTTATTTTCTAATTCAGAAATCTGTTTATATGTCCTGTCAGTCATCTTCTATTATGTATCAAGCAATATCAATAATTGAAAAAAAAAAAGAAAAGAAAAAAGCAGTATCATTAAAAATGTTTGTTAGAGCAACAACAAGAAGCTCAAATGCATGAGCTTAACTTATCAAAATCAAGTAATGTTCCCATTTTGAAATACATGTTAAGTCATTTTTGTCCTTTGGATCTATTGGATAGGCATAGGCATACCATTTTTGTTCTTTGGATCTATTGGATAGGCATAGGCATACCATCCTGCAAGATTTGGGTCTCTAAATCCTCGGTAGCATTCATATTTTTCTTCTCCCTTCATTTTGAAAAATTTACAACAATAATTTGTTGTCTATATATGGACCCTAGAGGATGGGTAACTGATATAGGATAGTAAAATGCGTACAATACCGAATAGAGCGATGTAGCCTATAACATTACATTCAACAAATACTGATTCATATAGACCGAGAAGATAATAATGGTTGGACGTCTACAAATGAGGTTGACATTGTTGATGATGGAACAACATCCCATGGCTCATACATTTCTTCTCGAACATATTCAAGCTCTTCGTAGTCTTGTTGAAGGTTATGAGCTTTTTGCAATATTTGAACTCCCTCCAACTCCTTTGCGACTTCTTTCATTGTAGGTTGTTTCTTCTTGTTTAAGTACAAGCACATTTTTGCAAGGTGTGCGACCACAACGATCTCTTCTTTCTTATCTTCCTTCAAAATCCCGACTATCAAGAATATCAAACAAATTGTTCTCCTTCACCGATTGAATGAAATATGCGGCTAAACTTCTGGATTCTTGCATCCTTATTGAAGAGATTGCTTTTTCGCCAGTTAACAGCTCAGCAAGGACAACACCGAAACTATAAACATCACTCTTTTCTGTAAATTGGCTTGACTGAAAATACGTAGGGTCCAAGTATCCAAAAGTGCCATGCACTAGGGTGGTTATGTGAATTTGATCAACAGTAATAGATCTTGATGTTCCAAAGTTAGCTACTTTAGCTTTGCACTTATCATGTAAGAGTATGTTTATAGACTTAATATCTTGATGGTAAATGGCGTGGAAGCTACTGAGTATAAGTAGAAGAGAGCTCCTGCAACTTTTGTTGCAATTCGTAAGCGCATATTCCATGTTAGTGGAAACTCCTCAGTTTGGCCATTGATATATTGGGAAAGAGTACCATTAGGAACATATTCATAAACTAGCAGAGAAACTTTTGTTTCCAAGCAACAACCAATTAGCTTAACCACATTCATGTGGTTAATTTGCGAAAGAATGACAACTTTATTTATGAATTCTTCGAGTTTTCCTTCGTCAATTACCCTTTACCTTTTCACTGCAATGATTCTTCCATCTGCCAACATGCCTTTGTAAATAGTTCCTTGTCCTCCCTAACTAAGTATTCTATTTATATTAAAACGATCAATGGCCTTCTCCAAATCTTTTGAATTAAACAATTTGGTATTCTCAACATTGGCTTCATTTGAGGATAATTTTTGTCGTAGCAATAAACCACCGTTCCATTTGAAGCACATGTTCTACTATTTAATCATCCTCCTTTTCTTTACCACTTTGTAAGCCCACCATGCACCAACAAGTAGAACCAACAGCCCAAGGCCGCCACTGGTAAGACCTACTTAACGAAATATAATAAGATAATATTACTCATTGCAGTAAAAAAGTAACGTGTAACAAAAAGTATATGTGATATATTTTGATTATTGAAGTATTCCACAGGAAGGAGATGGTAATTGGTAAGAGTGGGCTATTTTGATCCGAGTAAACATACCTATTGTGAGTAGTTTAAACCGAGTCTCGGCCTCATCAACTAACGCAAAACACATGTAAGACCCATAGGTGTTTAAACCGAGTCTTGGCCTCATCGACAAACTTCCATTACTGCAACAATATGTACTCAAAACCGTGCATTCGTCAATATCTGCAGATATGTAACCAAACAAACACAATTATATCTAGTATATCAGCACCAAAATTTAAGTTGACTAAAAGTTATCAATTATCTTAAAAAATAAAAATAAAAATAAAACTAATCATTTAAATTAATACTATAATACTTTTTTTTTTTTTTTAATATGACCCTTAAGTTTAAATTTCCACTCAACAAACAAGGTAGAGCATTCACAATGAGTTTCTTATGAATAATGTTACACCTTCCTTGAGTGGTTTGCTCAACCTCAAAAAAATCCTTTTAGGGGTCAGTGGATAGCTAAAGAATCTCATTCTTGCAACTTTTTTTTTTGTCTCAAAATGTTTGACTTAGCAAGAGTAATGCTAGAAATCTTCCTTATATCCCTTTATTCCCTTGTGTCCTTCCAAAACTAATGTGGCTTTAAAATCACTATTAAATTTATGATAGATTACTATTAAATTTTGATTCAATAATGATTTTAAAAGTCACATTAATTTTGGACGGATACAAGAAGAATATAAAAATGATAATTAGCATTACTCATCTGCAAAATCTTGTGATCATTTAAACTATTTATAAGTCTTATAATGCATAATGTACTAAATAGAGCAATGTAACTTACAACATGACATTAAACAAAATACTAGTTCATACTGATTGAGAAGATAATAATGGTTGAGAGTCCACAGATGAGGTTGACTTTATTGATGTGGAAACAACATCCCGTGGCTTGAACATTTTTGTTTTTACATATTCAAGATCTTCACAGTTTTGCTTAAAGTTAGGAACTTTTTGTAGCATTTGAATTGTCTCCAACTCCATTGCGACTTCTTTCATTGTAGGTCGTTTCTTTCCATTTAAGTTCAAGCACCTTTTTGCAAGGTTCACAACCGCAATGATCTCTTCTTTCTTACCTTCCTTCAAAACCCGACTATCAAGAATATCAAACAAATTGTTCTCCTCCATGGATTCAATGAAATATGTGGCTAAACTTCTGGATTCTTGCGTCCTTGTTGAAGAGATTGCCTTTTCCCTTGTTAGTAGCTTAGCAAAGACAACGCCAAAATTATAAACATCACTCTTTTCTGTAAATTAACTTGACTGAAATACTCAGGGTCCAAGTATCCAAAAGTGCCATGCACTAGGGTGGTTAAGTGAGTTTGATCAATAGTGACGGATCTTGAAGTCCCAATGTCAGCTACTTTAGTTTTGTATTTTTCATCTAGGAGTATGTTTGTAGACTTAATGTCTCGATGATAAATGGGCAAGGAAGCTGCTGAGTGTAAGTAGAAGAGAGCTCTTGCTACTTCAATTGCAATTCGCAATCTCATATCCCATTTTAGTGGAAACTCCTCAATTTGGCCATTAACATATTGGAAAAGCGTTCCGTTAGGAATGTATTCATAAACTAGAAGAGGAACTTTGGTCTCCAAACAACAGCCAATTAGCTTAACCACATTCCTGTGGTTAATTTGTGAAAGAATGATAACTTCATTAATGAATTCTTCGAGTTTTCCTTCATCAATTACTCTAAACTTTTTCACTGCAACGATTCTTCCATCTGCCAACATGCCTTTGTAAACAGTGCATTGTCCTCCCTAGCCAAGTATTCTATTCACATTAAAACGGTCATTGGCCTTCTCCAAATCTTTTGAATTAAACAATTTGGTGTTCTCAACATTGGCATCATGTGAAGATAATTGTCGTTTTAACAATAGACCACCATTTCGTTTGAAGAACATGTTCTTCTGTTTAATCATCCTCATTTTCTTTATCACTTTGTAGGACTACCATCCACCAACAAGCATAACACATAACCCAAGGCCGCCACTGGTAAGACCTGCTTAACGCAATGTAACATGAAAGATTAATCATTGCAATAAAAGGTTATAGCAATAGATTTGATTGAGAACGTTGACTTAAAATAGAGAGACATATTCTCTTAATGCTAGAAATTAGCCTGACAAACCATCGTGCAACAAAAATATGTCAAAATATATTTTTTGATTATTGAAGTTGAAGTATTCCTAAAGGAGATGATAAAAAATGGTCTATTGGGGGAGAAAAATGAATAATTGACAGTAAAAGTTTGAATGTTTAAAAGTTTGCATAAGACTCCCATACCTACAATTTTAAAAATTGTAACCATTATTTTAACTTAATGTTCATGATTTGTAAAGTCATCTTTTTTGAATATTAGATAAAAAAATAAAATAAAAACTTAGAGGAAATGATTTCTTTAGCCAACACCTGAAGAGGGTGGATGCATGCATTGCATCTTAAGATTTTCGGGGTAGTCGGCCATCTCAATAAGGTGTTCGACCATCCCCATTAAGCCTCAAAAGGTAACCAAACCACCCTGTTAAGAGTTGAGGAAATGGCCAACCACCCTTTTAAGGCTAATGGGGGGTGGCCGACCCACATGACTTTTTGAAATGGTTTGCTCAACCTCAAAAAAATCCTTTTAAGGGTGGTTTTGGCCACCTTCCTTGAGTGGATAGCTTAAGAATCTCATTCTTGCAATTTTGTTTTCTTCTTTGTCTCAAAATGATTGACTTACCAAAGAGTAATGCTAGAAATCTTCCTTAGAAGATGTGCCCAATTTTGTTTTTTCTTAAAACATGTGTGTTAATAATTTACTCCAAAAAGCATAATATAAATATATAGCAATTCGATCTCCTAAAAGAATTTACATCCAAAACAAGTGGGACCAAATGAAAGAAGGAAAGTGAAAGAAAATGATCGGTCAAAATATGAGATTTATATTTTTATTGTGTGGGTGGTTTTTGGGTCACTTTTTCAAAAGAAAAATAAAATGAGAAGCCTTCATTTTCAATAGTTTGATATGAGTAAACTGTAAACATACCTATGATGAGCATAACTCGGGGTTTCTTACTGTAACACACGTAAGACCCACGAGTATTTACACAATATGCACTCTTGGATCCATAGAGACAAGTGTTTAGGCCCGGGACCAAGCATTTGTCAATATTTGACATGTAACGAGACAAACGCAGTTAGTATCTAATATATTAGCACCAAAATTCAAATTAATTATCTGAAAAGCTTAAAATAAATAAATTCAATTATTTCAATTAATATTATGATAATTTTTATGACCTTTGTGCTTTTTGTGCCTATTTTAGTCTCTCTTTTTCTTTTCTTTTTCTGTCTTTGTCTTCTTTTTATTAGGGCTAATTTTAAACAATTCTTAAATAATTTAGGCTTGGTGGCTCGTTTTAATTTTTGTTTTGAAGTCCTATCTAGTGTTTTGAAAATATATTAATTTCAAATTACTTTTGAAAACAATGCAATCCAAAACAAACCTCATTTTGGTATTAAGCACCAAACATGGACAAAGCAAGGTCTAAGTAACACATTATTAGTTATCATAAAATAAAAAATTAATAAAAGCAATAAATTTAATCATGTAAATTAAATTTCTTCCATAGAATTTCTTGGCGACTTTCAAAATGAAGATAATATAGTACGTTATAAAAAGCAGGGGCTTGGGCTTTGCTACNAAGACTTCATTTAAAGCTTGGCCGTCCGGACGGGAATGATGGGCGTCCGGACGGTCTAGGGTTCCATCGCTTTCTTCCATTGCGTTATCCAATCTTGGAGCGGCGCGTTCGAAGGCGTCCGAACGGGCTGCGAACGGGATGCGAACGGAGCTCTCGGGTTTTAGTACTGAAGTCCTTGATTGCATCACGTCCGAACGGCAATGAATCCCGTCCGAACGCTTGGCTCTTTTCTTTTCATTTTGATCACGAAACTTAGCCAATACTTCAAACTAACAATATTTTTATTGTGTGGGCGGTTTTTGGGTCACTTTTTCAAAAGAAAAATAAAATGAGAAGCCTTCATTTTCAATAGTTTGATATGAGTAAACTATAAACATACCTATCATGAGCATAACTCGGGGTTTCTTAGTGTAACACACGTAAGACCCACAAGTATTTACACAATATGCACTCTTGGATCCATAGAGACAAGTGTTTAGGCCCGGGACCAAGCATTCGTCAATGTTTGACATGTAACGAGACAAACGCAGTTAGTAACTAATATATTAGCACCAAAATTCAAATCAATTATCTTAAAAGCTTAAAATAAATAAATTCAATTATTTCAATTAATATTATGATAATTTTTATGACCTTTGTGCTTATTGTGCCTATTTTAGTCTCTCTTTTTCTTTTTCTTTTTCTGTCTTTGTCTTCTTTTTATTAGGGCTAATTTTAAACAATTCTTAAATAATTTAGGCTTGGTGGCTCGATTTAATTTTTGTTTTTAAGTCCTAGCTAGTGTTTTGAAAATATATTAATTTCAAATTACTTTTGAAAACAATGTAATCCAAAACAAACCTCATTTTGGTATTAAGCACCAAACATGGACAAAGCAAGGTCTAAGTAACACATTATTAGTTATCATAAAATAAAAAATTAATAAAAGTAACAAATTTAATCATGTAAATTAAATTTCTTCCATAGAATTTCTTGGCGACTTTCAAAATAAAGATAATATAGTACGTTATAAAAAGCAGGGGCTTGGGCTTTGCTACTTAATTCACAAGCCAATTCATCAATATCCTAGAGAGAGAGAGAGATGGTTGTGCAACCGCAAATGGTATTTCATATCATTTTGCTGTTGGGTTCAATATTTGATGCAATATATGTTCAAGCAGCGGGTTTAGCAAGTAATAATAGTAGTTCATGTCAAAGAAGTTGTGGGAATGTTAACAATATTCCATTTCCTTTTGGAATAGGAGCTGGTTGCTTCGTTGATGAGTGGTTCGAAGTAGTTTGCAACGACTCTTCCAGCCCTCCCAAACCTTTCTTGAGGAGCTTCAACCTGGAGGTGCTCAGCATTTCATTATTAGAAGGCACAGTTCGTGTCAACTATCCTACATTTGTTACGTGTTCTTATGAATTCGAACATCGTTCATCGAGCAAATTAAATATAGAGTTTCTCCCAGTCCGAGAACAGATTCCTTGTCATCGGTTGCGACAACTTTGCCTCAATAGTGAACGTATTTGGTCCAAATACAACATACCCTCCTTTTGAATTTGTTATGGGTGGGTGCATGTCAAGTTGTGACACTGGCAGTGAAGTGATAAATGCAAGTAGCTGCAATGGCATCAACTGTTGCCAAACCACAATTCCTTCGTATCTCGATGCCTTCAATACAAGAATGAGGCCAGTAAATAACAACCTTTACTTCGGCAGCAAACCTACATGCAAGTCTGCATTCTAGAAGAAAAGTGGTTCCAGAAACGTGGTTCAATTAATATCAGCTCCATTATGTCATACATTCCTGTAGTGTTGGAATGGGGGATTCCTGATGCATCATTCTACTCACTTTCAATATCCTATAATACCGCCGCTAATAATAGCTCCCCAAGCTACGGTTGTTCTAATATTACTTAATATTTTTCTTCTGCTAATTCGTGGAGTTATAGATGGAACTAGACTTATACATGTTCCTGCAAAAAAGGCTTTGAAGGAAATCCCTATCTTCTTCATGGATGCCAAGGTAAACTTTTTGTACCATGAACTCTATTTCTCTCTTTAATTCTTTTTTTTTTTCTTTCCATTTTTAAATGTGTTAATTAAATAGCTAGTTCTATGAATTAAAACTTGTACAGCATGTATGCATATGTAAGCGTCACAGCAATGTCCCCAACTCCGCCATATACATGTGCCTTGTGCACAGACCACAAGTATAAACTTAATTGTGTAGTGTTGATCACACGTGGACCTGAAAAAAAAAATGATAAATTTAATGATATAATAAAATATCATTTTGGTAGATCATTCTAAAATTTAGTTAGACAAAGAGAAGCTTTGTACTCACTTTAGCTTTGTACTCACTTTTGTTTTTTTTTTTTTTTNCATGGATGCCAAGGTAAACTTTTTGTACCATGAACTCTATTTATCTCTTTAATTCTTTTTTTTTTTTTCTTTCCATTTTTAAATGTGTTAATTAAATAGCTAGTTCTATGTATGCATATGTAAGCGTCACAGCAATGTCCCCAACTCCGCCATATACATGTGCCTTGTGCACAGACCACAAGTATAAACTTAATTGTGTAGTGTTGATCACACGTGGACCTGAAAAAAAAAATGATAAATTTAATGATATAATAAAATATCATTGTGGTAGATCATTCTAAAATTTAGTGAGACAAAGAGAAGCTTTATACTCACTTTTGTTTTTTTTTTTTTCCTAGACAAATACAAAATTTATTGAAAAGAACCAGATATTAACCTATCCATTATGTACCCTGGGCAGATGGTCACTTTTAAAAACAATTCCTTCCTTTTTTTCCAATCACTTTCTATCCCTATATATGTAGGATGGAATATGATTCTCTCAATTTTAAATGAAATTGATTTAAAGTTGATGCATCTACCTGTATATATGAAGTCAATGTTAATACATCTTTAAAATTCAAATAATGTGAAATCATATAAATCATTAGATACACTAACTTTAAATTATGATAATGAAATCGTGAGGATCATTCTCGGTGCTTAATAGATACAGTGCAAGCACATGTTGTATGATTAAATTTCTTATTTTTCTTTAATTTAAATAGAATAATCCATGATATTGTCAAACTTTGCTTATTGAGTAGGAATCTGAACCCACAAAAATGTTATAATTCTAATTTAAATGAGTAAGTTTCTTATTTTCTTAATTTTGTTTTTTAAATAATTAGAGATTTAATAATAACTATGAATTTTTCTTTTGATTTATTAGATACTAACCTTGTTTATCTTCTTACATGTAAGATATTAACGAATGTGAGAGGCTAAAGTCACCTTGTTTCAATTAGGAGTGTTCAAACGGTTATAACCGGCGGTTATTTACAATAACCGCAACCGCCTCCGCTTTAGGCGGTTATCGAATTTTTAATAACCGCAACCGCCTCCGCCTAGGCGGTTAGCGGTTATAACCGCTTTTTTAAACATTCTTTTTTTAAATGGGCTTTTGAACTTTTTTTATATTTTGGGCCTTCATTTTTCATATTTTTTAGGTTTATTTCACACTACAAACCACTCACTGAAAGTCTGAAACTAAGATCAAAACATACTACAACCAAAACCTAACGAATGAGAGTCTAAGAGACGAAAATGAGGCAGAGACGGAGACGAGTGAGAGAGGGGTTGCGGCTTCGGGAGAACTCAAAGTTAAGATGAAACCTAATGAGTGAGACTTTGTGAGAGAGAGGCTGTGGCTTATGTGAAATGTGAATGTCTGGGAGAACAAAATAGGGTTTTATCTTATAGACTTATATAATATATAAAGTGTGAGAGGAGATGTGGCGTCGTTTTGGTGTTAAACACCAAGATGACGCCGTTTTGTTTTTTTTTTTTTAATATATTTAATTGATATATATTTATATAATTATATATAAATAAAAGTGGTTAGCGGTTATAACCGCTTTTTCATACCCCTAAAACCGCTAACCGCAACCGCCCTAGGCGGTTAGCGGTTTTTAATAACCGCTTTACAAAGCGGTTAACGGTTAGCGGTTATAAAAAAATGGTTATAAGCGGTTAGCGGTTGGTAAGGCGGTTATAACCGCTCCGCTTGAACACCCCTAGTTTCAATAATGGATTCAGAAGTATATACTGTGAAAATACTAATGGGTCTCGTGTCACAGTCGGGTAGTTGAACCCACCAAGCCTCCGGATAGGCTAACCATGATTGCAATAGTTATGTTTATTTGCTTATTGAGTAGGAATCTAAACCCACAAAAATGTTATAATTCTAATTTAAATGAGTAAGTTTCTTATTTTCTTAATTTTTTTTTAAAATAATTAGAGATTTAATAATAACTATGAATTTTTCTTTTGATTTATTAGATACTAACCTTGTTTATCTTCTTACATTTAAGATATTAACGAATGCAAGAGGCTAAAGTCACCTTGTTTCAATAATGGATCCGGAAGTGTATACTGTGAAAATACTAATGGGGTCACAGTCGGGTAGTTGAACCCACCAAGCCTCCGGATAGGCTGACCATGATTGCGATAGTTATGTTTATTTGGATCAGAGTGTTTAACTTCTCATTTTATTTTTCTTTTGAAAAAGTGAGTCAAAAACCACCCTGAACAAAAAAATCTCATATTTTGTCGACAAAATGTGAAAACAATGTCCCACATTGTTTTGATTGATTTTCTAGGATCACCTTGCTTGTTTTAATTGGTTCCAGTTGTTTTGGATACACATTCTTTTAGGATAATTAATATTATATTTTGTAGAAAACTTTTAAAACACATGGTTTGAGAAAACATTTAGAGCACATCTCTCGAACAAATTTAAAGGGATCAAAATGGGCTCCACATGGTTAAATTTTCTAAAACTCTTATGGCACTCAATTATACTCCTATCCCTTAAAGTGCTCACATCCCAATCTTTGAATTCAACGTTCTCAATCAAAAGTACTATTGCTATAACATTTTACTACAATGAGTTATCTTTTCCTATTAATTTGTGTTAAGCAGGAGTTAGTAATGGCCTTGGGGTATTAATTCTACTTGTTGGTAAATGGTGGTTCGACAAAGTGGTAAGGAAAAAGAGGAAGATTAAACAGAAGAACAAGTTCTTCAAACGAAATGGTGGTTTATTGTTAAAACAACTATCTTCACATGAATCCAATGTTGAGCACACCAAATTGTTTAATTCAAAAGATTTGGAAAAGGCTACTGACCGTTTTAATGTAAATAGAATACTTGGTCGAGGAGGACAAGGCACTGTTTACAAAGGCATGTTACCAGATGGAAGAATTGTTGCTGTGAAAAGTCCAAGGTAATTGATGAAGGAATACTTGAAGAATTTATTAATAAGTTGTCATTCTTTCACAAATTAACCACAGAAATGTGGTTAAGCTAATTGGATGTTGTTTGGAGACAAAAGTTCCTCTGCTAGCACTACAAAAAATTTGGTCATTAGCGGCAACTTTAAGTCGCCACTAATGACCCAAAAATGGCCGCTATTTACCAATAGCGGCGACATGTGGCCGCTAATGAGGTTGTTGCTAGTAATTGGATGCTAATGACAAATAGTGGCGACTTTTATGGTCGCCGCTATTACACTATCATTAGCGGCGAAATTATGGTCGCCGCTAATGATATGAGCAAATTAAAAATTAAAAAAAAAAAAAGCTTCAAATTGATTAGAGCCATTAATGGAGCTTGGGGAAAAATAAAATCAGATAATGAATACCCAAAATAAAGCAAGCAACTCTAATTTGAAGAAAATAATAAAAATCAGAGGAACCAAAGATACCCTGGTTGAAATAATGCGCTTTACAGAAGGGACACTCTGATTTAAGCTGTACGTTGAAATGAGTATGCAGGAACTGAAACGAATTCAAAAACTCATACCCAGAATACAAATTAAATCAAGAATAATTTGAGAAAAAAAGAAAAAGAAACAAAGACTAAGATCACGATCAAGATGCAGTGGAAACAAACTTGCAGAAAATGTGATTGCAGGGGAGTAACATTGGTCTGTCGAGCAGGCTTAAGCTGCAAAACACCAACATGAAACCCATAATAGATTATGTCAGCCCACACAATCACAGAGAATATGTCAGCCTTCAAACACATATAAACTAAACTGAGAGAAAGAGAGAGACAGCTTCACCGGTGTGGAGTGACACCCTCAGGCATCAACCTTTTAAGCATCGAAGCTATAAGTTAGGCTAGGGCTCTGCATCAAGCCAGAATATGAAGCCACAAGAAAAGGAGATAAATTAATCAACCACACACCAATATAAAAAAAAGATATTGAACTCAAACTCGTATACGCAGACACACTCTTGAGTATCATTTCCAGTCAGTACACGAGGACATACATATCCAAAACATCAAATCAACTAAAGCTGAATGCTAAATAACATTTAAACCAAAGAAAAATTTCCCCCACTTCCACAACACTCAATAGAAGTACAGGAAAAAAAAAAAAACTTACAAAATCTTACAATGACACACCCAAAGCAATCAATCCCACATCCAAAACGGCAAAACCCATTCAAACACCAAAAATTCCCAAAGGGCATTCAATATATCATCCAAAATCAACAGAAATAACTAAAAACTGACTCACAGGAACGAAAAGCAGCCTCCTGGACGATTCTCGAAAACCAACTCGCTGTCCCCAAGGAACCTCAAATACCCATCAACTTAAAATAACATTATCAGCCTTTCCGGATCTGAGAGGAAGAGATATGACCAAAACCCAACAATTTAAACCTCGCGTGGCCGGAGATTTTGTGCGCCGGAGTGAGAGAGATAGGAGCAAGGGAGGGAGAGCTCCACTGTTGGCCGTAGACGTCGCCGGAGTGAGAGAGAGGGTGAGCAAGGGAGAGAGATCGAGTGAGAGAGGGGTGTTTTTAAGGGAGAGAGATTGAGAGTGATACTGTGAGAGTGATGAGGGAGGTGAGTGAAAGGGGGTGTTAGGGATTTTGGTGTTTTGAGAATTTGGGGGGAAAAAAGAAGCGGTTTATGAAATTTTTGGTCTGAAAATTTCAGAAACCGTGCCAATGAATGGCGCTTTATTTTTTGCACTCAACAGCGGCAACATTAGAGTCTAATGTGAAAAAAATTAAAATAAAAAATAAAAAATTCATTAGCGGCGACAATAAAGTCATCGCTAATGAGGGTCATCAGTGGCGACTCCATAGGGGTCATTAGTGGCGACTTTAGATTCGCTGCTAATGAGAAGAGAAAAAATTAAAATAAAAAATAAAAAATCTCGTTAACAGTGACAATAAAGTTGCCGCTGATGAGGGTTATCAATGGCAACTCTCTGATGTCCCCGCTGATGAAAGGGTCAATAGCGGCAACTTTATGGTCTTCGCTAATGAGAAGAGAAAATTAAAATAAAAAAATGAAAAAAGGTCATTAGCGGCGACAATAAAGTTGCTGCTAATGAGGGTCATCAACGGCAACTCTCTGAAGTCGCTGCTGATGAGGGGTCAATAGCGGCAACTTTATGGTTCGACATCAATTGAGGATGATTTTTCTTCAGATGGGGTAAGATCTGATTTTAATAATGTCCAACGCATTTGTATTTTGGCATCATGTCTGTTTTTAAGTTTGACATTTTTATGTAGTTGAGTTTTGATTAAACGAGATTTTTGTTGAAGTGATATTATTATGGTTGTGATTAGTTGGCATTATTAGAGGGGATTAGCACATTAGGGACTTGATCAATTAGGCTAAAACTAAATAAGGCACAAGTTACTTTAAGGTCACATGAAGATAGTAAAGTATTTGAATTCTTATTTTGGAGTCTAACAATAGTTTTAGAATAAGTGAGAAATGCTACATGGGGAGAGAAATAGGAATAGTAAATTAGAAAAATTAGTTAAAGAGATTATGGGATTAGG
Source organism: Carpinus fangiana (assembly GCA_006937295.1). Taxonomy (NCBI): domain Eukaryota; kingdom Viridiplantae; phylum Streptophyta; class Magnoliopsida; order Fagales; family Betulaceae; genus Carpinus; species Carpinus fangiana. The sequence goes on along the minus strand of CM017326.1, from coordinate 10,879,903 downwards.
GTATTCTTTTGTCATGACATTTTTATTTTTTTTTTCATTAGGATCATTTATATATCTTTTGAATATGACATTTTTGGTATTCTTTTGTCACGACATTTTATTATTATTTTTCATTATGATCATTTATATATCTTTTGAATATGACCTTACGTTTTAAAATTGCTTTTTTAAAAAAATGAAATAAAATTATTAGGGTCGAATTGACCCTGACCCTAAAATATTTTATTTTATTTATTTTTAGTTTTTTAGGACCATTAGCATCCACTACAATGGATGTAATGGTTATTTTATTTTTTAATTTTTTTAACACTATTAACGTCCACTTGGTTTGGAAGCTAATAGTTGATTTTTTATTTTTATTTTATTTTAGAGCATTAGCGTCCACTATAAGTCGACGCTAATGGTTTTGCATTTTATTTTTATTTTTTTTAACACTATTAGTGTCCACTTGGTTTGGACGCTAATAGTTGATTTTTTATTTTATTTTTTAGACTATTAGCGTCGACTACAGGTCGACGCTAATGGTTTTTTATTATGCATTATTAGTGTTGACTCTACCTTCCTACACTCCATCATTAGCGTCCACCATACATGAAAAGTCGACTATTAGCGTCCATTTTGGTGTCAATGCTAATGACACCATTAGGGTCAGACAATTAGCGTCCAAAAGTCGACACTAATAGTATTAGCGTCGACTTTTGGACTTTTAGCGTAGACAAAAAGTCGACACTAAAAGTGCTTTTTTTTGTAGTGAGTTCCCAAATTCAAATACAAGTAAAGTCATTTTGCCCTTTGGATCTTTTAGATAGGCCTACCATCTCGCAAGATCTTGGTTTTTAAATCCTCGGTAGCATTCATATTTTTCTTCTCAATTTTGAAAAATTTACGTACAATAATTGGTTTTTTTGTGGATCCTTGAAGATGTGATAACTTAGGTAATATAGTGAAATTAGGGTCTTATAATGCGTAACGTACTAAATAAAGCGATGTACCTTACAACATGACATTAAACAAAATACAAGTTCATACTGATTGAGAAGATAATAATGGTTGGGAGCCTACAGGTGTGGTTGACTTTGTTGATGTGGGAACATCTCATAGCTCAAACATATTCAAGCTCTTCATAATTTTGCTCAAAGTTATGAGCTTTTTGCAGCATTTGAATTGTCTCCAACTCCATTGCGACTTCTTTCATTGTAGGTCGTTTCTTTCCGTTTAAGTCCAAGCACCTTTTCGCAAGGTTTGCGACCGCAATGATCTCTTCTTTCTTACCTTCCTTCAAAACTCAACTATCAAGAATATCAAACAAATTGTTCTCCTCCATGGACTGAATGAAGTATGTGGCTAAACTTTTGGGTTCTTGCAACTTTGTTGAAAAGATTGCATTTTCACCTGTTAACAACTCAGCAAGCACAACATCGAAACTATAAACATTACTCTTCTTTATAAACAGACTTGATTGAAAATACTCAGGGTCCAAGTATCCAAAAGTGCCATGCATTAAGGTGGTTAAGTGAGTTTGATCGATAGTGATGGATCTTAAAGTCCCAAAATCAGCTACTTTAGCTCTGTATTTTTCATCTAAGAGTATGCTTGTAAACTTAATGTCCCGATGATAAATGGGCGAAGAAGCTGCTGTGTGTAAGTAGAAGAAAGCTCCTACTACTTCAGTCACAATTCGCAAACGCATATCCCATGTTCGTAGAAACTCCTCAATTTGGCCATTAACTTATTGGAAAAGCGTTCCGTTAGGAATTTGTTCATAAACTAGAAGAAGAACTCCGGTCTCCAAACAACAACCAATTAGCTTAACCACATTCTTGTGGTTAATTTGTGAAAGAATGACAACTTCATTAATGAATTCTTGGAGTTTTCCTTCATCAATTACTCTGGACTTTCTCATCACAACGATTTTTCCGTCTGCCAACAAGCCTTTGTAAACAGTGTCTTGCCCTCCATGGCCAAGTATTCTATTCATGTTAAAACGGTCAGTGGCCTTCTCCAAATCTTTTGAATCAAATAATTTGGTGTGCTCAACATTGGCTTCATGTGAAGATAATTGTTATTTTAACAATAAACCACCGTTTCATTTGAAGAACTTCTTGTTCTGTTTAATCTTTCTGCTTTTCTTTACCACTTTGTAGGACCACCATCCACCACAAAGTAGAATTAATACCCCAAGGCCACTACTAATACCTGCTTAACACAGAGTAACAGGAAAAGATTACTCATTGTGGCAAAAGATTATAGCAATAGTTTTGATTGAGAATGTTGAATTCAAAGATTGGGATGTGAGCACTTTAAGGAATAAGAGACTAGGAGTATGTCTGAGTGCCATGAGTCTTAGAAAATGTAACCATGTGGAGCCCATTTTGATCCCTTTAAATTTGTTCAGAGATATGCTCTAAATGTTTTCTCAAAAACTGCGTTTAAAAGTTTTCTTCAAAATATGACATTAATCGTCATAAAGTAATGTATATCCAAAACAATTAAGAGGAACNAGATTATAGCAATAGTTTTGATTGAGAATGTTGAATTCAAAGATTGGGATGTGAGCACTTTAAGGGATAAGAGACTAGGAGTATGTCTGAGTGCCATGAGTCTTAGAAAATGTAACCATGTGGAGCCCATTTTGATCCCTTTAAATTTGTTCAGAGATATGCTCTAAATGTTTTCTCAAAAACTGTGTTTAAAAGTTTTCTTCAAAATATGACATTAATCGTCCTAAAGTAATGTATATCCAAAACAATTAAGAGGAACCAATTAAAACAAGGAAGGTGAAAGAAAATCAATCAAAAGAATGTGGGGGCAAAATTTGAGATTTCTTGTGTGCATGGATATGGGTGGTAGTTTTTGGAAAGAAAAATAAAATAGGAAGTGAAACACTCATATCCAAATAAACATACCTATCGCAATTATGGCCACCCTAACCGAAGGCTTGGTGGGGTATTCAACAACCCGACTGTGACACAAGTAAGACCCTTTAGTATTTTCACAGTATACACTCCCTGATCCATTGAAACAAGGTGACTTTAAGCTCTCGCATTCATTAATATCTGACATGTAATATTGCTTATGACTATCGTACACGGCCCCTTTTATTTGGATATGGCTATTTGGGGTACCTGTGAAAAGATTCAATCTTTCTTCTTTGCTTTCTTTTCTTAATTCATGGCTGGACCCCTGCCTATCTAGTATGTGAGTGAGTAAGTCCACCCAGGCGAGTCCGCCAGGTTGTCTAGTTGGTAGCTTCTTTCCCGTCTTGGTCCATGTCGAAGAGAAATATGGAACCCATCAATGCTCGACCCTAGACTTGAATGAAGCTACCCGGCTTGTAGCCTTATTTTGATTATGGGTATCGTGTAGATCCAGCCAAATCCCATATTAGAGACATTGGGGCACCTGCACCCTTATATTAACAAAAAAGATAGGGACCGACCCTTCTCTTCTTTCTATATGTGGGATACATTCCTTGTTATCCGGTTAGGGCTTCTTCCCAAGAAATGAACAAGCATCGAAGGCCATTAAAAGCCATGGTACTGAGACCCACTGCACCCCAACACACTATTGATACGAAATAAACCTCTTGCCATAGAGAAGAGATCTAAAGTTTGGGTCTCCTCGATCACCCTTACCTTGAACCTGAATTGATCAAGAGAGATGAACTAGCACCATATTTTATAACCATCGAACCGAAACCCCCAACTAGAGATGGAATTCCAGAACCTAAACGACTTAGTTGAGAGCCCCGTGACTGGTTCAAGGTGGACCGAATGCGATAGCTTAAAGTCACCTTGTTTCAATGGATCTGGGAGTGTATACTATGAAAATACTAAAGGGTCTTGTGTCACAGTCGGGTAGTTGAATACCCACTAAGCCTTTGGTTAGGGTGGCCATAATTGCGATAGGTATGTTTATTTGGATAGGAGTGTTTGGCTTCCTATTTTATTTTTCTTTCCAAAAACTACCACCCATATCCATGCACACAAGAAATCTCAAATTTTGTCCCCACATTGGTTTGATTGATTTTCTTTCACCTTGCTAGTTTTAATTGGTTCCTCTTAATTGTTTTGGATATACATTACTTTAGGACGATTAATATCATAGTATGAAGAAAACTTTTAAAACACAAGTTTTGAGAAAACATTTAAAGCATATCTCTGAACAAATTTAAAGGGATCAAAATGGGCTCCACATGGTTACATTTTCTAAGGCTCATGGCACTCAGGCATACTCCTAGTCTCCTATCCCTTAAAGTGCTCATATCCCAATCTTTGAATTCAACGTTCTCAATCAAAACTATTGCTATAACATTTTACCACAATGAGTAATATTTTCCATTTACTCTATGTTAAGCAGGTATTAGTAGTAGCCTTAGGGTATTAATTCTACTTCTTGGTGGATGGTGCTCCTACAAAGTGGTAAAGAAAATGAGGAAGATTAAACAGAAGAACAAGTTCTTCAAACAAAACGGTGGTTTATTGTTAAAACAACAATTATCTTCACATGAAGCCAATGTTGAGCACACCAAATTGTTTGATTCAAAAGATTTGGAGAAGGCCACTGACCATTTTAACATGAATAGAATACTTGGCCATGGAGGGCAAAGCACTGTTTACAAAGGCTTGTTGGCAGACGAAAAAATCGTTGTGATGAAAAAGTCCAGAGTAATTGATGAAGGAAAACTCCAAGAATTCATTAATGAAGTTGTCATTCTTTCACAAATTAACCACAAGAATGTGGTTAAGCTAATTGGTTGTTGTTTGGAGACCGGAGTTCTTCTTCTAGTTTATGAACAAATTCCTAACGGAACGCTTTTCCAATATGTTAATGGCCAAATTGAGGAGTTTCTACGAACATGGGATATGCGTTTGCGAATTGTGACTGAAGTAGTAGGAGCTTTCTTCTACTTACACTCAGCAGCTTCTTCGCCCATTTATCATCGGGACATTAAGTTTACAAGCATACTCTTAGATGAAAAATACAGAGCTAAAGTAGCTGATTTTGGGACTTTAAGATCCATCACTATCGATCAAACTCACTTAACCACCTTAATGCATGGCACTTTTGGATACTTGGACCCTGAGTATTTTCAATCAAGTCCGTTTATAGAGAAGAGTGATGTTTATAGTTTCGGTGTTGTGCTTGCTGAGTTGTTAACAGGTGAAAATGCAATCTTTTCAACAAAGTTGCAAGAACCCAAAAGTTTAGCCACATACTTCATTCAGTCCATGGAGGAGAACAATTTGTTTGATATTCTTGATAGTTGAGTTTTGAAGGAAGGTAAGAAAGAAGAGATCATTGCGGTCGCAAACCTTGCGAAAAGGTGCTTGGACTTAAACGGAAAGAAACGACCTACAATGAAAGAAGTCGCAATAGAGTTGGAGACAATTCAAGTGCTGCAAAAAGCTCCTAACTTTGAGCAAAACTGTGAAGAGCTTGAATATGTTTGAGATATGAGATGTTCCCACATCAACAAAGTCAACCACATCTGTAGACTCCCAACCATTATTATCTTCTCATTCAGTATGAACTAGTATTTTGTTTAATGTCATGTTGTAAGTTACATCGCTTTATTTAGTACGTTACACATTATAAGACCCTAATTGCACTATATTATCTAAGTTATCACATCTTCAAGGGTCCACAAAAAAACCAACTATTGTACGTAAATTTTTCAAAATTGAGAAGAAAAATATGAATGCTACCGAGGATTTAAAAACCAAGATCTTGCGAGATGGTAGGCCTATCTAAAAGATCCAAAGAGCAAAATGACTTAACTTGTATTTCAATTTGGGAACTCACTACCAAAAAAAAAAAAAGCACTTTTAGCGTCAACTTTTTGTCTACGCTAAAAGTCCAAAAGTCGACCATATACTATTAGCGTCGACTTTTGAACGCCAATGGGTTGGACGCTAATTGTCAAACCCTAATGATATCATTAGTGTCGACATCAAAGTGGACGCTAATAGTCGACTCTTCATGTATGGTGGATGCTAATGATGGAGTTTAGGAAGGTAGAGTCGACGCTAATAATGCATAATAAAAAACCATTAGCGTCGACCCATAGTCGACGCTAATAGTCTAAAAAACCATTAGCTACGTAATTATTCCGGAGGGTGAAGAAGGTAAGGGCTGGAATGATTGTCGTATGCAATTCTCTAAGCTGAAGCAGTATCATGACAAGCAAAAGATGGGTGGGACGTCTCAAGGCGGCCATCCTGGAAAAACTTCAGTCGGGTTATTGAATAAAGGGCAGTCGTTTGTCTCCACAGACTCCTTCAATTTGCAGGGAGCTCTTGCTAAGAAATCTAATGCAGAAGCGGTACAGGGTAATGGTTATAAATCCTCAGTAGCATTCATATTTTTCTTCTCAATTTTGAAAAATTTACATACAATAATTGGTTTTTTTGTGGACCCTTGAAGATATGATAACTTAGGTAATATAGTGAAATTAGGGTCTTTGTAATGCGTAACGTACTAAATAAAGCGATGTAGCTTACAACATGACATTAAACAAAATACTAGTTCATACTGATTGAGAAGATAATAATAGTTGGGAGTCTACAGATGTGGTTGACTTTGTTGATGTGGGAACATCTCATAGCTCAAACATATTCAAGCTCTTCACAGTTTTGCTCAAAGTTAGGAGCTTTTTGCGGCATTTGAATTGTCTCCAACTCCATTGCGACTTCTTTCATTATAGGTCGTTTCTTTCCGTTTAAGTCCGAGCACCTTTTCGCAAGGTTTGCAACAGCAATGATCTCTTCTTTCTTACCTTCCTTCAAAACCCAACTATCAAGCATATCAAACAAATTGTTCTCCTCCATGGACTGAATGAAGTATGTGGCTAAACTTTTGGGTTCTTGCAACTTTGTTGAAAAGATTACATTTTGACCTGTTAACAGCTCAGCAAGCACAACACCGAAACTATAAACATCACTATTTTCTATAAACTGACTTGATTGAAAATACTCAGGGTCCAAGTATCCAAAAGTGCCATGCATTAAGGTGGTTAAGTGAGTTTGATCGATAGTGATGGATCTTAAAGTCCCAAAATCAGCTACTTTACCTCTGTATTTTTCATCTAAGAGTATGTATGTAGACTTAATGTACCGATGATAAATGGGCGAGGAAGCAGCTGAGTGTAAGGAGAAGAAAGCTCCTGCTACTCCAATCACAATTCGCAAACGCATATCCCATGTTAGTAGAAACTCCTCAATTTGGCCATTAACATATTGGAAAAGTGTTTCGTTAGGAATTTGTTCATAAACTAGAAGAATAACTCCGGTCTCCAAACAACAACCAATTAGCTTAACCACATTCATGTGGTTAATTTGTGAAAGAATGACAACTTCATTAATGAATTCTTGGAGTTTTCCTTGATCAATTACTCTGGACTTTTTCACCGCAATAATTTTTCCGTCTGCCAACAAGCCTTTGTAAACAGTGCCTTGCCCTCCTTGGCCAAGTATTCTATTCATGTTAAAACAGTCAGTGGCCTTCTCCAAATCTTTTGAATCAAACAATTTGGTGTGCTCAACATTGGCTTCATGTGAAGATAATTGTTGTTTTAACAATAAACCACCATTTTGTTTGAAGAACTTGTTCTTTTGTTTAATCTTCCTCTTTTTCTTTACCACTTTGTAGGACCACCATCCACCACAAAGTAGAATTAATACCCCAAGGCCACTACTAATACCTGCTTAACACAGAGTAACAGGAAAAGATTACTCATTGTGATAAAAGGTTATAGCAATAGTTTTGATTGAGAACGTTGAATTCTAAGATTGGGATGTGAGCACTTTAAGGGATAAGAGACTAGGAGTATGTCTGAGTGCCATGAGTCTTAGAAAATGTAACCATGTGGAGCCCATTTTGATCCCTTTAAATTTGTTCAGAGATATGCTCTAAATGTTTTCTCAAAAACTGTGTTTAAAAGTTTTCTTCAAAATATGATATTAATCGTCCTAAAGTAATATATATCCAAAACAATTAAGAGGAACCAATTAAAACAAGCAAGGTGAAAGAAAATCAATGAAAAGAATGTGGGGACAAAATTTGAGATTTCTTGTGTGCATGGATATGGGTGGTAGTTTTTGGAAAGAAAAATAAAATAGGAAGCCAAACACTCATATCCAAATAAACATACCTATCGCAATTATGGCCACCCTAACCGAAGGCTTGGTGGGATATTCAATAACCTGACTATGACACAAGTAAGACCCTTTAATATTTTCACAGTATACACTCCCTGATCCATTGAAACATGGTGACTTTAAGCTCTCGCATTCATTAATATCTGACATGTAATATTGTTTATGACTATCGTACACGGCCCCCTTTATCTGGATCTGGCTATTTGGGGTACCTGTGAAAAGATTCAATCTTTCTTCTTTGCTATCTTTCCTTAATTCATGGCTGGACCCTTGCCTATCTAGTATGTGAGTGAGTAAGTCCACCCAGGCGAGTCCGCCAGGTTGTCCGGTTGGTAGCTTCTTTCCCGTCTTGGTCCGTGTCGAAGAGAAATATGGAATCCATCAATGCCCGACCCTAGACTTGAATGAAGCAGCCCGGCTTGGAGCCCTATTTTGATTATGGGTATCGTGTAGATCCAGCCAAATCCCATATTAGAGACATTGGGGCACCTGCACCCTTATATTAACAAAAAAGATAGGGACCGACCCTTCTCTTCTATCTATACGTGAGATACATTCCCTGTTATTCGGTTAAGGCTTCTTCCCAAGAAATGAACAAGCATCGAAGGCCATTAAAAGCCATGGTACTGAGACCCACTGCTCCCCAACACACTCTTGATACGAAATAAACCTCCTGCCATAGAGAAGAGATCTAAAGTTTGGGTCTCCTCGATCACCCTTACCTTGAACCTGAACTGGTCAAGAGAGATGAACCAGCACCACATTTTATAACCCTCGAACCGAAACGCCCAACTAGAGATGGAATTCCAGAACCTAAACAACTCAGTTGAGAGCCCCGTGATTGGTTCAAGGTGGACCGAATGCGATAGCTTAAAGTCACCTTGTTTCAATGGATCTAGGAGTGTATACTGTGAAAATACTAAAGGGTCTTGTGTCACAGTCGGGTAGTTGAATACCCACTAAGCCTTTGGTTAGGGTGGCCATAATTGCGATAGGTATGTTTATTTGGATAGGAGTGTTTGGCTTCCTATTTTATTTTTCTTTCCAAAAACTACCACCCATATCCATGCACACAAGAAATCTCAAATTTTGTCCCCACATTGTTTTGATTGATTTTCTTTCACCTTTCTTATTTTAATTGGTTCCTCTTAATTGTTTTGGATATACATTACTTTAGGACGATTAATATCATATTTTGAAGAAAACTTTTAAAACACAATTTTTGAGAAAACATTTAGAGCATATTTCTGAACAAATTTAAAGGGATCAAAATGGGCTCCACATGGTTACATTTTCTAAGACTCATGACACTCAGACATACTCCTAGTCTCCTATCCCTTAAAGTGCTCACATCCCAATCTTTGAATTCAACATTCTCAATCAAAACTATTACTATAACCTTTTACCACAATGAGTAATATTTTCCATTTACTCTATGTTAAGTAGGTATTAGTAGTAGCCTTAGGGTATTAATTCTACTTCTTGGTGGATGGTGCTCCTACAAAGTGGTAAAAAAAAGGAGGAAGATTAAACAGAAGAACAAGTTCTTCAAACAAAACGGTGGTTTATTGTTAAAACAACAATTATCTTCACATGAAGCTAATGTTGAGCACACCAAATTGTTTGATTCAAAAGATTTGGAGAAGGCCACTGACCGTTTTAACATGAATAGAATACTTGGCCAAGGAGGACAAGGAACTGTTTACAAAGGCATGTTGGCAGACGAAAAAATTGTTGAGGTGAAAAAGTCCAAAGTAATTGATGAAGGAAAACTCCAAGAATTCATTAATGAAGTTATCATTCTTTCACAAATTAACCACAGGAATGTGGTTAAGCTAATTGGTTGTTGTTTGGAGACCGGAGTTCTTCTTCTAGTTTATGAACAAATTCCTAACGGAATGCTTTTCCAATATGTTAATGGCCAAATTGAGGAGTTTCTACGAACATGGGATATGCGTTTGCGAATTGTGACTGAAGTAGTAGGAGCTTTCTTCTACTTACACTCAGCAGCTTCTTCGCCTATTTATCATCGGTACATTAAGTTTACAAGCATACTCTTAGATGAAAAATACAGAGCTAAAGTAGCTGATTTTGGGACTTTAAGATCCATCACTATCGATCAAACTCACTTAACCACCTTAATGCATAGCACTTTTGGATACTTGGATCCTGAGTATTTTCAATCAAGTCAGTTTATAGAGAAGAGTGATGTTTATAGTTTCGGTGTTGTGCTTGCTAAGCTGTTAACAGGTGAAAATGCAATCTTTTCAACAGAGTTGCAAGAACCCAAAAGTTTAGCCACATACTTCATTCAGTCCATGGAGGAGAACAATTTGTTTGATATTCTTGATAGTTGAGTTTTGAAGGAATGTAAGAAAGAAGAGATCATTGCGGTCGCAAACCTGGTGAAAAGGTGCTTGGACTTAAACGGAAAGAAACGACCTACAATGAAAGAAGTCGCAATGGAGTTGGAGACAATTCAAATGCTGCAAAAAGCTCCTAACTTTGAGCAAAACTGTGAAGAGCTTAAATATGTTTGAGCTATGAGATGTCCCCACATCAACAAAGTCAACCACATCTGTAGACTCCCAACCATTATTATCTTCTCATTCAGTATGAACTAGTGTTTTGTTTAATGTCATGTTGTAAGCTACATCGCTTTATTTAGTACGTTACGCATTATAAGACCCTAATTGCACTATATTACCTAAGTTATCACATCTTCAAGGGTCCACAAAAAAAACCAATTATTGTACGTAAATTTTTCAAAATTAAGAAGAAAAATATGAATGCTACCGAGGATTTAAAAACCAAGATCTTGTGAGATGGTAGGCCTATCTAAAAGATCCAAAGAGCAAAATGACTTAACTTGTATTTCAATTTGGGAACTCACTACAAAAAAAAAAAAAAAAAGCACTTTTAGCGTTGACTTTTTGTCTACGCTAAAAGTCCAAAAGTCGACGTTAATACTATTAGCTTCGACTTTTGAACGCCAATGGGTTGGACGCTAATTGTCCAACCCTAATGATATCATTAGTGTCGACATCAAAGTGGACGCTAATAGTCGACTCTTCATGTATGATGGACGCTAATGATGGAGTTTAGGAAGGTAGAGTCGACGCTAATAGTGAATAATAAAAAACCATTAGCGTCGACCCATAGTCGACGCTAATAGTCTAAAAAACCATTAGCTACGTAATTATTCCGGAGGGTAAAGAAGGTAAGGGCTGGAATGATTGTCGTATGCAATTCTCTAAGCTGAAGCAGTATCATGACAAGCAAAAGATGGGTGGGACGTCTCAAGGAGGCCATCCTAGAAAAACTTCAGTCGGGTTATTGAATAAAGGGCAGTCGTTTGTCTCCACAGACTCCTTCAATTTGCAGGGAGCTCTTGCTAATAAATCTAATGCAGAAGCGGTACAGGGTAATGGTTATAATTTGAAATTGCTCTCTCAACTTTTGGCCGATAAGGGTGAGACCGGCGAACCTATCATTGAACAGTTGATGGACATAGACTTGCGGCGGACAGATGAGAGTCATAACTCCATGTCAATAGACGTTGAGAAAGTGGAGCAGGTGAGTATTTTGACTATTCGTGATATGTTGGCAGATTTCAAGAAAGATATTATCAGTTGTCTGAAGGGCCATTTGGTGGGTTGGACCTCCTCAAATGCTGATGTTAGAGCATTCACAGTAGGCTCATCTAATATTTGGCTATTTTAGCAAAAAAAAATCACCTTTATCTATTTGAACTACTTACCTTTTTAAAACACCCGCATCAGGCTCAGCATTTTAGCCTTACACCCATTTAAATATTATTTCCTTATTATATTTTTATATTTTTATTTTTATTTTTTTCTTATCTTCTTCTTCTTCAACGGCGCCGAGAGCCCGAGATCAGTGATTTTCAACGACGCCAGGTCCCTCAGCAGCGCCCTCTGCGATTTGGGGCGGCCGTGGAGGGCAGCGAGCGGGTGGAACTCGCCATGGGGGAGCACACCGTCCCCGGACAACGCCGGGCCGTAATCGAGCTGTCCCACAGCCAAGTCGATCCAAAGGTAGCGATCCTTGGCAATCCAGAGGGTGCCAAGGCAATTGGTGAAGCCAGGGGAAGAGTCCCCATGGGAGTAGGTGTAGGCGTAGGGTTTAGATTGGTTGCCGAGATTGAGAAGGTAGAGGACAATTCCGTCGGGGGGCTTTTCCTTCTCGAAGTCGTGGCGGAGATGGGCGTCGATGGAGGAGAAGGGGATGGGGAGGAGAGACGAGCGGGAGGGAAGAAGGGGTTTCGGAGATTTGGGAGGAGAGGGTTTGGGAGAGGAGAGTTGAGAGGGAAGTGGGGGAGAAAGAGACGGGAAGAGGAAGACGACGGAGACGGGAAGAGAGAGGGAGAAGGAGAGATAAAATAGTTTTTTATTGGAGGAGAGAAATAAAAGAGTATTTTATTTTGTTGAGGAGCTACAGTAGGTGAGCAAACTTGATGACTACTGTAGCTCCTCAACAATTTGATGGCTGGTTTGTTGAGCCTGCTGGAGGACGTTTTTAGTGGTTTGGCTCAACAATTGAGCCAAAAGGCTCAATTGTTGAGCCTACTGTGAATGCTCT
>CM017326.1:10850979-10862485 GCA_006937295.1 Carpinus fangiana | reverse complement strand
AAAAAAAAAAAAAAAAGGTGGGGAAATATGTAAATAATTTTAAACTGGTGAATACCCAATCGGGTCAATCACTAACATGAGAAAGCAATACCAGCAACAGGTCTCTTTAATTTGTTTCTCAGCTTCTCCCTCTATCTCAGGATCTCACTCTCCGCTCGTCTCTCTCAATCTTCATCTCTACTCTAGACAATCGCAAAAATAGCCCACAAAAAAATGAAACAAAAACCCATCAAATTTATCAAATTTCACCCACGAAAAATCAAAAACCCACCAAACTCAAGAAACCTAGAGAGCACAACAGAAATTAAACCCTCACCTTTTCTTTCTTTCACCGTTAGTGTGCCTGAACCACTAAATCTTTCGACCTGAAATTATAAAGCGTTTAAAGAATTACTGGGCTACACCTGTTTGAAACAAAACCCACCGAAAAAATTGTCAAAAATCCATACAAAACCCACCAAGAAAATCATCAAGCACATAAATAAACACTATAAAAAAATAAATCCCTTTTTTTTTTTTTTTTGATGAATCCTTACCCAGACTGCCACTTCTTCTCTTTCTCTTTCTTTCACCATGTGTGTGCAACAAAGCCCACCAAAACAATTGTCAAAAACTCATACAAAAATGAGGAAAGCAAATTGAACAATAATTCACAGCAAATATCACAAAAATTAGAAAATCATTTGACGTTGGTCTCACGTTGCCGGATCGCCGCCAATGTCGGAGCCCAACCGACGGATCTGTTGAGAGAGCTGGAGCCAGAGTCAAATCGCCATCGTTTTCTGAGCAAGACAACCCCCACCGGAGACGCGTCTGTGAAAGAGAGAGAGAGAGGGAGAGAAGCGGTTGAGAAATGAGAAATGGGTTCGGAGGGTTGAGTGGGAGATGATGGGAGTAGAAAATTGTAAAGTAAGGTAAAAGGATGAAATACCGAAAATGCCTGTCAAACAAAAGTGACTATAGTGATGGTGCATGAAGAACAAGCAAAAGGTATGGTATTTTACTATCAAATAAAATGTCACTGTTCTTGTGACATCCGCTCTTTTTATATAGCTATTAGGTATAAGATTAGGGATAAGATATATAGATATATTTGAAGGTATGAAGGGTTATATATATAAATTTTTTTTTTAATTTTTTTTTTTAAAAAAATAAATGAAGGTATATAGTTTTAAAACTATATTGAAGGTGTAAATTAAAACTTTAATTTTTTTAAAACTATATATATTAATTTTTAATTTTTAATTTGATTCTATATCATGATCAATCGAACTAATTCACTAGGATTGATCGATCGATTATTTGATCATATCATGATCAATCGAACTAATTCTCTAAGATCGATCGGATGATCGATCGATCATTTGATCATATCACGATCAATCAAACTAATTTCCCATGATCGATCGATCATTTGATCCTATATCACGATCAATCGAACTAATTCACTAGGATCGATCGGATGATCGATCGATGAGTTGATCATATCACAATCAATCGAACTAATTCACTAGGATCGATCAGATGATCAATCGATCACTTGATTATATCACGATCAATAGAACTAATTCACTAGGATCAATCAGATGATCAATCGATCAGTTGATCATATCACGATCAATCGAACTAATTCCCTAGGATTGATCGGATGATTGATCGATCAGTTGATCATATCACGATCAATCAAACTAATTCCCTAGGATTGATTGGATGATCGATCAATCACTTAATTATATCACAATCAATCGAACTAATTCCCTAGGGTCGATCGATCATTTGATCATATCACGATCAATCGATCTAATTCCCTAGGATCAATCGATCTAATTCCCTAGGATCAATCGGATGATCGATCGATTATTTAATCATATCTCGATCAATCGAACTAATTCCCTATGATCGATTGTATGATCGACCAATCATTTAATTATATCACAATCAATCAAACATTTAAATAAGAATAATAAATAGAAAACTTCAATAATAATATATAAAATAATAATAATTTTTCTAAGAGTTTTAATTTAATTTGAAAATTTGTTTTCTTTAAAAGAAAGAAAGAAATATTTATTTTTTAATTTCTAATTTTTATTTAATCATATCATGATCAATTGAACTAGTTCACTAGGATCAATCGGATATTCGATCAAACCTTCAATTTCAATTATGTTCTGTTTGATCAATCAATTGATCCTATCACGATCAATCGAACTAATTCACTAGAATTGATCGGATGATCGATCGATCATTTGATCAATTCACAGTCAATTGAATTAATTCATTAGGATCGATCGATCATTTGATCATATCACAGTCAATTGAACTAATTCATTAGGATCGATCGGATGATCGATTGATCATTTGATCCTATCACGATAAATCGAACTAATTCACTAAGATCGATTGGATGATCGATCGATCATTTGAATATATCATAGTCAATCGAACTAATTCACTAGGATCGATCGAATGATTGATCGATCATTTGTTCATATCACAATCAATCGAACTAATTCATTAGGATCGATTGGATGATCGACCGATCATTTGAATATATCATAGTCAATCGAACTAATTCACTAGGATCGATTAGATGATCGATCGATCATTTGATCATATCACAGTCAATTGAACTAATTCACTATAATCGATTAGATGATCGACCAATTATTTGAATATATCATAGTCAATCGAACTAATTTACTAGGATTGATCGGATGATCGATCGATTATTTGAATATATCATAGTCAAACGAACTAATTCACTAGGATTGATCGGATGATCGATCGATCATTTGATCATATCATAGTCAATCGAACTAATTCGTTAGGATTGATCGAATGTTCGATCGAATAGCCAATAATTTATATAAAAGAAATAATGACATACTATTGAGGCTAATATGACTTAGTTTAGTCGATGTTCATAGCTAGACTATCAGCGTTGACCTGTAGAGATCGACGTTGATAGTTTAAGTGTTACTTTTTTTTTAAAAAAAAAAAAAATTGTTAAAAATTTATATTAGTCTATTAAAATTAAGTCCTATAGAAAAAATAAATAAATTTTTTGGGTTATAATTATAATTTTTTCTATTTTTAATTTTTTTAATATATATGTTGATACACAGTTTTCTGATTGGTGACGTGGCACGCTTGTTGACTTCTTGACGAATGATTCAAGCTTGACCTTTCCTGCACAGTAGAGAAAAGAATAGGATCGAAGAGACCGGGGGTGAGCCGGCGGGGATACTCCGATGCCTAAGTCAGTGTATGCTCTTGAAATAATGAGGAAACAACAAAAGCTTTTAGAGTGCTAGAGTTGCGTTACCAGAACTTGTGGAGGTGACTCGTATTATATAGGCATGGAGTGATTGTTCCCTTGTCAATGACTGACTCTTCCCTGATTCTCTGCGAGGCAGTTTGTTACCAGGGATTTAGGTAGTTATCCGTATCAAGACCTGATGGGATCAGGATAGGATTTGGTTGTTGTGGCACTTTAAATTTTGAATGTTGATAGATAATATATCTGATCTTTTCGAAGTGCTTGTTATTGAATGAAATGGATAAGATAAGTTTTTTGAATTTAATATCTTGATCCCTAGCTTTTCGGGCTTTGGAGCCCTTAAGCTTTATCAGTGATATGTTGTGATCGAGGCCCGAAACGGTTTCTCGGGTGATCGAGGCCTGAGGCCTTCTCGCCTGTTCGAGGTGTTCTCGGGTGATCGAGGCTGGCCTAGGCTCCCGAGGCCTCGAGACGCTCTTGGGCTCTCGAGGCTCGAGATGCTCTTGGGCTTTGAGAACATGGGCCTTGCTTGGGCTTGGTACAGGCCCTATGGTTTTGTGGGGTTGATTCATGACCCAACAATATATATACCATTTTTTTAATTTTTAGATAAATATTATTTATTTTCAATTGAACTCGATGGTTATTTTTTTATTATTCTTATCCATTAAAAAAATCATATAATCTTGTCAAATTTATTTTGTTAGCCTCTAAAAATTTATTTTATTTATTTTAATTTTTTGTTAGAGTATTAGCCAAAGTCAATGCTGATAATAGGGTATTAGCATCCACTTTTTGTGGACGCTAATAGTTTCAATTTTTATTTTATTTTATTTTATATGACTATTAGTGTCCACAAGAAACTTCTTGTGGACGCTAATAGTCTTAATTTTTTTTATTTTTAATGGGACTATTAGTGTCCACTTATAGTAGACTATGATAGTTTTAATTTATATATTTTTATATAGGACTATTAGCGTCCACTATAAGTGGACGCTAATAGTTTTAATTTTTTTTATTATTATTTTTAATATAGGACTAGTAGCCTCCACTAATAGTCTTAATATTTTTATATTTATTATATAAGAGTATCAGCGTCGACTTATATATTTTTTATTTTATTTTTTATTTTGTATATACTATTAGCGTCCACAAAGTGGACGCAGATAGTTTTCATTTATTTATTTATTTATTTATTTTATATAAGAGTATCAGCGTCGACTATAGTCAACGCTGATACTTATTTATTAGCGTCGACGTTTGTCAACGCTAATAGTTACTTAAATGAATCCTAATAATTTTCCCGTCATCCCGCCAGCATATTAGCGTCGACTTATTAGCGTCTGCTATAGGGTGGACGCTAATAGTGCTACTTTGGTACGACTATTAGCGTCGACAATAAAGTTGATGCTAATAGTCAACTATTAGTGTTGACAATAGTCGACTATTAGTGTCGACTCTAAAGTTGATGCTAATGAACTTAAATCTTGTAGTGCCCCCAAAAATATTTTTTTGAGGTTAAGCAAACCACTCAAGAGAAGGTGTAACATTATTCATAAGGAACTCATTGTGAATGCTCTACCTTGTTTGTTGAGTGGAAATTTAAACTTAAGGGCCATATTAAAAAAAAAAAAAAAAAGTATTATAGTATTAATTTAAATGATTAGTTTTATTTTTATTTTTTAAGATAATTGATAACTTTTAGTCATCTTAAATTTTGGTGCTAATATACTAGATATTAATTGTGTTTGTCTGGTTACATATCTGCAAATATTGATGAATGCGCGGTTTCGAGTACATATTGTTGCAGTAATGGAAGTTAGTTGATGAGGCCGAGACTCGGTTTAACCACCTATGGGTCTTTACATGTGTTTTGCGATAGTTGATGAGGCCAATACTCGGTTTAAATTACTCACAATAGGTATATATGTTTACTCGGATCAAAATAGCCCACTCTTACCAATTTTTCACAATATAAACTTCCGGATCCATTATTAAAACAAGGTGATTTTAGGCTTGCACATTCGTTAATATCTTACATGTAAGAAGATAAACAAGATTAGTATCTAATAGATCAAAAGAAAAATGCATAGTTTTTATTAAATCTCTAATTATTTTAAAAACAAAATTGAGAAAATAAGAAACTTAATCATTTAAATTAGAATTATAAAATTTTTGTGGGTTCAAATTCCTATTCAATAAGCAAAGTTTGACAATATCATGGATTATCCCAAAATTTTAAATTAAAGAAAAATAAGAAATTTAATCATACAGCATGTGCCTACATTGTAGCTATTTAGCACCAAGAATGATCATCTCGATTTCATTATCATGATTTGAAGTTAGTGTATCTAATGATTTACATGATTTCACATTATTTGAATTTTTAAAGATGTATTAACATTGACTTCATATATACAATTAGAATTAGATGCACCAACTTTAAATCAATTTCATTTAAAATTGAGAGAATCATATTCCATCCCGCATATATTGGAATAGAAAGTGATTGGAAAAAAGCAAGGAATTGTTTTTAAAAGTGACCATCTCTACTTTCCAACCACCCTATCAATTTCATCTACCACTTTCTAGAGGACCTCCAGTTGGTTCAGCATTTTTGATAGAACCCACTCTATGTTGTTGGCCACTTGGCCGGGTTTATTTTTAATTTTTTGACATGTCCACACAAGAGGGAAGAAGGAGATTCGAACTAGTGACCTTCGCTTCATTAGGCGTGGCCCCAGTCGATTGTGCTATCTCTTGGGGACATTGTTGGCCGGGTTATCCACCGATGCAAGCATTAATTCCTACATGAAATAATTACGGGACAAATTTGATGTAACATGGTTTAATAGCTAATTAAACTAAGCTTTATGAGATATTTATAAGATGTTTGTATAGTATATATATAACATTACTCATATTTAATAAACAAATTAAATTAAATTAGGCTAAGCAATAAAACACGTTAATGAAAATGATTTGACTATATTTTTTTTATGGGAAAAATTCACTTTACCCCATTGAAGTTTGAATTGTTTTCCAATTTGAACCTCAATATTTAAAAATTTATAATGTGTCCCCCTAATGTTTCAAAAATTTGCAATTAACATCCTCCGTTACTAGTTGTCGTCTAAGTATACGGAAATTGTCGACATAGGAGCAGGTGAGAAACATCTGCTCCTTTTCTTTTCCACTGCAACACCCATACAACACCCAAAAGGGGTTGAGGAGAAAAAAATCAAAACAAGCATTGGGTTTTAATTGGGCAATTACATTATTTCACTAGTTAGGTTGGGTACAAATTTGGAAGACTTAACATAAAAAAACTCATGCGAGACGCACATGATGTCATTTCCGTGTACTTAGATGGCAATTAGTAATGGAGGGTATTAATTGTAAAATTTTGATACATTAGGGGGTTACATTGCAAATTTTTAAACATTTGGGTTCAAATTGAAAAACACCTCGAACTTCATATGGTGAAGTGAATTTTTCCTTTTTTTATCTTAAGACTTTGGGGAAAAAAAAACAAAACAGAAAGAAAAAAGGTCTAAAGTAGCCATTTTTTGAAATTATTAAATCATAACACTTACTAGAAAAAGAAAAGAAAAGGAAAAAAAAAAAAAACATTAATCAAAACTAGCTATTGCCAATATAACGAACATTGTTATTTAATAGACTATTATAAATATATGATTGTTAGTGAGATGATGTGAGAATGAAAATTAACCATTTGATCAATAAAAACTTGTAAAAATGAAAATTCAATGCCTTATTTTTACTCTTATGTCATTTTAATTGCATGACAGTAGTATAGCAGTTTGCTAAATAACATTTGTCATATATATATATATACACACACACTCGCATAACACGTGAATTTAAATTAAATTATCGAAGACAAATTTACACATGCTATAAATTGTCTCCTAATATATAGGATAATAAATATATAACTAGGACTGTTAATTCAGGTGGATATTAACAGAAACCAGGGGCGTTGAGAGGGGTCAATCATATTCCCCCCTCTTACTCCTAGAATTTTATTTTATTTTATTTTCTTCAGATTGTTTGGTTGCCCACCCTCAATCACTTATTAGGGGGCAAATCTTGTTGAAGAGGACGGACCAAAATCCACGAATGACGCAAAGATTTTGTGATTCTGTCACAATTTTAGACGTTTTGGTAGTTAGGTTAGAGTTCAGACCAAGGTTGAAGAAGAATGAGGTTGAAGATGATGCAGTACATATTTTTTTACAATAAACGCACCGTTTAAATTATTTAATTAGCTGTGAGAGCGTCTTAGGTGGGGATGGTGTACAAAAGTCACATTTTGTGCAACCCACTCATCACTTGACACCTCATTTATTTCAAAAAATTGCAAAAAAATTGTATGAGATCAACACATAAGATTAATTTTCCCTCACAAATATTAGACACTACCCTGCAGCTCCGGTTCCACCCATGCCTAGACGCCGCCGTCGTCCACTGTCCACCGCCTCAGGCCACCAAACTCCGGCGAGCAAAAAAAAACCGTCCAGCCTCAAAAATTGATTCTAATGCCTCAAAAATCAATTCTAATGCCACAAAACTCGTTTATAATGCCTCAACTTAGTTTTGGATTCAAAACTAAAAACCTAGGGGGGAAGGTTAACCCTTTTTGGGATTTATCACCCTAAAAGTCGCCGGATCCATGTAAAAAACCAAAGAAAAAACAAAAAAACAACATCTAAAGCAAGATCCATAAAAAAAAAATCAAAAAATCAAACCCACCGGAGCAAAACCCATAAAAAATATAAAAAAATAAGGTCGTCGGAGCTGGTGGCCGGCCAGACCCAGGCCAGCCAAACCCAGGCCAGGTCGGCCAGACCCAGGCTGGCCAAACCCAGGCCAGCCGTGGGTCACCCACTGCCCAGATCGCCGCCGCCTAGCCCTCTGCCCAGATCACCGTTGTCTAGCTCACCCGTACCGCCCAGCTCGTTGCCGTCCAACCTTCTTCCGGCGTCTTCTTCCTTCTCTCTTTCTCTTATTTTTCTCCTCCTTTCTTTCCTCATATAATCAAGTCTTTCCTCATTTAATCAGGTGAGTTTAGTTTTATTTTGGTATTATGTTCCATGCTAAGATAGCACCATATGAATGACCTGCACAAAAAACACCTTTTATGCAAAGTGAGTATATAAGTTATCCTCATTAGCTGTACGCTTGTTTTAGTTGTTTAAAATATCCAATGTGTTTTGTTCAAATGGATTATGGGCCCACAGTCCCTAAATACATAGGCAAGATATAGGGAAAAGTAAAACAAAAATAGAAGTACAACTCAATAACTCAATTAATATAGACTATAAGCACAGCCCGAGAAAAAAAAATCCAAAAACTCAACTAATGTAGACTACAAGCACCTCAGAGCCCAAGAAAAAAAATCCAAAAATGTTACCGTCACTTAAGAATTCAGCCTTTAAAAGTCACAGCCTACTATGATAGATATCCCTCGCAGCCACTTGATCATCAATGGATCGACGTAGCAAAAAATCACATCATGAGCTAGACATTGTCACTAATAGCTCCCATATTAGCGAGTTGTGACCACAATTGTGTTTTCATGAATATTAATAGTGACATACAACAATTGTTTCGTCGCTATTTACTAATAGCATTTTTTTTTTTTTTTAATATGTCCACACAAGGAAAGAGAAAGGGGGATTCGAACTAGTTAACTCTGTTTCATAAAGTATGGTCTATATCCAATTGAGCTATCCTTGGGGACTATCCTTTACTAAAGAAACATATCCTCTCTATTTCATTTGAAATGGAGAGTATCCAGTTAACGGNATATCCAATGTGTTTTGTTCAAATGGATTATGGGCCCACAGTCCCTAAATACATAGGCAAGATATAGGGAAAAGTAAAACAAAAATAGAAGTACAACTCAATAACTCAATTAATATAGACTATAAGCACAGCCCGAGAAAAAAAAATCCAAAAACTCAACTAATGTAGACTACAAGCACCTCAGAGCCCAAGAAAAAAAATCCAAAAATGTTACCGTCACTTAAGAATTCAGCCTTTAAAAGTCACAGCCTACTATGATAGATATCCCTCGCAGCCACTTGATCATCAATGGATCGACGTAGCAAAAAATCACATCATGAGCTAGACATTGTCACTAATAGCTCCCATATTAGTGAGTTGTGACCACAATTGTGTTTTCATGAATATTAATAGTGACATACAACAATTGTTTCGTCGCTATTTACTAATAGCATTTTTTTTTTTTTTAATATGTCCACACAAGAAAAGAGAAAGGGGGATTCGAACTAGTTAACTCTGTTTCATAAAATATGGTCTATATCCAATTGAGCTATCCTTGGGGACTATCCTATACTAAAGAAACATATCCTCTCTATTTCATTTGAAATGGAGAGTATCCAGTTAACGGATCAGATTGTTTTAAAAGAATCCAAGGTTAAAACGTTGCCACGTCGTTTAAAAAAACAAGAAAAACTCTTAACTCTATCATTTAAAGTTTAACGTCAAATCTTCTCTTCCATCCAAACCCAAATTCCCCTCTTCCTTCCCCACTTCCTCAACCACCGTACCTGGCTTCTCCAGCTCCGGCAGATCCTTCATTGTGGTGCATTTTTGCACCACCATCTCCTCCTTCAATGGCTTTTGGTGTTCCTCGGCCGTGAACAAAGAACACGGAAGAAGACTCTGTGTTTGTGTTTTATTGTTTGAGAGACAGAGAGATCTAGACAAACATGTAGAATCTTTACTTGCATGGACATTCATGCCATATAACAGAGTTGCATATGCATATTCTATCTATGAAATCCCATAAAGAAAGAGTATTGTAATATTTTTGCTAACACAAATAGAAGGAAAAAAAAGAAGAAGAAAAAGGCATTTGAATCGCAGTCGCTGAAGAAATGCTCTGTTGGGGTTTTTGGGGATGTGTTGTACGGCACGATGATGCTTCCCAAAGAGCTTGAGATTGAAAATGATTCCGGCCACGACAGCTCTTTCTCCATGGTAGATTTTTCCACCACCATGTTACATAAATACGTAATGGGATAGATTTTAGGTTTTGAGGGAACCTAAACCTTAGATTCACTTAGACCTTTTAGATTTTGAGGAAACCTAAAAATCCTTTTCAAACTCAAGGTTTGAGATTAATTTTCTGATATCTTTTTATTAAAATACCATCCTTTAAATAGGAACATTACAATGACTTAGACTTGGAGTAAAACTCTTATATTGAAAATAAACTTAGAAAGCTAACTAAATAATTGAAATACAAATAGATATCTCTAATCTAAAAATACTAATAACAAACTAATATAAATGAAATCTAATTCATTTTAAATATAAATCTACTATAATTTAATGTCTACTTTAACCTTATATTACTTCCGTAACATTCATTCCCCCTTAAGGAGACCTTGTCCTCAAGGTCTAGAAATTCTTTTCTTCCAATGTTGCCCCCATTTTGCATTCTTTTCATCTTTGGCCTTTCATCCTCTTCTTAGGTAGTCGTTCAGAAAGTGGAAACGCTACTTTGTCAGCAAGTGTTCTCTTTGACGGTTTTGTGTGGGTTGGAGATGGTGGTTGCTCCATGGGTCACAAGGTAGAGCTTCTGTAGCAAGTGGGGTTGATGAATTTTCTAGGTGAGAGATGGGTTTGTTGGGAGGTGGGTTTCTGATTTGTAGATGGCTTTGTGTTGAGACTCCATTGTTGGTGGTGATGGGGCTATTTTGGAATAATGGTGGGGTTGTGCTTGTATAGGTACAACAACACAAGGTGGTGGTGAGACTTCAATGTAGTGAAATGGATCCAACAGTTTGACAAGGTTGTTGATGTCTTCCGTTGGCTGGAAATCTAGTGATGGCATGGAATTTAGGTTTCCATGGTGTGACTTGTCACTGGTTCTTGTTGTAGAATTTTCCTAATAGTTTTTTTCTTCTTTGGACAACCTTCTGTTGATCTCTGTTACTTCCTTGGAGTTCTTGTCTAGCAATATTTTGGCTCCTTGGACCATGGTTTGAAGGTTGGAGATTTGTTTTAGGTTCTGAGAGAACTTAGACCTTAGATTTTGAGGAAATTTAGACCTTTTAGATTTTGAGGAAACCTAAAAATCATTTTCAAACTTAAGGTTTGTGATTAATTTTCTGATATCTTTTTATTAAAATGCCATCCTTTAAATAGGAACATTACAACGACTTA
>CM017326.1:10789024-10850191 GCA_006937295.1 Carpinus fangiana | reverse complement strand
AAAAAAAAAAAAAAAAAATTGCATACAAATTTAAGGCCAACATGTTTTAAAAAACCAATATTATTATTTTTATAATATAGAGGCACTAGCATGCATTCCGCACAATGACCACGAGGCCCTCAACGTGTTTAAAAAAAAAAAAAAAATTATTTGTTTATAATATTGAAGACCTCAATAAAATAAGAACAATAATTCAAAAAAAATAAAAATTTGAGAATCCCACCAGAAATTCAGCCCCTCACAAAAGGTTAAAATGTTAAACTTTTCACAATTAAATAAGATTAAAATGGTTATTTTGCAATCTAGAAAAATGCTGAAAGACAAAAATAAGTCAGCTTAATTTAAGTATAAAGAACAAATAGTAAGGGAAAAATGGTAATTTTAGTTTCAACCAAATAAACACTATGAGTGCGGAATCGGTGCTTATTTATAGCTTATTAGGTAAAAATCTCCTGCAATATTAAAATAATAAAATAATAATAATAAAATAAATATTATTTAATTAATATTTAAATGTTTTAAAAAATAAGGCCTCATTTTAAAGTTTTGCCTAAGGCCTTCAAATACATTGAGCCGGCCCTAATAACACGTACAAAAAACTATGCATAGCAATCATTGAAAGGGTAGCAGATAATTAATTAACCATATCAATTATGAATTAACAAAGTATTTTAATCGGATCCGGCTTGTATGTTGTAATTAAAACTACAGCATACATGCTGTTAAAAAATTGAATGGTGTGAACTTCATTAAAGTAATTGAATGATTCAGATGTGTTATAATAAATACCAATTTTCTCTTTCATCTATCACTTCATTTATTTATTGGTATTTATTATGATAGATCCATACCCTTCAAAAAGCCTTTAATTACTTCAATAAATCATCACCATTCAATTTATAACAGCATGTATACTGTAGTTTTAACTACAACATACAAGCTAGATCCATTTAAATCAAAACATTCTTTAACATTTTATCATATATTGACATATACACATGACCGTTAACTATTTGTTAATACCTTTCAGATCTTGCACTTGGTTGATTTTCACATAACCGTACATGGCTATCTTCATGGAAGATTGATGATCACTCGCTTATGACCATTTGTCAACCTGTAATGCCTCCAACTTAGTCCCTAAAGGGTAATTCAATCAGCTGTGAACCATATCTCATGAAGTGAAGGTTACTAATTCGAACCACCCCCTCCCCTTTCCATTGTGTGAACAAGAAAAAAAAAAAAAAAAAAGCCTCCAACTCATTAGGATTAGGTTTCTCAACTTGTTCTCTCAACGACGTCGCAAAGCATTATAAGCTAGGTTTATTATAATAATTAATTATCTAAATGTTGTCATAAATTTATGATAAAAATTGCATCAAATTTTGACTCTATACACAAGAGGATGGGGTTTGGAATCATTGTGAGGGATCACAAGGGACTTGTTAGTGCGGCCAAAAGTGAAGTGATACAGATGCTGCAAGAACCACTGATAGGTGAAGCAATGGGAGCACTACGTATGGGCAGCAGAATTTAGTGGAGAATTGGGTTTCCAAGATATCATCTTACAAGGAGACTCCCTAATTGTTGTCAAAGCCATAGGGGATTCAGAGACCAACTGGAGACCTTTAGGACAAATTGTAGAAAACACGAAAGAAGTTCTTGAAGCTCTTAGAAGCGGGAGGATATGTCATGTAAGGAGAGAAGTCAATCAAGCGGCGCATGGTTTATAAGCGAAGGCAACAATTACAACTTCCATTGATCGTATTTGGATGGAGGAAACTCTTAGTTGAATTTCTGATATTATGACCCTAAGAGCTTTTTGCTCTTTTTGTTTAGAGTGATTTTTCATTCTAGATTTTTACACGTATTGAAATGAAATCTAAATTATTTTTCAAAAAAAAAAAAAAAATAATTGCATCAAATTTAAAACTTCATTGAAAGTGGAAACACTTGGTCAAAATCTTTAAAATAATATCATGATGATCATGACAAAGTTCCACAATTATAAAACTTTTCCTCTTTGCGCAACTACATTTGTTTAAATTAAAATAAAATGTTTTCATGGCAATGCCTTCTATGGATCTCCTAACTCAGGGGCGAAATTAGAATATTTAGTTTTAAGGGTGAAATTTAAAACTAGGGGTAGTTCCGCCCCTATCTAACCCCACATTTTGGCTTTATATTCCTTGCTCATAACCTCGAAACAAAACTTGAAAATGGATGAGCGAAAAATACTCAGTATGCAATAAAATAATTGAGTTAAATTCATTTTCTTTGAAGTGGTTTTCTTAAAACACTTTCTTTTTTGAAACCATGTTTATCACATTTCAAAGTTTATATATCGATACAAATTTATTTTCTTTAAATATCATTTTTATCACATTCTTCTTCTTTAGAGCATAAAATATATTTTTTTTGGAAAATGCTAGGGGTTCACATGATTTAAGAAAAAACAAAATTGTAGTGGCCTCCAACACTGATTTTTTTTAAGTATTAGCACCAAATTTAAGGCATTAACATTAAATTTAAGATGATCAAATCTATTTTTGGTGATACAATCTCTAAAGGGTTAACCTTCCACCCTTAGGTTTTAGTTTTGAATCCAAACAAGTTTTAAAGCATTAGAACCTAAATATTAACTTATAAAAATTAATTTGTTGGCAAAAAAATAGTACTACAATTTTATTTTTTCTTAAATAATGTTCTACGTAAGACTGAAAAAATGCTAGGAGAACATTATAGGGAGAACCCTAGCAAACTCTATTTTTTTTTATAACTAACATTTTCATAGTAGGATCTATGTACACTATTGCGCTCGGATCCGGATCCTCTCCAGTCCATGATGGACCGGAGAATATCCTGTTTGCGGTCTAGATTTCTCTAGAGAAATCTAAGGCTAAAAATAAGACACCTCATTTCTAATTAAAAAAAAAAAAAGATAACGTGAGTAAATAGAACGTTAAACTCCCTTCCTCCTTCATTCCCATGTCTACAAATAGAAGTGACCTCCCCTCCTTCGTCGACCGAGTCTTGCCACCGGCGAGCCAGGGCCATGGTTCCTATGGTTTTGGGGGCCGTCGAGGGGAAGGACTGTTGAGGTACCATGGCTTTGACGGTTTGGGGTTTCAAGGGCCGAGGTCGATCTTGCCAGTGGGGATGAACATGAAGCCAACTTGGGAGCTGGAGAGTGCTATTGTAGTGGGAGAAGACGGCACGGTTGGGGTTTCGGATGGCGGCGTACTGAGAGAAGGTGAAGGTGGCGGTGCCATTGGCGATGGAGAATGACAGGAGCTGGATGGCGTTGACGGTGAAGTAGACGATGAGGAAGATGGTGGCCACAATTTTTTTTTCCTGGGTTATTCATTTTTGGACTTTTTCTGATTCATGGGTTTTTTCTGGGTTTTTCTTTCTGATTTTTGGACTTTTGTAATTCATTTTAATTTTCTGGTTTTTTTTTTTAAATTTTTTATAATAACAGAGGGGTTGATGTAGATTTGAACCTCAGATTGGGTCCTTTTGTGGGTGCCCAAGAATTGGAGTCTCAGGTGGAGAATGGGAACCTGAGCGCCTGTAGCTTTGTGGGTAAAGCCGCCGAGAGTGATTTGGCAGCGGAGTCTACCGGTGTTTTGCCGGCATTGGAGAAGAGTTTCGAGGGTGAATGCGATCCCAAAGAGAAACCCGCATAAGTGGTTGCAGACAAGGCTCAGGAAGTTTCGGAGATCACCAACCAGCGAGTAGAAAGCAATGAAATCGACGAAGAAGAAACCAAAAAACTCGTCAAAGAAGAAGAGGAAGAAGAAGTCAAAACATCGGTGTTTGAAAAGGTAGAGAGAACAAGAGCAATGACTATCTGGGCTTGCTCGTCCAAGCGGCGAAGCTGATTTCTGGCAAGCCGACGTTTTGACTTCTTCTTCCTCTTCTTCTTCGACGAGGAAGAAGAAGTCAAAGCTGATTTCCGGCAATTTCCTAGTGCTCTGCCTAAGCCGATTTGTTTTTTTCTTATTTGTTGAAGTTGCACTTCTCTGTTGTGCAGACTTTCTTTTTTGCTCTGTTCTCACTTAACGATAACGTTCCGTTTACTCATGTTATCGTTTTTTTTTTTTTTTAAAAAAAAAAAAAATTAGAGATGATGTGTCTTATTTTTAGCCTTAGATTTCTGTAGAGAAATCTAGACTGCAAATTGGATATTCTCTGGTCCATTATGGACTGGAGAGGATCGGAATCCATTGCGCCCCGTGTATTGGAGTTGTGTGGTCCTTGTGACTAGTAGCAGAGCTATGATTTTTTTATTTTTGAGGGTTGGGACTACCGTTTAGGTGAGGGTAACGAAATGCACAAAGAAAAGGTAATAACAAAAAAAAATGCATAGAATTTTTTTTTTTATTTTATTTTTTGAAACCGACGCAAAGGGTTGGTTTAGGTATGTGTTTTTAAATAAATAATCTGCGTTTTTAAACCAAATCGTAATTTTGAAGTGTTTGGGATTGTGATTTAAAAAATGCAAATTTTAGAAATTGTGAAAAAAATCTCCGATTTCAATAAGCTAACTAGATGGTGCTTATTTGAAAAAAGTGCGAATTTAAACCAAAATCATGATTTCGTTTACAAAAATATTTGGGGCAATATTTACCTATATGGCCATGAAACGGCAATTATATGCTAAAGTTATCCAAACACTTAATTGATATATAAAAAAAAAAACACTTCTTAACATGTTTTACCAAACGTCTATGCAATTTTTAAAAGTAGCGATTTTAAAAACATAATTTTTTTTAATATGTTCACACAAAGAAAGGGGGATGGAGATTCGAACTAGTGACTTCCACTTCATTTGGTATGGTTTATAGTCGATTGATATACTCCTTTACTACATTTTACGAATCGAAAGTTTGTCAAATGGTGGATTCTATTGGGCTTGAAAAGTAGGGTTGCACAGCAGCTTTAACCCACCATTTAATGGGCCAAACTTCAGCTGCTATGCAACCCCACATTTCAAGCCCAATGGAGTCCACTAAAAATCAAAGAACCATTAGATTCCCTTCCAGCTTTCACCCACTCTCTGATTATTGAGTAGTAATTACTCTTCACTCCAAAATATTTACTAAGTAAATAATTTGGGGGCGGTACAATAGGTATGACCTTTTCATCCCTAAAATCTCTCTCCATTCCATTTTTTTCTCAGAATAAATTACTAACTTAAGTATTGGATATAGCTCTCCAATCCTTCGGGAGCTCGAGTTTTTTTGATGACTAGCTTGCTCCTTTTTTTGCAAGAATTTGTTGCTCGGTCTGCAAAATTTGCTTCAACACATTCTTTTGGCATGCACTAATTGTACTATCTTTTAGAATAACTAAAGTTTTTTGTTTGAAAGTTCCTATATGTATTCAAAATCCATGAAATAAACATGAGTTTATCTATAAGGAGTGTAAAACCTTGACTTGTTATATACGCATAAATCTCAAATTATTATATTTTTTGATGTATTCTATGATCTTCTTACTTGATTATTATTAGCTACTTTATAGTTTAATTGCCCTCAATATTAGAAATAACTAAAATTGTTCGTGAAGATTCATTGGAACTTGGCGCTTTAATTGTCTCCAAATGGTAGTTCAATTGGCTGAGGATCACACTTTATAAACCGGAGGTCACTAGTTAAAAAAATTTTGTAAACAAAACGTTAACAAATAAAATTTGTATGAAAATATGATATAGAAAGAAAAAAAAATTCCAGTTTTATGTTATTCTAGGGATAGCTTGTATGGTAAGTTACTTTGACGTTTGACTATAGGGAGTTGCATGCAGGTGAAGAACATGCGTGTGACATAAACTGATTTATTATCAGGTAATATAATATTAGTGGAAGATTTTGGAGCAAGTTCATATTTCGTAGTGATAAATTAGGTAATTTCAAATTTAAAATCGTCCCTTTTGGTTGTTTTTTTTCTGATTCTCTTATAAATTTTATCTAGGCCCCCATTTTTCATGCATTTTTCCAAACCACTGGAGAAGATCGAACAAGAGAAGGCAACAAAAGAGGCACTAGATCGAAGTTTTGAAGATCTTGGAAGAGAAAGCCCTCGGGGAGAAGAAGTTTTTTGGCGGCCACAGCATATATAGGATTTAGGAATGGTAGACATTGCATATGGATGGCCGGCTCATTGGTTTTCAGGCATGGAAGAAGCAGTGGGCGTGAAAGTGGTAAATCCGACCGCTTTGCCTCGCTTGCATGCTTGGATTCAGGAGTTTAAGGAAGTTTCTGTGATCAAAGAGATCGAACCTTCCTGAGTCCCTGACTATGGAAAAATGTTGGCCTAGCTATATGAAATGCATGAGGGCTAAATTCATTTCAGAGTCTCAGTCACTAAAGCCCAACGAACCTTAATTCGGAATAATTAATTAAAGATTGATTGGACTAATTAACTTGCTATTCACTCTTAACAATAAAATTCGTACCAAACCCATTTCCCACATTCTACAAAATTATTGTTTTTTTTTTATAAATATTTTTTTAATTTTTTAAAGTTATATAATTATTGTTACACTATCTTGAACAAATAACGTGAATGTACGATTGTTATATAATTGAAATGATGTAATAATACAAATTAGTCATTTTTTTAAAAGTGTTAATTTCACTCGAATATGCAATTATCCTATAAAGTACGGTTAGTACCGAAAGAAATTGATAATTATTATAACAATTGTTATAATAATTGTTATAACAACTGGATAACAATCGACTATGCAATTATCATATTCTAACCAAAAAATTTGTTATATAAAGTCATTCTCGTCGTTGCAACGTGCATGTGTCTAACCAAAAACCAATTATCCTATAAAGTACGGTTAGTACCGAAAGTTCTTTTAACTTTATGAAGTAAGATAAAGTCGAAAATTTCAAATAGGAGGGAAAACTTATTTAAATGAAATAATCTAACATTTTGATGAAACTTAGTAAGGTGAAATAGCGATTGTAGTTAGTAG
Source organism: Carpinus fangiana (assembly GCA_006937295.1). Lineage (NCBI taxonomy): Eukaryota > Viridiplantae > Streptophyta > Magnoliopsida > Fagales > Betulaceae > Carpinus > Carpinus fangiana. The sequence goes on along the minus strand of CM017326.1, from coordinate 10,843,200 downwards.
AAATCTATTAACCGCCTCCACTAATCGGGTAGCGGTTAACTGCCCAGTTAGCGATTAACCAGATATGGTTAACCCTTTTTTTACTAATCACTTTTTATTGGGCTTTTTTTTTTTTGCCGGTTTTAGACTCACTTTAAACCATTTTTTTGCTCACTTTAAACATTTTTTTCTCCTTTCATGACCATTTTAGCATTAAAAATTGTTGGTTTAAAGTGAGCATTATATGTTGGACCATTATACTAAAATTTTGTTAGTCACCTCCTACAAATCTATACAACATATAACATATGAATAAAATTACAATAAAATTATCACTTCACTTGTAGTCTTGTACACAACATAGAAATAAAACACAAAATAGTTAATAAATTCACAAGCAACCAAAAAAACCAACTTGGTTGAACTTGAAGCTTGAGGCCCATTTCAATATTTTAAAATATATATAATATACAATATATATATTATATTTTAAAAAAAGCAGTTAGTGATTTTTACTAACTGCTTTCAAAGCGGTTAGGCGGTTTTAAATTTCACCCCTAAAACTTAGGTTAGCTTTTGTTTATTCTCTGAAATTTTTTGTTTCTCAAAATCAATGCAAACATTTTTACTTTTTACATCACATTCATCACTTTTTTATTATTATTCAAATAAAAAAATAATTACAAAACAATTTTTTTTTTTTTCACTTTTTCATACAAAACATTCTTACCCCTTTTTTTTCTCACATTAATCAAATCTGCTACAATACCGTCCCACTCCCTCTTTCAAGCCCCTTCCCAAACACACCCGATGTTATAGTCGGTCAATTTGTGTTAGAAACTGGCCGCTCAATGATGTATAGTCCTTCTTATTGTAACATATTTTTGTGGATAATTGTAAGATGGTGTATTATATATATAGTAATGACAGGGACAGAGCCAGAAAATTTTATGGGAGGGGGCCAGCCAAAAAAAAAAAAAAAATTTGGTTCTTTAGAATTTTTTTATTAAAAAAAATTATTTTTGTTGTTTTTTATGAACTAAAGACTACCTAAGGGCCAAAAAAAGTGAGCATTAGTAAGGGTAAAACAAGTGGACATTTGAAAGTAAGGGCCAAAAATAAAAATAAAAAATTAATGGGTATAGCCCCAAAAAACATAAGAATAGGGCCAACAAAATTTATTGGATATGGCCATAAAATCTAAAAATAAGGCCAAAATTTTTGTGGGAGGAAGACCAAATGACTAAAATTAAAACTAAAATTTACGTTTTTTTTACTTATATTTTTTTTTCCCTATTTGGGGGGGGGGCGCCCCCGGTCCCCCCCTCCCACTGTCACTGAGTAATAATTTGTAGGATATTTTAGAAGGGAAGCTAATGAAGCAGTTTACTAATTAGTAAAAGTAGTTCTTCACTAATCTTTAATCAAGCATGAATTGAGGATAGTCTTGCTTTAATTATTCAAAATATTATGCTGGCTGAACAAAATGTCTCTTTTTGAGTTAACAAAAGCTTGAATTTTTATTTTTTTAAGATTTCGTTTATTTCGACGTAAAATTATTTTTAAAAAATTAATTTATGTATTTTACAATATTTACTACCACAGCGTAGAATAATCATCAAACAAAAATTTCTGTTAACAAGAAAACTGTTCATTAACCACTTGGTTTTCAATTTTAAAATCCGTATACCAATTTCCCCGATCTACTAACCGTCAACCCAACGTTCGACGACGCAGCTCTTACTCTTTCCTCGCAAAGCCGCTTACGAAAAACCATCCCTCACGCAGCTCTCAGCCACACTCCCTCACGCAGACCCGATCTAGAACTCATATCTCTCTCCTAGCACAGATTTTAGGGTTTAGTATACAATCCCTCCTAGTCCTTTCTCAGAATGAAAGTCTAGGACTTTCCCGGCTCTCTCCCCCTAAACCCCCCGTGTCCTCCTCTCATCTCTCTCTCTCTCTCTGCGAGACTTCCGGTTTCCACGTTGGCCTTTTGGCCAGCATCGGATCTGGGTTTTCTACGCGTTCTATTGAAGGTACCTACTTTTCGTTTCTTTTTTCAAAATGCCTCTTTTTTGTTTGATTTATTTGTTTAGTATTTTGTTTCGATTTGGGTGGGATATTAGTTATGTATTGATGAATTGCAACTATACAAGGGCTCTGATGAGTTGCTCAATTCGCTCTGTTTTGTGGGTTTGATTGATTTTGCGGGTGTTTTTTTTTTTTTTTCTGCAATTGTTTTAGGAGACATTTTGATACGTCCGAACTTGGTTCTTTGCTTTGTTTTCAAGGTTTTTCAGACTGGTTATATGGCTTGGTTTTTAAGATTGGATTGGTGCTTTTTTGGTACTTTGAAGCCACATTGTTTATTTTACCTTTTTTCTAAAAAAAAAATTTTTTACCCATTTTATTTCTCTTCATGAATACTCCACGGGTAGTGCTTTTGGAATTTCGTCATTCAAAATTTTCTTTGGGTGATAGTTGATTGATGTTTTTCTGTTGCATCAATAATTGCAGGGTTCTGTTCATAGTTGGGATATTGTATTTTCTAGAATTGAGAAAGGACTAGGAGGGATTGTATTTAGGTAGTAGGATTTGCGATTACTTATGAGATTCCTTTTATTCTTCCTCTTCTTGGATTTCTGAGATGGATGGCTGGGAAGATGAAAAGATTGATCTTACTTGGAGGAGGATGAGAAGGAAATAGCAGAGGAGGATAAGCTTGAGGTTGATGGAGAATTGGGTTTTGGACTTCATGGTTCTTGATGGCCTTGAATTTTGTTTTGGGGTAAAAGAAAGACAGATAGAGAGAATATACAATGGGGTTCAAGTTTTAGGTATATGACACTACCCTATAATTTAGTCTGAGTTGAAGTGAAAAAACAGGTTAGAGTTCTTGGTCTACAAAACAAGAGTTGTATGTTTCTGGTTTTTGGGTAGAGCAAATTTGTTTGCTTGAGATAACCAACTTGGGAGTTTGGGGTAGTTGATTGTCAAAGAGCATAGAGTTTTGCCCCTGTTATTAATTTTCAAAGTCCTTTAGCGATTGGCAGCGGTGTTAGTGGTGTAGTTCTGAATCCAGATCATGCTTTGTGATTGGAAAGAGCTTTGCAGAATATACTGATGATCTTCACTTCTTGAAGTCCCTTATTTTTCTGAAATGATTTGTCTTAACTTTCTGTTAGTTGGAAATAAATAGAATCTATGATGGTAAGTCACTTGACTCTCAACCAATATTTTCCCTTAACTAAACAAGAGGAATAATATACGTTCTATTCTTTTCTTTTTATATTCTTTACTTTCTCCCATAGAAAATAAACCAAGAGGATCATAGTGTATGGCTTTATTAGTAGCTTCATGTTAATGAGATTCATATGTTTCGTGCAGTCACCCAGGTAGCAGCAGCAGGCGAATGTAGTGCCCAAGCCGAGGTCTCAAACGCTGGACTCGCTGTTTGCAAACATGAAGGAGCAAAGAATGATGATCTTGTTAGTTGTCGCGCCAGAATAGTGCTCCTCTGCCACGTAATGGAGGTGGCTCGAGAATACCACCATGGGCAAGAGGCTGAGTGGGCAACTAACTCAAACTAGTGTGCCAGTTAGAATGGTTATCTTGGTGGAAGGACAAGTTCCAGTGAATATTTATATTTGTTATGCCTTCATAACCCACCCCAGTTGATACAAGTTTGGAGTGTTAGCCGAGAGTGCCCAAATGCAGAATCTAGGCCTTTCTTTGTCAAGTTCTTTTACTTCCATTTTCTACTGTATTTCACTTCTTCAAGTTGTTTCCTTTCTCTGTCAATGTATAGTACTTTATGGTTTGTTGATGGTAATCCATGCTATTGCACATTGATTTTGTAGCAATCGTTCTAGTTGTCTTTGACAGCAGCTACATGATATGTTCTTCCATATGGTCTTTTTGCCTTTACTATGATGAATAGCTTCTGGACCTTAGTTTTGATTGTTTTCACAATCTTGTTTGGCAAGTCCAGTGGGTGACTGAACTTGGCTTCATTGCTTGCTTACTTACTCTATTTGTCACTGGGTTGTAATGAGCCTGCACTGCTCATGGGTTGTAATGATACGCTTATTTTATAGGTTAATATAATTAAATGAAAATATTAAAAAAAAATTGATTTTCCGTGCGCACGGTAAATGCCATAAAATGTTTTCAAAAATGATTTTTTTGATGGAAACTGTTTTACAGAGCCTTAATTAAAAAGGCACTCCACTAATTAATTTATGAGAGGAACATATATATTTGATTCCCTTTTCAGAAAAAAAAAAAAACCCAAATTAAAAAACGCTAGAATGGTAGGTTCCTAAATTAAGCTAATGAAACCGGCCGGCTCTACACTACTAATTAAATTCAAAGAATCAAAAAGTGACAAATTTTTGAATGAGAAAAGAACAGGACAAATGGTGCAATTAATTAATTAATGGGTAAAGTTCATATTTCTCTCTCAAACTACCACCCAATTGACAATGTCCCCCTTAAGGCTAGCAAAAAGATTAAAATGCCCCTATATATTTCTCAATAAGACAAAAATACCCCTATAAACTATAAAAAAAAAAAATTAAAGAAAAAAAAATCTAATTTAAAAAGAACGATTTTTTTTTTAAAAAAAATATATTTTTAAACAAAAATTATTTTTAAACGAATTTTTTTTTAAAAAAAATTATTTTTTAACGGAAATTTTTATTTAAAAGAATTAATTGTTTTTNTACCCTTAGAGCACTAGAAGAACGTAATAACTTCGTATAGCATACATTATACGAAGTTATACGATAATTTTCCACCCTTTGGATTTTTTTAATATATATATATTTTTTAAGTTTTATGTTTTTTTCTAGAAGTTCTAGTATTTTTTTTTTTTTTTTTACTGAGGGTGGTTTTGTCATTGGGGGGAGCATTGGCAATGTTTTAATAGTTTGAAGGGGACATTGTCATAATTGAAAGTTTGGGAAGGGCATTATCAATTTGATGGTAGTTTGAGGGGGGTTTGTACACTTTCCCCTTAATTAATTAAGTGGGCGTACATGTTTAGTGACATGTATAGTTAACACTGTTTACTAAATCATTTTTCAATTTCAACTTTCTTCTTCTTCTAATTGGGGCCAGTTGATCAAGGTTGAAGAGTCAATCTTGGGTAGTTGGGTCGTTTAGGTCCCCACTCTCCAACCACCAAATTAATCTACTACTCCGCCATTGTTTTCCCAGAAGACACTACTAATTTTGGACGCAAACAAAAGGAACAGGACAAAAATAAACAAAAATTATGCTAAGGACATAATTTAGAATTGAAAATTTAGAATTGAAGTTGAATGTATATATGAGCATATTTATATTTTTTTTGCTTACTACATGAAATTTTTAGCTAATTTTTATCTCCATCCCAATAAGCTAATTGCAAATGGGTGAAAGCACATATATTGATTTTGTATTTTTCTCTTAAATTAATATTATAACACGTACTTATTATCCACTTAATAAGTGTAGTCCAATACTTAGCTAGTTGTTATATATAAAACTTTTTAAGTAAAAAAATGTAATCATACAAATTACTATTCTAACCGACATTAACATTCATACAAGGAAATGTGGTCATGTTTGTTAAACATTTTTGATCTGTCCATGGAACAAGAGCTATGGTCTTATTGATGAGTAGCCAGTGAAGTGTTGTGGAGATAATTATAGGTCCATGGTCTTGATGCGATTTCTCATCTTCTTCCAGTGATTTGTCCATGGTACAAGAGCTATATATATTGTCTGGAATCCAAGAGGTCTTGATGACTTGATGCGAACATTGAATTGTATTGTTTGACGATCAAGAACTCCCTGGCAAGTACATATTAAAATATATATATATATATATATTAAACTAACCTTAATTGACTTGTTATATACGCATAAATCTCAAATCATTAGACATTTGGATGTCTTTTATGATCTTCTCTTTTGATTAATTATTCTTTAGTTGATCCCTCAATATCACAATGATATGGGCCGGCCCTGAAGCTCAGCGTATGAAATTCGATTACACAGAAGAAGAGTAGAAGACCTTCCCAATAATAAGATCGAGTCAACTGCTATTGCATGCAATACAACCCACTTCACAAGAAAATGCATTTGCATGTACATCGAAGAAATGCTGCCAAAAGATGCTTCTGAAAGAGCCTTGGCTCGATTCTGGATACAGTTGGATTGCACATTAATTGTACTGATATTTTCTAACTAGTTAGATTATTCCCAATGGAGGAGGCAAATGACATTTTTATCTAAAATGATTCATTAAAGTCGTAAAATACTCCGGCATTGGAGGAGAAAAAAAAGAAGAAGATAAAATAGATATTTTATTGAATGAGCTAAAAACAAAAACTACATGACGCGGCACTTTTGAATGAGTCATTTCATTTTTTTATTATTTCTCACTTGTTTTATCTTTTTCCAAAATTTTCTCCAGTTATTTTTCTTTCACATCTCCATTTTTTTCAAAATTTTCTTATACTATTTCTCTCTGCACTTCTATTTTTTTTCCAAAAGTTGAAAAATATAATATTTAGAAAAAAAATACAATCTTTATAAAAAATATAAAAAATAAAAAATATTTAAATGATATAGATAAAAATATAATTAATCGGATATAGAAGGATTTAAAAATTCATGAGCTAAAATAGATAAAGTGAGTTTTGAGAAGCCGTTTTGTATAAAAAATTAGCTCTTTCATTAAGAATGCTTTTAGTAGCCGCGACATAATTAGTTGCTACGACACGAAAGTCGCCACTGATAAAGGTGGACCCTGACAAGCGATTATTAATCGCTAATCGTTGTTGCCAACTTGCTAATGTTATTTCATTGATAATAACCAAGCGGAAATCTGTTCCTGCATGTGGGTTAATAAAGCAAGAAGTACATATCAGTACCGACAAAAGTCCATGCTAATTATAATAAAATCCCAGCATCGTTCCATATATCACCGCTGTTGTTTTATTTAAATAATATAAAAATTAAAACTCGCATAAGCGTCGACTATCGTTAGCGTTGACCAATGTGTCGACGTTGATTCCCTCGTATCATATATGCAGGAATATCCCTCCAGGAGACTCATCACGGGGAGGAGGGTTTCTCGATTTGGCACTTAATTTTGTGGTGGTGCCGTGGTGGTATTCGATTTACCACCGGAATCATGTTTATAGCTCTCTATTATCTCTAGACTTACCCATATGACTCGATGATTTCTAGACTTTTCATGTATCCTTTGACATTCTGAAACTTGTTCTATATTATTTTTTATGCCTTTGGCTTATCTATTTGGCATATATATGACCGTACCGTACGTAAGTAGTGATGATAGACTTGATTTTACTAAAATATGATTTAGTAGTTGGCCGGTCTATATTACATTATTTCCCTTATTTTTTTGTGGTTGTCACAAAAAAAAAAAAAAAAAAAAATTTTAATCTCTGCACTTTTTGTCATTTTAAAAAAGTCACTAACCAATTAATTAATGACTTTTTTTTACCCAAAAACATCATTATATTACAATCACAAAACCAAAGAATTTTTATAGTGCATTCATGCAGCTTGAAACTTGAGAACATAATTTGAAACCGTAATGATATAAAGTAGATGGTTTGAAGGTTAGGAGCTTTTTGTAACGTTTGAACTGCCTTTAACTCCGTTGCGACTTCTTTCGCTGTAAGCCTTTTCTTCCCATTTACGTTTAAGCACCTTTACGTAAGGTTTGCAACCGCATTGATCTCTTCTTTTTTACCTTCCTTCAAAACTCGACTATCAATAATATCAAACAAATTGTTCTCCTCCATTGATTGAATGAAATTTGTTGCTAAACTTCTATATTCTTGTGTCTTTGTGGAAGATATTTCTTTTTTCTCAGTTAACAGCTCAGCCAGGACAACACCAAAACTATAAACATCACTATTTTCTATAAACTGACTTGACTGAAAATACTTAGGGTCCAAGTATCCAAAAGTGCCATGCACTAGTGTGGTTAAGTGAGTTTGATCAACAATGATGGATCTTGAAGTCCCAAAGTCAGCTACTTTAGCTCTGTATTTATCATCTAACAGTATGTTCATAGACTTAATGTCCCAATGATAAATGGGCATGGAAGCTGTTGAGTGTAAGTAGAAAAGAGCTCCTGCAATTTCTGTTGCAATTCGTACGCGTATATCCCATGTTAGTGGAAACTCCTCAACTTGGCTATTGATGCATTGAGAAAGAGTTCCATTAGGAACGTATTCATAAACTAGTAGAGGAACTTCTATCTCCAAATAACAATGTACCAATTAGCTTAATCACATTCCTGTGGTTAATTTGTGAAAGAATGACAACTTCATTAATAAATTCTCCGAGTTTTCCTTTATCAATTACCTTGGACTTTTTCACTGCAACGATTCTTCCATTTGCTAACATGCCCTTGTAAACAGTGTCTTGTCCTCCCTGGCCAAGTATTCTATTTACATTAAAACGGTCAGTAGCATTCTCCAAATCTTTTGAATTAAACAATTTGGTGTGCTCAACATTGGCTTCATGTAAATATAATTGTTGTTTTAACAATAAACCACCATTTTGTTTGAAGAACTTGTTCTTCTGTTTAATCTTTCCCCTTTTCTTTGCCACTTTGTTGGACCACCATCCACCAACAAGTAGAATTAATACCCTAAGGCCACTACTAATACCTGCTTAACACAAAGTAATAGGAAAAGATTACTCATTGTAGTAAAAGGTTATAGCAATAGCCTTGATTGAGAACGCTGAATTCAAAGATTGGATGTGAGCACTTTAAGGGATAAGAGTATATCCGAGTGCCATAAGTTTTAGAAAATATAACCAAATGGAGCCCATTTTGATCCCTTTAAATTTGTTTGAGAGGCGTGCTCTAAATTTTTTTCTCAAAACATGTGTTTTAAAAGTTTTCTCCAACACATAATAGTAATTATCCTAAAATGGGAAGCTAAATACTCCTATCCAAATAAGCATACACCTATCCCAATTGTGGCCATCCTAACCGAAGGCTTGGTGGGATATTCAACTACCCAACTGTGACACAAGTAAGAACCATGAGTATTTTCATAATATAAACTCCTAGATCCATTATTGAAACAATGTGACTCTAGGCTCTCACATTCGTTAATATCTGACATGTAAGGAAACAAACAATGTTAGTATCTAATAAATCAAAAGCAAAATTCATAGTTATTAATTATTAAATCCTCAATTAGTTAAAAAAAAATTAAAAAAATAAGAAATTTAATTATTTAAATTAATATTATAAATTATGTGAAACCTCAAAAATAAATGCACTACATGGGTAAATTCATGATCACTGTACCAAGAAGAAAAAACTTCCACTCAAATGAGCATATCAGTTGGGAAAGAAAATAAGTTCAAGCCTGTATGGTTCTATTTTTTAATATAGTAGTAGTATTGTAAATTTTAAATTGAGAAAAATCAGAAAATAAAGCAACACAAATATTAGCCTTTAAAATTTCTTACAAAACTAGCCTTTAAAAGTGCATGTGTTCCTTAGCACGTGGGAATAACGTTTTTTTTTTATTATTATTTTTTATTTTTTTTTAAATTAATAGCTCAAAGAACACATATCACTTTTAGAAGTTGATTTGCAAAAAAATTATGTCATCTACTAAAAGTCAAAGAATCGAGCTAGCTTGCCAAACACAATTAGGGCCCTGCCTAAGAAGTTGTATCTTGTACCCTTTTAAGTGAGAGGAGTGATCAATGCCAAATATTATATATTTGACTCGCCTTTAACTTATGTTTGTTAAGCTCTTAGCGTTATTAATATTTAATATTTTTGTGTTGTTTTAGTGTTTTAGTGTGTTGTACGTCCTTTGTGTAAAATGTGGTTTAAAGGGGTAGAATTGAGCAAAGAAGGAATCTTAGTCCCTGACAGTGCACTCGATCGCACAAGATCTGCGATCGAGCGTACTTACGATTGAGCGTACAACGATGCGTTCAAGCCCAAGAGCCATGATCGAGCACATGCCACATACACCCGTGTTTTCCGCGTCGCCGTAGCCATCATCGCTAACTTGCTTGTGCCGTGGGATTTTCAGAGCAGTTACGTGCGCTCGAGCGCACTGCCTACGATCAAGCGCACATAGGCAATCGAGCGCACATAAGGATGCGCTCGAGCGCACTTCCTGCGATCAAGCGCACCCCTGACCTGGTAGCATATTTAATTTTGTCTATAAATAGAACATTATCTCATTTTTTAAAACTTACGTTTGGAGACGGCCTCAGAGGCCTAAAACCTCTTTGTTCTTCATTGTAAAGCCTCTAAATTGTCATTTACTTATTTAATGTTTATTTTTGTTTGTAGATTGTCTCTTATTTTCATGAGAGGCTAAATCTTCAACTAAGGTTGAAGATGAAGCCTCTCCTTTGATTTATTTATATATGTTCATGTTTTGTTTGTACTAAATCCGTCATTTAATTATCATGTGTGTTCGTTTTAGTACAATTTCGTAACAAAATTGTATTGATTGTACTGTAGTTGAATATTTATAGTGTTTTGTCTGATAGATATATTTCATCTTTTGATTTAAGTTTATTTATCCATTGTCTTTTATGTTAACCACATTCACATTGGATCCTTTGAACTAAGTTGGATATCTTTTGTCTTTTGTCATTTGTCAAGTGGATGGATTTTTTGAATCTTTTGATAGGCACGATAGAACATGTATAGGATTTACGGATGTATGAACTAGCGTGACACTAGAACATGCATCATTTTTAACCGTTTGATGGATGTATGAACTAACATAAATATATGTATTTTAATGTGGTGAGGTGGATTCTAGACCTTAGTATTTTTATCTATTTGTTTTTAAGCATTTAGGTTAGTTTACATTTTCGCACGCCATAGGTTCGATATTCGGAACTAGGATAAGATAGGATTAGTTTAGACATTTAAATTGGTTTTTTACAAACACAATTCTCTGTGGGTTCGACCTCACACTTGCACACCCGCTACACTACAAAACGATTCGTGCTATTGCAAGTACTATTTTTGTACGATCAAGGAGTGATACACATATTCCTAATTATTTATTTATAAATGCAAAAACACTTTCTTATATTGCAGTAAAAAAGTAAAGTTTTTGTTAAGTTAAAGACTTTAAGGTTGATGGTTGGTTGGGTCTTTGGGTTTATTTGAAATTATTTAAAATAATTTATAACATTTTGTCTTGTTCATACTACAAAAAAAAGGGAGATTAGTGATGTGGTATTTCTGGCACATTACCATTTAGTAAAGTGCCAAATTAGCACGTTACCATTTGGTAACATGCCAAATTGGCACGTTACTATTTGGTAACGTGGTAAGCCACGTTATCGGCCATTTAGTAGCGTGTCACTACTGACATGTTACTAAACTTCTATTAGCAATTTACGGTTTAATAACCCGCCACACACTTTATCATTGATACGTTACTAAAATTTAGTAACGTGTTAATGATCTTAAAATGCTACTAATGGTCCGTTACAAAATTTCTTATTTTTTTGCAGTGTCAAGTCGGTAGGTTTTTGCCTTTGGTAGCTTATAGTTGGTCTTGTCACCTCTTGGGTTTTAGTCTCGATCTCAAAAAAAAAATATAAGAACACACACAAAATGCCAAAATCCATAGTCAAAGAAGAATAAAATAATGAAAAAAATCACATGATACGTGTCAAAACAGCAAACTAAAAACAATATATATATTAGGAATATACGAATTGAAATCAAAGGAGAAAGTCAAGACGCCAGCTATTTGAGTTCACACACGTTATCATTGATACGTTACTAAAATTTAGTAACGTATTAATGGTCTTAAAATGCTACTAATAGCCCATTACAAAATTTCTCATTTTTTTGCAGTGTCGAGTCGGTAGGTTTTTGCCTTTGGTAGCTTATAGTTGGTCTTGTCACCTCTTGGGTTTTAGTCTCGATCTCCTTAAAAAAAAAATAAGAACACACACAAAATGCCAAAATCCATAGTCAAAGAAGAATAAAATAATGAAAAAAATCACATGATAGGTGTCAAAACAGCAAACTAAAAACAATATATATATAACAGCAAACTAAAAACAATATATATATATTAGGAATAAACGAATTGAAATCAAAGGAGAAAGTCAAGACGCCAGCTATTTGAGTTCAATCTTTAATGATTAATTGAAGCACTAAAGAGTTAAATATAAAGGAAATTGAAACTATGAAGCTTGTTGTCCAAGCAAGAGGGTTATATTAATTGATCATTATTATAAAATGACCAAACCGTGAGTTAAAATTGGCACCACATTGCTCCTTCAAACATGAGTGATCATGAGGTGAAGCTTCATGGGACATGGCCTAGTCCATTCAGTTACAGAGTCATATGGGCTCTTAAACAAAAGGGCATTCCATATGAATACATAGAAGAAGATCTTTTCAACAAAAGTCTTGTGCTTCTTCAACACAATCCAGTCCACAAGAAGATCCCTGTGCTTGTTCACAACGGAAAACCAATTTGCGAGTCCATGATTATCCTTGAATATATCGAAGAGATATGGCCACACAATCCCTTGCTGCCCACTGATCCTTGTGAGAGAGCTGTTGCTCGCTTTTGGGTTAAGTTTGCGGAAGATAAGGTACATGCTTGCTTCCCCTTTTGCCACTTGTTCTTCTGTTTTCAGTTGCTTCATCTTTTCCTCAGTAAATAGCTAGCTTAGTGGACTGGTCGTTATTATTATTATTATTAATTGTGAAGTATTTATGCACAACTAAACTCAAGCAAAGCTCGTAGTAGTGCAAGCACTAGGGTGAGGTTCCACTCTTGTAATGAAAATTTTTAAACTTAATTAGTATTAATTAATTATCTTGAGTCTTACAGATGCTTTGATAGGACTTGATCAAATTATGATTCAATCGAATTTGAGAGAGCATTTACAATTCTCGCTATCTAAGTCTCTCTTGTGCTTCTTATAACGGGCAGATACTATACTATGATCACGCCCAGATAGAATAACTACCGTTGATCTCCTCTGCTTGCCTTGAAGTAAAAAAATAAAAAATAAAAAAAAAAAATCTGAGTTTATTGATTTGATAATATGCAGTGTCTCTGATTTCATTAGGGTCCTGCAATGTGGGTAGTCTACCGAACTAGTGGTGAAGAACAAGAGAAGGCCATCGAAGACACCCTGGAGATGCTGAAAGTCATGGAGGAAGATGGGCTCGGCCGAGACAATAAATTTTTTGGTGGGGACAACATTGGGATAGTGGACATTGCCTTTGGACAGATTGCTCAATGGTTGGGAGTCATCGAAGAAGTAGTGGGGGTGAAGATGCTTGAGGCTCACAAGTTCCCTCGCTTGCATGCATGGATCAAGAACTTTAAGGAAGCGCCTGTAATCAAAGAGAACCTTCCTGATCGTGATGAAATGTTGGTCTCTTTTAAGCGTAGAAGGGAAATGTTGCTGCCATCTTCACAAGATTAGTCTCTAATAATAAACTTACGAGTTTTTGAGTCTCCATGTTTTATTATTATTATTTTCAATGTCGTGGCTGCTTTTGAGTGAGAATAAAATGTAGTTAAGATTGAAATAATAAGAAAAATAATGAGGATTAGATTATATCCTTAATTATCATAAATGAGGATTAGATTATCATAAGTTAAGAGATTGGATTAAGATTGATTACATTTAAATTATCATATACTCACACACTATGTTTTTCATTATGTAAGGCACGTGTGAAAATTTCTTTTGAGTGTGTAAGCCACAAAAATATTTTTGTATAGTGGAATGAGATTTCTACCCATAGTCCAAAGTGAGAATTAGAATCATTTCCAGTTCATTTAAATTGGATAATATTCAGTTAGTTATATTGGATAATACTAGAGGTATCAACCCAGTTCGGTAATTGGTTTTTTAAGAATTTTTTTTTTTTAACTGGTTTAATATATATATAATTAAAATATATTATTTTATATGTATATACACCCGGTTCCGGTTTCCCGGTTATAACATGGTGCCACAAACCTGAATTGGCTCCCCGGTTTCCTAGTTTCCAGTTTCCCGATTTTCTGGTTTTGGTTTCGGTTCCCAGTAATTTTTGACACCCCTAATAATACTCCTCCAATATAATTAACTGGATATTATCTAGTTTAGGTTTGAACTCAAATTTAATGCTAACTCAACCTAAATTTATTAGTATCATTATTAGCCTGAATTTATTAGTATCGTTAATCATCTATGGAAAATGTTTTTTCTCTTGTAAAAATGGTATTCTATTGTCATGTATTTTGTTCTTTGATTGCTTCCGTTCTCTTCTGCAATTTACTCATTTGATCTAGACCCAAAAAAAAAAAAAAAACAAAAGAAAAAATAGAAAAAAAAAAATATCCTTATAAAACGAACATGAGGCTTTCGGCTATCTTATACTATAATAAGGCAACCAAATATATATGGTTAATCCATGTTCTTGAATGATTCTTGAAATTACTTGTATAAATACAAAGAAAACAATATATAAATAATGTAGCATACAACACAACAATAAACAAATATTAATTAAGAATATAATAATGGTTGAGCGTCTATGGAGGAGGTTGACACAATTGATGTGGGAGCAGCATCCCATAGCTCGTACATTTCAGCTTTGACATATTCAAGCTCTTCATAGTTTTGTTGAAGGTTTGCACCTTTTTGCAACATCTGAACTGCTTGTAACTCTATTGTGACTTCTCTCATTGTTGGCCGTTTTGTTCCCATTCAAGTTCAAGCACCTTTTAGCAAGGTTCGCGACCGCAATGATCTCTTCTTTCTTACCTTCCTTCAAAACTCGACTATCAATAATATCAAACAAATTGTTCTCCTTTACCGATTAAATGAAATACGTGGCTAAACTTCTGAGTTCATGTGTCTTTGTTGAAGATATTGCTTTTTCACTAGTTAATAGCTCAGCAAGGACAACACCAAAACTATAAACATCACTATTTTCAATAAACTGGCTTGACTGAAAATATTCAGGGTCCAAGTATCCAAAAGTGCCATGCACACCCGTGGTTAAGTGAGTTTGATCAAGATCGATGGATCTTGAAGTCCCAAAATCAGCTACTTTAGCTTTGAATTTATCATCTAAGTGTATGTTTGTACACTTAATGTCCCGATGGTAAATGAGGGTGGAAGCTGCTGAGTGTAAGTAGAAGAGAGCTCCTACAACTTCGGTTGCTATTCGAAAGCGCATATCCCATGTTAGTGAAAAGTGAAAACTCCTCAGTTTGGCTATTGACGTATTGGAAAAGAGTTCCATTAGGAACATATTCATAAACTAGTAGAGGAACTTCTGTCTCTAAACAGCAATCTATTAGCTTAACCGCATTCCTATGGTTAATTTGTGAAAGAATGACGATTTCATTAATGAATACTTTGAGTTTTCCTTCATCAATTACCTTGGATTTTTTCACTGCAACAACTCTTTCATTTGCTAACATGCCGTTGTAAACAGTGCCTTGCCCTCCTTGGCCAAGTATTCTATTCACATTAAAACGGTCAGTGGCCTTCTCTAAATCTTTTGAATTAAACAATTTGATGTTCTCAACATTGGCTTCATGTGAAGATAATTGTTGTTGTAACAATAAACCACCATTTCGTTTGAAGAACTTGTTCTCCTGTTTAATCCCCTTTCTTTTCTTTACCACTTTGTACGACCCCCATCCACCAACAAGTAGAACCAATAGCCCAAGATTGCTGCTAATACCTACTTCACGCAATGTAGTAGTAAAAGGTTATAGCAATAATTCTGATGGACTTGACTTAAAACACAGAGACATTTTCTCTTAATGTTATAAATTAGCATGAAAAACTATCTATTTTGACTATTGAGGTATTCCAACAGAAGGAGATGGTAAAAGTGGGCTATTGATAGAGGAAAAAGATTAAACAAAAGAAAGCATGATGGTTTATAGGATTGTATTAAAATCTCTTTAGAACAAGTGGCTCATATTCTACTACTGGCTCATTAGGTGTAATTAGTTTATGTGGGCCTGGGGGACAAATAAGTTGTGTGTGTGGGGGGGGGGGGTGTATTTTGGGTTTTTCAAAATACTTATAAGGGCTATAAATATGTTATATTGTAACCCTAAATCACTTAATACAAAAATATAGCTGCACTCTCCTATGAACGTAGGCAAAATTGTCGAACTACTTTAAATTTGTGTCACAACTCTCTCTTGATCTCTCTTTTTTGATTCCATATTATTCATCATTGTAGTGCACGGTAACAACAATTGGTATTAAGTCTAATTATACGATGGTTGGGATTGACACTTCTTCTGCGAAATTCGACGTGATGAAGTTCGATGGATCCGATAATTTTGGGATATGGTAGAGACGTGTCAAGGATTTGTTGATGTAACAAGGGATGGTGAAGGCGTTATATGGGACGAAACTAGAAGGGATGGCGGACGTAGATTGGAAGGAACTTGAGGCGAAAGTGGTGGTTACTATTCGGTTTTGTCTGGGAGATGGCGTGATGTATCATGTTATGGATGAAGAATCTCTGGCGGCAGTTTGGTTGATACTGGAAAGTTAGTATATGTCAATGTCGTTGACGAACAAGCTCTATCTAAAGCAGTGGTTGTATGGCTTGAAGATGACGGTGGGCTTGAATTTGAGCCAACACATCAACGTGTTCAATCAGATAATCGGGGATTTGAAGAGGGTTGATGTAAAGTTTGAAGACGAAGACAAGGCGTTGATGCTGTTGAATTCACTCCCAACTTCTTCTACACATGAGAATTTGGTTACAACTCTGACATGGAGGAAAAAGACCTTGGAGTTAAAGGACGTTACTGGAGCCCTATTAGCTTTTCATCAAAGGAAGAAAAATATTGAAGAAAATTTTGAAGAAGAAGGGCTAGTTATAAAGGGTAACTATGAGGGTTGAAGAAGCAGTAACAATGGTGATTCGAAAGGCAAGAATTCTCAGTCAAAATCCAAGAGGAGGAAGGACATTAATTGCTATAAGTACGGAAAGAAATGGCACATAAAGCGGGGTTGTCCAAATCGAAAAAAGAACAAAGACGATGAGAATGAAGGTTCCTCAAAATCTATGAACATAGTGGAAGACAATTCGGACGATGCTGATGGTGATATGCTTTATGTTGCATCTAATTTAGAGTATCCTATGGATTCTTGAATTTTGGACTCAGGATGTTTGTTTCACGTGACACCTAACAGAGATTGGTTTGACACCTACAGGTCAGTTAATTCTGGTATAGTTACTATGGGTAATGGTGCACATTGTAAAATTATTGGCATAGGTAATATAGAATTAATATGTTCGATGGTGTAGTTAGAACATTATGTGATGTTAGACATGTACTAGAAGTAGAAAAGAATCTGATTACATTAGGCACCTTGGACTCAAACGGTTATGGTTATAAGTCTGAATGTGGAGTAATAAAGGTGATTAAGGGTATGATGGTAGTGATGAAGGGGTAGAAAAATTCAAAGAATATCTATAAACTGTTGGGAAGTACAGTTGTAGGTGGTATTGCCGCTGTGGAGTGTTACTCAGATTGTACTATTTTGTGGCATATGCGTTTGGGTCACATGAGTAGGTAGGGCATGTTCGAGCTTCATAAGAGAAATCTGTTGAAGGGTGTCAAAATGTGCAAACTTGATTTTTGTAAGTTATATGTTCTAGGGAAGCAGAATCGGGTACAATTCATGACAGCCACACACAAGATAAAGGGAATTCTGGACTATGTTCATTATGATGTTTGGGGACCAGTAAGGACAGCGTCATGGGGATGACATATGTATTTTGTCATCTTTATTGATGATTTCTCCATAAAGGTTTTCCTGTACTTCATGCGGCACAAATCAGAGACGTTTGACAAGTTCAAATTGTGGAAAGCTGAAGTGGAGAACCAAACTGGGAAGAAGGTTAAATGCCTTAGGATAGGTAATGGTACTGAGTAAATAAACGATGAGTTCAGAGATTTCTGTGAGCAACATGGTATAAAGAGACATTTCACAGTACGCAAGACACCACAACAAAATGGTGTGGCGAAAAGGATGAATAGGTTTATTGCAAAGAGAGCACGATGTCTCAGGTTGAATGCTGGACTTGCAAAGATTTTTTAGGCAGATGCAGTGAGTATGGCATGCTACTTGATCAATAGGTCACCGAGGGTAGCACTAGATGGGAAAATTGTAGAGGAGGTGTGGACAGGTAATGAGGTAGATTACTCTAATTTGAGAGTATTTGGTTGTGCAGCCTATGTGTACATACCTAGTGAAGAACAATCAAAACTTAATCCGAAGTCTAGACAATGTGTCTTTCTTGGATATGGGAAAGGGGTTAAGGGTTACAAGTTTTGGGATCCGACGGCAAACAAGGCGGTGATCAGTAGTGACGTAGTATTTGATGAAAATTCCATGTTGAAGAGTACTCAGGGTAAAGAGCAGCAGGTGCCAGAAAGCAGTAGCAGGTGGTGCAGGTGAAGTTAAAACTCCTGTGCAGGAGAACACTTCTCAGGGGACAGAGGTCTCTACTTCAGGAGTTAAGGAGCATCACACTATAGCCACAGACAAGCCTAGATGCACTATCAGGCCACCAACCAGGTACGATTTTAAAGACATGGTTTCTTATGCTCTTGTTATTAGCAGCAGAGATCCTACTACTTTTCAAAAGGCTATCAATAGCCAAGAGAAGAGCAGATTGATGGGAGGAAGTGGGTGATAGGGTGCAAATGGGTTTTCAAAAAAAATGAAGCAATATTAGAAAAAATGGAGAGAAAAGTTCAAGGCTCGCCTAGTAGCGAAGGCTTATTCACAGCAAAAAGGAGTTGATTATGAGGAAATATTTTCTTCAGTGGTCAGACATACTTCCATCAGAGCGGTATTGGCATTGGTAGCCCATTATGACATGGTGTTGGAGCAGATGGATGTGAAGACAACTTTTCTCCATGGTGATTTGGAGGAGCAGATTTACATAGAGCAGCCAGAAGGGTTCAGTCAACCTGGACAATAGTACTTGGTCTGTAAATTGAAGAAGTCACTTTATGGGCTGAAGTAGTCTCCAAGGCAGTGGTATAAGCGATTTGACTCATACATGATCAAAATTGGCTACAGGAGATATGAGTATGATTGTTGTGTGTATGTGAAGAGCCTTGATGATGGCTCATCTATTTTTTTGTTACTGTATGTGGATGAGATGCTTATTGTAGCAAAGAGTATAGTTAATGTCAACAAATTGAAGGTTTTGATGAGTAGAGAATTTGACATGAAGGACTTGGACGCAGCCAAGAAGATTCTTGGGATGGAGATTCACAGGGACAGAAATGCCAAGAGATTGTGGCTATCTCAAGCCAACTGTGTGAAGAAGGTACTGGAGAGGTTTAGCATGAAAAATGCAAAACCGGTGAGTACACCTTTGACGAATCATTTCTGCTTGTCTACCTCACAGTGTGCAAAGACAGTTGAAGAAACTGAAGGCATGTCAAAGGTCCCATGTGCCAGTGTAGTGGGGTGTCTGATGTATGCTATGGTATGTACCAGGCCAGATTTGGCTCATGCAGTTAATGTGGTAAGCAAGTACATGACAAATCCGGGGAAACAGCATTGGGATGCAATTAAATGGATTTTCAGATACTTGAAAGGTACTATAGAGTATGTCATCACTTTTGTCAGACAGAAAAGTGATTTGTCAGTCGTCGGATATTTAGATGCAGATTATGCAGGGGATTTGGATGATAAGAGGTCAACCACGGGTTATGTGTTCACTTTTGCAGGAGGACCCATATGTTGGAGGTCTATGATCCAGTCCACGGTTACGATGTCTACAACTGAGGCTGCAAAGGAAGCTTTGTGGCTTATAAGGTTAGTCAGGGAGCTGGGTATTCAGCAAGTTGGAGTTCCATTGTATTGTGACAGTCAGAGTGTCATTTACTTGACAAAGAACCAGGTGTATCATGCTAGAACCAAGCACATTGATGTGAGGTTTCACAAGATCAGGGAATTGGTTGCTACAGGTGAATTGTTACTTGAGAAGATTCACACTTCTGAGAATACAGCGAACATGTTGACGAAGCCTGTTACCGCAGACAAGTTCAAGTATTGCTTGGACTTGACAAATGTCTCTAGGTGCTAGAAAGGAGAGGAGAGGAAGCGGCATCCCCACACTTATAAGTTCCAGGTGGAGGCCCAATACTTGATTATCTTCAAAGAGGTGAATACTCGCCAAGGTGGAGATTGTTGGAACAAGTGGCTCATATTCTACTACTGGCCCATTGGGTGTAATTAGTTTATGTGGGCCTGGGGACAAATAAGTTGTGGGGGGGTTATTTTGAAGTTTTCTAAAATACTTATAATTAGGGTTTGCCTATAAATATGTTATGTTGTAACCCTAAATCACTGAATAGAAAAATATAGCCACACTCTCCTGTGGATGTAGGCAAATTTGCCAAACCACGTTAAATCTATGTCTCAACTCTCTCTTGATCTCTCGTTCTTAATTCCATATTATTCATCATTGTTGTGTACGGTAACAACAAATCTCATACCTACAATTTTTAAAATTGTAGTCATTACTTAAAATGAACAATCATGATTTTGTAAGTCATCCAAAACAAAGTTGGAAATGATTTCTTTAATTAGCCAACACTTAAAGAGATTGGGTGCGCCACCCCTTAAGATTTTTGGGATGGTCTCCAATCCCAAAGAAATTGCCAACCACCCTCATATAAGCCTTGAAAGTTGACTGAATCACCCTTAAAACTCGAAGAGGTGGTTGGCCACCCCCTTAAGTATTGAAGGCGTGACAAAACCACTCTTCCAAGACTTATTGGGCCACTCATGAGTTTTTTGGATTGTCTAGACACCACAAACCCTTTTTTTTTGGGGAGGGGGGGTGATTGACTACCCTCAAGGTTTATGGGGCGATCGGCCACTAGGCCCACTACTCAAGAGTTTTGAGAGTAGTCCAACTAATCTCAAATGTATTTGGGGTGGCCAGTTGACCCCCTCTTTGAGTGGATAGATGAATAATATTATTTTATATTATTTTTGCCTCAATATGATTTGAGTTCACAAATTCTTGAGTGTTCATTTAATGATTTTAAAAATTGCAACCTTTTGTAATTCTTAAGAATTTTAAAAAATCTTAATCCTAGATATTTTTAGAAAATTTTGTCCTAATGGTTCCAATATATCTCAAAATAAATTATACTTGAAACATATCCCTCTAGATAGTAGTAAAATTGATTGCATAAAAATATAGGAGAGAATATTAAAAAAGAAAGAAAAAAAGAAGGGATTTGCCACCACAAATGCTTGGAAATGCTTCAAAGATTGGGATATGAGCATTTCACAAGGTGTATAACTGAGAGTCATTTATGTTTTAGAAATGTAATCATGGGAAGCCCTTTTTAACCAACTTTTCCAAAAGATGTGCTCTAATTTTTCTTTTTTCAAAATAGGTTTAAAAAAGAAAAAAAATTTACTTTACCCCCTAAAGGTTGAGGTGTTTTTCAATTTGAATGCCAATGTTTTAAAATTTGTAGTGTACCACCTCTATTTTTTCAAAGATTTACAATTAACACCCCTTCTGTTATTAATTGCCATCTAATTAGACAAAAATGACATCACATGAGTCTCATGTGGGATTTTTATGCTATGTCTTCCAATTTTGCACCCAACATAGCTTGTAAAATGAAGTAATTGCCCCTCATTAAAACCCAACTTTTGTTTTGATTTTTTTCCTGTCAACCCCATTTAAGCCCCTTTTGGGTGTTGTGTAGGTGTTGGAGTGAAAAAGAAAATGAGCATATGCTTTTCATATGCTCTTATGCCAGCAATTTCAATGTAGTTAGACAACAATTAGTAACGGAGGGTATTAATTGCAAATTTTAAAAAATAAAAAAATAAAAAATTGTACCTATTGAAACAAGCAAGGGGAAAGAAAAATAAAATAGGAAGCCTTAAAACACTTTGATCCAAGTAAACATACCTATTGTGAACGCTTCAACCCAAGCCTTAGTGGTCAAAAACATCGAACGGTAACAAATGTAAGACTCATTGTAAGTATAGATTTTTTGGGGGGAAATTAGCTTTATCTCCCATGAACTACCACTCTCTCTCAATTTGCCCCCATGAACTACTAAGTTCACCTAAGATCCCCCATGAATTGCCATTTCACTACCAACGACCCCTTACCGTTATTCAGAGGCGTCAAACGTGACGGTCAATGGGTCAAAAATCATGGTCAATGGGTCTTAGTAATTTGTTTCCCATTTTGCCCTTACTTGGTTAAAAAAAAAAAAAAAATTATATACAAAATTAAAAAAACAGATTAAGTTAAACTGGCGGATGAAGCTATTGGCGAAGTAAGGGACGATTTCAACTGTGGCGGATTGGAGATTGGCGGGGAGGAACTTGAGCATCAAGGACTCGCTCATCTCGATGAGGTGCTCTTGCCAGGTTCGGTAAAAGAGGTTGTCGTAGCGAGAGGGTTGCTGGAGTGGAGGTATTTTGTCGATCCAGGGGATTAGGGTTTCGAGGATGGAGACGATAGAGTTCATTGTCTGGGACACATGGCAGGGGTTTGAGATCTTGTGGCCGCGAATGGACTCGGAGAGGGCGACGACGAAGCCGAGAAAGTTTTTGTCGGAGTCAGAGTCGTGCAAGTGACGGATGTCATCGGGGGATTGGATTATTTTGGTTGGGGTTTGGAATTGGTAGGGAGGGGAGACTAGTGGGACCTTCTAGGAGCGGGGGACCGAAGCGAGAATTATGGCTTGCTGGGAGTGGGTGTTGGGGGGCAAATTCAAGGCTTGTTGGGAGTGTGTGTTCAGGAGGAACTTGCAGCGAGCGCAGCGGCACCAACAGATGGACCCGTTAGCGACCTACGGAGTGACCCAATTCTCGGACCTAACCCATCGGAGTTCAGGAAGTCATTCCTGGGGCTCAGGAGCTGCCTCAGGTTGACATCGGATGCCAACACGGCTCCGATCTTGCCAACCGAAAATCTTCCTGCCGATTTTGGTGTTTGTGAAAAATAAAAGATTCTATTTTTTAAAACTATCTTTGGTGTGGAAATGTTTGGATTAAAATAAATAAATAAATAAATAAATAAATAAATAAATAAATTTATTGTGGAAATGGGTTTTGGTGTTTGATTTGTGTCATCAAGAACTCGTGGGTTGGCAGGAGCTTTTCTATGGGTTGCACAGACAGAAAGCTTGATGGTGATGAAAATGGCGTAGTTGCAGCGCATGTGCGGGCAAAATGGGAAACAAATTACTAAGACCCATTCCCGTTGACCGTCACGTTTGACACCTCTGACTAACGGTATGGGTCATTGGTAGCGAAATGGCAGTTCATGGGGGTCTTAGGTGAACTTAGTAATTCATGGGAGTAAGTGGAGAGAGAGTGGTAGTTCATAGGGGGTAAAGCTAATTTCCCAATTTTTTTTTTCTTCTTCATTATATGTATTTTCACAGAATATAACTGGCGGTGGATTGTAACCCAAACAAGGTTGTGAGAGCTCGCATTCCTCAATAACTGACATGAAAGGAGACAAACACAAACTTGCATCTAATAAATCAGCAACAAAATTCAGAGTGATTATTAAATGTTGAAGAATATAAAAAATTTAATCATTTAAATTAATTTTGTACGTAATAGTTAAATTAATCTAATCACATAATCATTCTCTTGCATGTGAGGCTCATGTACATGATTCCCTTCACTTAAATTTTAAGAAATATATAACCATGCATTGACTTATAGGGAAGGTAAGTGTACTAAGAGCCTATTTGAGATTGTGTTTAAAAAATAGAACTTTTAAGTAAAAGCTTCATTTTTAACATTATGCCAAAAAAAAATTTTTTTTTGGCCATTTTTAAGTTTTTTGAACCCTTAAAAGCGCTTTTAATCTTTTTACCAAACAAATATATATTTTTTTTCTTCAAACTAGCTTTTTGAGTATTAAAAGCGCCTTTAATCCCCTCAAACGCAATCCCAAACATGCTCTAAATAGAATATACAAAGTTTATTAAGAATATTACTTGAATGGTTAAATTAAATGTTCAAGAGGCTACAATTGTAAAACCCAATCCAAAAAATAAAATAAAAACAAAGTCATAAACTTCTCTAATTAGATCACGTGATAAAATAACTATATAAATTTTGTGTATGATTCGTTCAATTATTTATTCGAATAGTTCATTTTCTGTCTAAAATTTCGTTGAAGACTTCTTTTTTTTTTTTTGGTTGATGAAGACTTCTAATTGGTGAGTGATTAATTTTTTTTTTTTTTTTTTTGACATGTCCACAACAAGAGGGGGGATTTGAACTAGTGACCTCTACTTCATGAGGCGTGGTCCTAACCGATTGATCTACTTCTTGGAGACGATGAGTGATTAATTGGTTCAATCACTTATTCTAATTCTAGTAGCCCATTATCAATATATGGAAACTTCAATTGCCGACTTTTGAAAAATCTTCAATAGAAGTTTTAATAGAAAATGGACTATTTGAATAATAATCAAACTATCTTTGAAGTCTTCAATTGACGTCGTTTAATAGTAAACGAAGTCAACTATATAAATAAGAACAAAAAAAAAGAGACATAAAACGGCATATATAATAACAATTAAATCTTTATTCATTCATAATATGCTTAGATGCTACATAAAAACTTGTACCAGATATATATCAAAATTTGATGTACAAATTTAATTGTATTCGCCAATTGTACGAGTCGATCGTAATAAAGTGGATGTGTAAGTGCAAGTGTCGAACCCACAGAGAATTGGTTTTGCTAAAAATCAACTTTAAAATGCCTAGATTAATTCTACCTTAACCTAGTCCCAAAAGCAAACAGTTGGTGTGCATAAAAATAAACTAAATTAAAAATGCATTAAAGTAAAGAAATAAAAATAACTAAAGTCTAAATTCCACCTCACCATATTTAAATACACAGTTAATTAAACATCCGTCTATCGATTAAAAGCGATGCATGTTCTAGTGTCACTCTAGTTCAAGCATGCTTAAACCCTATGCAAGTCCTATCGTGCCTATTGAAATAATCAAACCGTTTGTCCATTTGACAAAAGACAAAACATGAACGGTTTAGGTCCAAAGGATCCAATGTGAAAGTGATTTAACACTAACTACAATGGATAAATGGACGTAACCCGAATGATGAAATGTATCCATCGGACGAAACGCAAAGACTAAACAACTACGGCACAATCGATGCAACTTTGTCACGAAATTGAATCGAAACGAACTAACATGGCAAGTAATAAACGGATTAAACGTAAAACTAACTATAAAAGCATTTAAGTAAATCTAAAGTGAAGGGAATAAGAGACTAAATAAAAATAAAATAAAGCATTAAATAAATAAACGACAATTTATGAGGGATTTACAGTGGAAAACAGAGGGTTTTGGG
The DNA here is from genome assembly GCA_006937295.1 of Carpinus fangiana. Lineage (NCBI taxonomy): Eukaryota > Viridiplantae > Streptophyta > Magnoliopsida > Fagales > Betulaceae > Carpinus > Carpinus fangiana. The sequence goes on along the minus strand of CM017326.1, from coordinate 10,817,747 downwards.
CCCTAGAGGCACCTCCCAAACGTAAGAAACAAATGATACATCGAGGTCCTATTTATAGGCTGGCGGGTCACTGAAGTGCGTTCGAACGCACTACCTGCGTTCGAACGCACCAGTTATTTACGATCGAACGCAAGGCGTGCGGTCGAGCGCAAATAATTGCTGTGGCGGCTAGGGCTGACTAGGCGTGCATTCGACCGCAGACCCCTTGCATTCGAACGTAGATAACCGCTAGGGCCGGCTGTGCATGCGTGCGACCGCAGCTCCTGCGTACGACTGTGAGTGTGTTCGAACGCACCAAGTGCGGTTATTTGCGCACTTGGTGCGTTCGAACGTACCTTTGTTTTTTTAGAAATAATTTGGAATTAAATCTAAATTGCTGAAAAATTACAATATATGTGCTTGCAACAAATTCAATTCATTTTATTGGTTAAATAATAAATCCACACACAAAGAAGTTCTGTCCATAGTTAAGCGAGGTATAGTTTAGGAGTCAAACGTGGCTTTGCGCATGCATGCAAGGGCTTGGCCTTGAGAAGGTGGTTTACAGATTCAGAAAGGTCAATCTCCTCCATGTTTGGTGGGAAACTCCATGAAAACCCTTGAAGAAGCCTTGCCAAAAGCATCACATTCATGGACGTTCCAAGTTGAATGCCCATGCACCCCCGCCTTCCAGTACTGAACGAAATGAAGCGCAACTCATTTTCTATAAGATTGATCTCCTTGCAATTTGCTGATGATTCATCCTTCTTGATTAGATGACGCTCTGGTTTGAACTTCAGTGGTTCCTCCCAAACTCGAGGGTTACGGCCAAGCCCATATCGACTTATGAGGACATGGCTCCATTTTGGGATAAAATAGCCAGCAACAGTCATGTCTTGCATTGAGACATAGGGGAGGTTACATGGTGCAACTGGGTGAAGACGATAGCCTTCCCTTGCACAAGCCTTAACATAATTGAGCTTTGGAATTTCAGATTCTTGAACCCATCTCTCCTTTCCAACCACCCTATCAATTTCATCTACCGCTTTCTGGAGGACCTCGAGTTGGTTGAGCATTTATGAGAGTACCCACTCTACATTGTTGGCAAGGTTATCCACTGATGCAAGTATTAAATCCTGCATGTAATATTTACCACGTAAATATCTCATAAAATTGATGCGGCATAATTTAATATTGTAAGTGGGCCCACTTAGATGGATTCTTTATGCTTTTCAAGTTTATAGGAGTGTCATAAAACATGAATAATATAGCAATGAAAATCAGTCAATATAAAAGAAATAAGATAGTATGTAAATATTAGTGTGGGTCATGTGTCCACAAAATTTAACTTGCCGTGATTTGAGCTTTGATCTCTTCTACTGATAAAGTTGGTTCCCCGTTGGAATCCTTTGCCAAAATGAGAGCGTTAAGCAAGTCCTCAGCCTCCTTCTTCTTCCCATCTCTCCACATCTCTACTCTCTCATCGATGATTGGTTCTTTATAGCTGCTAACAATTCTCATAGCCTCACTCACCATCTTCCCATGACCATCTAAGTCTAGCGCTTTTAAGCATGGGATGTAGTTTGACACAGCAAATGCATAGATATGAGTGAGTAAGCTCCAAAGTGATTCAACATGTTCCACTTCCTCAACTCCAGGCCCTCCATCATTGCTTCCTTTTCCAAAGTATCATTTGTTGAATATCATCTTCCTCATTACATTTCCACAATATTGATGTATAGCAAGCCTCACATCCATGACCGATGTGCTTTTCTCAGACTGGTTACGAACGAACCGAACAAGATTATCGGCTTCTTCTGCCCTTTTATGGAGCAGCCAGTGGAGTGTTGTCGGGTTAATTACATTGGAAGCCACCACCTTTCTCATTTTCTTCCAGTGATCTGTCCATGGCACAAGAGCTATCGCCTTGAAACCTCGAGTAGAATACTCGGTCGCTATTGTAAGAGGTCTTGACGCAAATATTGAATCATATTGTGTCAAGAACTCTCGGGCAATTTCTGGTGAAGTCACTGGGATAACATGAACACCTCCTAGACGGACACAAGCGATTTCTGTGTTGAGTTCTTTCATAAGGCCATGTATCCATCGGAATGTTGGCTTATTCCTCCACAATTTTGGGAGGTTTCCGATTATAGGCCACGGAGTTGGGCTAGGTAGGAGTGGCCTTTGCTTACTTTTTCGATGGAATATGAGAGGAAAGATTAAAACAAACATAGTAAGAAAGATGAAGATTATGGTTAAGCGAAGAGTATCATTTTCTAAGGTGGCAAAACCATGATAGCCCCAATTAACCATGATACCGAAGAATATAAGAAAATTGGTTTAGAAAGACAAAGATTTTCACAAAAACATAAGAAGCCCCATCAGTTAGTCTTCTATATATATATATATATATATATTGAAGTGAAATGAAAAAGGAAGACATTAGCGGTAGATGACATGCCTAGCAATAAAAGGAAAGTCTACACCAGTCTTTGTTATTTGTAACATGCTTAGCAATAAAAGGAAAGTCTACAATGGTCTTTGTTAATTGTTTTCTAGCTAGCTATCAACTTTATGCTTTAAAAAAAAAAAAATGAAGAGTTTAGAAAGCGTTGAAAAAAAAAGGGAGGAAAGTTTGAGGAAAGAATGTAGACAAGAGAAAGAGAAAAAGACATTGGCATATCATGGTCAACTAGGGCTAGCTATCTTGGTAATGTATGCTACCTTAGGAAATGACTATGCCATTCTCTCTACCAGACTTGATTTCACAAGTCAATCGGCCGTGGGCCGTGCACGTTAAATTCTTTTCTTAATTGGCTATGCATGATGTTGGCCAGATTGATTTTTTAGTCTTGCACCAACTGGACTTTCTCCCTTACATGTTCATATTTCAGACTTGAAAAACACAAAAGTACTGTCGGTTTGAAGAAAAATGCAAAAATCACAATAGTTTGAGTAAGTCATGTGTTATAAGATGATAGTTTGAGAAAGTCATGTATTAAGATGGTAATTTGTGAAAGTCATGTCAATAAATTAAATGGTTATTGCCTTCCAAAACTGCACCTGAATCCACACCTAGATATTGGTGTGGTATATAAGAATCTTGATGAATTGACTATGGTACCGTGTAGTAGGTATCCACTTTTGGTTTGTCTACAAGAAAAATTAAGAGGAATTACTAAGAGATTTCCTCCTTTCAACGAAAGATGTATATTAGTTGGCATGTGAGAACTATTCAAAGTATATATATATATATATAAATATGATCACATATTGAAATGTTTATTTTAAATTTTTTGAATAATAAGTCTATTTTTACATAGAGAACCAAGAAATATGAAAGTAGGGATCCCTCTAATTATAATTCATACACGTCTTTTATTAATTGGAAGTAAGTCCATGAAATTAAGTCCATCCCTCTAATTTCCCAGTTGTTTCTCCTTAATTTAATTATAATTCATCTATTCGTCAAGACTTGTACCTCCACTTGTACAAGATGCGCCCTTTATTTCTAATTTTTCTATTTTTCTTTTTGTAAGTATAATTGATCTATCCAATAATACTTTTATGTCCACTTGCACATGATATATATAGATATATATAGAGAATTTGATTGTAGAAGGTGGGTCGGGAGTTCCTTTTTGATGGCACATGGATAAGTAGTTGAAATATATTATTTTTGTGCCATTTGAGATGTTCACCCCATGAATCCATTCCCAGGAACTTTTTTTCATACACGTCTATGAAAGTAAGTCCATCCCTCTAATTTCCCAGTTGTTTCTCCTTAATTTAATTATAATTCATCTATTCATCAAGACTTGTACTAGATGTGCCCTTTATTTCTAATTTTTCTATTTTTCTTTTGTAAGTATAATTTATCTATCCAATAATACTTTTATGTCCACTTGCACATGATATATATAGATAGGGGTGTTCAAGTGGGGTGGTCAACCGCTAACTGTTTATAAACTAAGCATAAAAATATATAGATAAAAACATGGTTAAGGGAATAAGAGACTAAATAAAAGCAACATAGAATATTAAATAAATAAATGACAATTTAAGAGAGCTTTACAGTGAAAAACAGAGGGTTTGAGGCCCTAGAGGCGCCTCCCAAACATAAAATTAAATGAATACAACAAGGTTCTATTTATAAGCAAAATAAATCGTGCTGCCAGGTCAGGGGTGTGTTCGATCGCACCTAGTGCGATCGATCGCATCCCTACGTGCGTTCGATCGTGGTGATATACGTTCGACTGCAAATGCATCAAGTGCCGCGTGTGCTCGATCGTCAGAGTTGCGTTCTACCGCAGTGAGTTCGATCGCACAGCTTGCAATCGATTGCAAATAACTGCCCACGACACAATGAGAAAAAGATGAAGGCTAGGGCCGACTAGGGTAACTGCGTGAGACGCGGACTGACGAGGCTTGAGTTCGATCTTTGGTCTTGCGATCAACCGTAGTGCGATCGATCGCACTAAGTACGTTCGATCGCACTTACAGAGGCTAAAGTTTCATCTTTGCTTAATTCCGCCAATTTGAACCACAATTCGCACCAAAGACCTACAACACACTAAAACACTAAAACAACTCAAAATATTAGATATTAACAAAACTAAGAGCCTAACAAACATAAATTAAGGGGGGTCTAATATACAATATTTGACACCGATCAGTAGACTTAATATTCCAATGGTAAATGGGTATGGAAGTTGCTAAGCGTAAGTAGAATAGAGCTCCTACAACTTCTGTTGCAATTCATAAGCGCATATCCCACGTAAGTAGAAACTCTGAAGTACGTTTGGCCATTGACATATTGGGAAAGAGTTCCGTTAGGAAAGTATTCATAAACTAGCATAGGGATTTTTGTCTCCAAACAACATCCAATTAGCTTAACCACATTTTTGTGGTTAAGTTGTGAAAGAATGACAACTTCATTCAGGAATTCTTCAAGCTGTTTTCCTTCATCAATTACCTTTGACTTTTTCACTGCAACAATTCTTCCTTTTGCCAACATGCCTTTGTAAACAACGCCTTGTTCTCTCTGGCCAAGTATTTTATTTTTATTAAAATTGTTAGTGGCCTTCTCTAAATCTTTTGAATTTATCAATTTGATGCATGTTCTCAACATTTGCTTCATGGGAAGATAATTGCTGTTCTAACAATAAACCACCATTTCGTTTGAAGAACTAGTTCTTCTGTTTAATCATCCTCCTATGCTTTACAACTTTGTAGGACCACTATCCACCAACAAATAGAACCAATAACCCATGGCTACTGCTAATACCTGCTTAACGCAATGTATTAAGAAAAAAAGATTGCTCAGTCAAAGCTATAGTTTTGATTGAGAACGTTGACTAAAAATAGAGATACGTTAATGCTAGAAATTACTAGACAAAAAATATGCTAATTATATATTTTGACTATTGAAGTATTCCAAAAGGAGAAGATGGTAAAAGTTTCTAGGATATTGATGAATGGGAGTGTGAAGCAGCGAAACCCAAGCCCCCGCTTCTTATAACGCCATGCAATTATTATCGTCCTTATCTAAAAGTCGCCAAGAAATTAATTGTATGGAAGTTGCCAACAAGACTTATACCAAAGTTGTCTTAATTTGTGTGGACTAGTTTGTTGTTTATGTGCATGAATCTAGCTAGCAGCCACGAGTGAGTCGTGACCTCTCATAATTAAATTACTAGGAAAATGATTCCACTCTCAGTACGTACGCTAACTTATGGCTCACTAGTAACTTATGGCCCATAACCGAAGGTCCACAACTAAGGGCTCGGGCAAAGTCCAAATAGCTTACGGTCCACTCGAATACAGTTTAAAGTAGGGGTGAAATAGCGGTTGTGGTTAGCGGTTAGTGGCTAAAACCGCTAACCGCTAACTGCCTAGGTGGTTAGTAGAATCTACTAACCGCATCCGCTAACCGCCCGGTTAGCGGTTAACCGGATGCGGTTAACCGCTTTTTCTACTAACCGTTTTTTATTAGGCTTTTTATTGGGGTTTTTTTTTTGTCGGTTTTGGGCTCACTTTAAACCATTGTTTTGCTCACTTTAAACATTTTTTTTTCCTCTATCATGGCCATTTTAGCATTAAAAATTGTTGGTTTAAAGTTAGCATTATATGTTGGACCATTATACCAAAATTTTGTTGTTCACCTTCTACAACATATAACATACAAATAAAATTACAACAAAATTATCGTTTTGGGTTAGGAAGAAATGAATATATAGAAGTGCAAAACTACGTCATTTTGCACTTCTATATTATATAAATAATAAAAATAAGGTGGGGGGAATCGAAATCGAGACTCCTGAGTAAAATAGGTGCACAATAACCACTAGGTTACAATAACTTATTGTTATTTATTATATGAAATATATATATAATATAAATATATATTATATTTTAAAAAAGGCGGTTAGCGGTTAACGGTTAGCGGTTAGGCGGTTTTTCAAAATCCACTAACCGCTAACCGCTAACAACCTAGGCAGTTAGCGGTTTTTACTAACCGCTTTCAAAGCGGTTAGCGGTTAGTGCGGATAGCGGTTAGCGGATGCGGTTAGGCGGTTTTAAATTTCACCCCTAGTTTTAAGTAAAATTATGTTTATATTTGCAAAAAGGGAAAAGTACTGTTGACCCTTTGAAGTTTGTAGTGATTTTCAATTTGGCTATTAAAGTTTTAATTTCTTTCAATTTAGGCACTTTTGATTTTTTTTTTTCGAAATACCATCAATAGTGATTCCAGCGAACAATGAACACTGATTCTGGTGAAACCAATTTTTTTTTCTCTTTTTTTTTTTTTTTTTTTTTTTGATGATCCTAAACTCGTCGGAGAAGAGTTTAGGGGCCGGGAGCATGGCGTCAGAGAAGAGGGTTCACCGGATTTCACGGGATTTCGGCCAGTTTTTCAGATTTCACTAGATTCCGACGAGATCTCGCCGGAATCACTGTTGAGGGCATTTTGGAAAAAAGTACCTGAATTGAAAGAAATTAAAACTTTGGAAGGGTTGATTGAGAAAATTAAAACTTTGGTGGTCGAATTGAAAATTGTTGCCAACTTTAGGGGGTGAACAGTACTTTTCCCTTGTAAAAACTAAAAAATAAAAGTAAATAAACTTTTAAAATGAATCAATTGTTGCTGCAGGTGCCTCATGAAAATAAATAAATATAGGATACATTCATTTTTATTTTTTTTTAAAGAAGTACCCTTTATAATTATAGTGAAAAAATATTCCATTCAAAAAAGTTTGGTTTAGTTTAGAACTTTAGAAGCCTAAAAGTGACTGTATAGGTACGTAATGATGTATTGTGAGGTCCCCAAGTGGTAGCTCAATCGGCTGTGAACCACGCTTTATGAAGCGGAGGTCACAAGTTCAAATCCCCCCTTCCCCTACCTTTGCATGGACATGTCAAAAAAAAAAAAAAATGATGTATTGTGAGAACATAAAATAACCTTTTAAAAGAAAGCGTGGTCGATCTACAATTGATTGAGTTATTTCTTAAGAATTATGAGCATGATCCGTAAACTTTGACAGATTAAGGAAAAACACACGATCTTATTATTAGATCAATATTTCTAGTTTCTGTTTGTTTTCAATTAATTAAAAAGGCATTCCACTAATTAATTTATGAGAGGAACATATATATTTGATTTCCTTTTCAGAAAAACCCAAATAAAAAAACGCAAGAATGGTATGTAGGTTCCTAATTAATTAATCTAATGAAACCGGCCGGCTCTACACTACTAATTAAATTCAAAGAATCAAAAAGTGACATGGAATAGGATCCTCTCCATTTCAAATGAAATGGATAATATCCATTTAGTGTAAAATGATGGGTAATATTATAAATTTAGTCCTTCAACTTTAATGTTAAGACAATACTATAGTTAACACTGTTTACTAAATCAAAAAGTGACATATATAGTTAACACTGTTTACTAAATCATTTTTGAATTTCAACCTTTTTTTTTTTTTTTTCAATTTCAACTTTCTTCTTCTTCTAATAGGGGCCGGTTGATCAAGGTTGAAGAGTCAATCTTGTGTAGTTGGGTCGTTTAGGTCCCGTCCCCACTCCTTCAACCACCAAATCTACTGCTCCCCCGTTGTTTTCCCGGAAGACAGTACTAATTTTTTACTCAAACAAAAGAATCAGGACAAAATTAAACAAAAATTTAGAACGGAATTAAGTTGAATGTATGAGCCTATTTATATTTTTTTTTTGCTTACTACATGAAATTTTTAGCTAATTTTTATATTCCAATAAGCTAATTGCAAATGGTTGAAAGCCCATATATTGATTTTGTATTTTTCTCTTAAATTAATACCATAACACTTTATAAGTGCAGTCCAATACATATAGCTAGTTGTTCTGTTCATGCCTGTAGGTTTTTGCCTTCGTTAGCTAGCTAGCTTGTTGTTGGTCTTGTCGATCCCCGCCTCTTGGGTTTAGTCTCGATCTCCTTAAAAAAAACACACAAATTAAAAATGCCATAATCCATAGTCAAACAAGAATAAAATAATGAAAAAAAAATCACATAATACGTGTCAAAACAGCAAACTAAAAACAATATATATATATATATATATTAGGAATAAAAGAATTGAAATCAAGGGAGAAAGTCAAGACGCCAGCTTTTTGAGTTCAATCTTTAATGATTAATTGAAGCACTAAAGAGTTAAATATAAAGGAAATTGAAACTATGAAGCTTGTTGTCCAAGCAAGAGGGTTATATTAATTGATCATTATTATAAAATGACCAAACTGTGAGTTAAAATTGGCACCACATTGCTCCTTCAAACATGAGTGATCATGAGGTGAAGCTTCATGGGACATGGCCTAGTCCATTCAGTTACAGAGTCATATGGGCTCTTAAACAAAAGGGCATTCCATATGAATACATAGAAGAAGATCTTTTCAACAAAAGTCTTATGCTTCTTCAACACAATCCAGTCCACAAGAAGATCCCTGTGCTTGTCCACAACGGAAAACCAATTTGCGAGTCCATGATTATCCTTGAATATATCGAAGAGATGTGGCCACACAATCCCTTGCTGCCCACTGATCCTTGTGAGAGAGCTGTTGCTCGCTTTTGGGTTAAGTTTGCGGAAGATAAGGTACATGCTTGCTTCCCCTTTTGCCACTTGTTCTTCTGTTTTCAGTTGCTTCATCTTTTCCTCAGTAAATAGCTAGCTTAGTGGCCTGGTCGTTACTATTATTATTATTAATTGTGAAGTATTTATGCACAACTAAACTCAAGCAAAGCTCGTAGTAGTGCAAGCACTAGGGTGAGGTTCCACTCTTGCAATGAAAATTTTTAAACTTAATTAGTATTAATTAATTATCTTGAGTCTTACAGATGCTTTGATAGGACTTGATCAAATTATGATTCAGTCGAATTTGAGAGAGCGTTTGCAATTCTCGCTGTCTAAGTATCTCTTGTGCTTCTTATAACGGGCAGATACTATACTATGATCACGCCCAGATAGAATAACTACCGTTGATCTCCCCTGCTTGCCTTGAAGTAAAAAAAAAAAAAAAAAAAAATCTGAGTTTATTGATTTGATAATATGCAGTGTCTCTGATTTCATTAGGGTCCTGCAATGTGGGTAGTCTACCGAACTAGTGGTGAAGAACAAGAGAAGGCCATCGAAGACACCCCGGAGATGCTGAAAGTCATGGAGGAAGATGGGCTCGGCCGAGACAATAAATTTTTTGGTGGGGGCAACATTGGGATAGTGGACATTGCCTTTGGACAGATTGCTCAATGGTTGGGAGTCATCGAAGAAGTAGTGGGGGTGAAGATGCTTGAGGCTCACAAGTTCCCTCGCTTGCATGCATGGATCAAGAACTTTAAGGAAGCACCTGTAATCAAAGAGAACCTTCCTGATAGTGATGAAATGTTGGTCTCTTTTAAGCGTAGAAGGGAAAAATCGTTGCCGCCATCTTCACAAGATTAGTCTCTAATAAACTTACGAGTTTTTGAGTCTCCATTTTTTATTAGTATTATTATTATTTTCAATGTCGTGGCTGCTTTTGAGTGAGAGAACAAAATGTAGTTACGATTGAGATAATAAGAAAAATAATGAGGATTAGATTATATCCTTAATTATCATAAATGAGGATTAGATTATCATAAGTTAACGGATTGGATTAGGATTGATTACATTTAAATTATCATATACTCAAACACCCACCCACACTATGTTTTCCATTATGTAGGGCACGTGTGAAAATTTCTTTTGAGCTTGTAAGTCACAAAAATCTTTTTGTATAGTGGAATGAGATTTTTACTTGTAGTGACCCAAATATTTAACTAGGCATAAGTAACTTAGTTAAATGGTTAATTTGAATTTTGGGTCACTAGGATCTGCCAGAATGGCATTTTGGGGAATTGAACTTCTGGACTGGATGTACCCTAGGGTTGGCGGACGTTCGTTCTTGTCTTTTAGTACGGACGTACATTGGAACACCGGGCGTACGTTGCTGTCTGTAGTGCGGACGTCCGGTGGACTAACAAATAGTATGATGTACTCTGTGAATAGTACATCAAACTTACGCTCAAAAATACCGGACGTACGCTACTTTTTGGATTAACTGTTGGGTAATACCTAGATGTACAAGACAACCTTTGGACCGCTGTGTAATAGTACCGGAGGTACACCCTTAGGACCGGACGTCCGCTGCTTTCTGGCCCTATAAATACCCCCCTCACCCCTCGCCCATTTCACACCATTTCTGCCCCCCTCAACCCCTCTCTTCACCTCTAGGCTGCTTGTTGGCCGTTTGTGAGTGTTTCGGTGCTGCAATTCTTCCATTTGCTAACACGCCTTTGTAAATAGTGCATTGCCCTCCTTGGCCAAGTATTCTTTTCACATTAAAACGGTCAGTGGCCTTCTCCAAATCTTTTGAACTAAACAATTTGGTGTTCTCAACATTGGCTTCATGTGAAGATAATTGTTGTTGTAACAATAAACCACCATTTTGTTTGAAGAACTTGTTCTTCTGTTTAATCCTTCTTCTTTTCTTTACCGCTTTGTACGACCACCATCCACCCACAAGTAGAACCAATAGCCCAAGATTGCTACTAATACCCGCTTCACGCAATGTAGTAGTAAAAGTTTATAGCAATAATTTTGATTGACTTGACTTAAAACATAGAGACATTTTCTCTTAACGTTAAAATTAGCATGAAAGACTATCTATTTTGAGTATTGCGGTGTTCCAATAGAAGGAGATGGTAAAAGTGTGCTATTGATATTGAAAAAGGATTAAACAAAAGAAAGCATGATGGTTTATAGGATTGTATTAGAATCTCCTACCCACAATTTTTAAAATTGTAACCATTAATTACTTAAAATGAACAATCATGATTTTGTCAAGTCATCCAAAAAAAAAAAGTTGGAAATGATTTCTTTAATTAACCAACACCTAAAGAGATTGGGTGCACCACCCCTTTAGATTTTTGGGATGGTCGCCAATCCCAATGAAGTTGTGAACCACCATTATATAATCCTCGAAAGTTGACCGAACCACCCCCTTAAAACTTGAAGAGGTGATTGGCCACCCCCTCAAGTTTTAAGGGCGTGACAAAACCACTCTTCCAAGGTTGATTGGGCCCCTCATGAGTTTTTGGGATTGTCTAGACACCACAAAACCTTTTTTTTTTGGGGGGGGGGGGTTGTTTGACTACCCTTAAGGTTTAAGGGGCGATTAGCCATTAGGGCCCACTGCTCAAGAGTTTTGAGAGTAGTCCAACTAATCTCAAATGTATTTGGGCTGGCCAGTTGACCACCATCTTTTAGTGCATAGATGAATAATATTATTTTATATTATTTTCACCTCAATATGATTTGAGTTCACGAATTCTTGAGTGTTCATTTAATGATTTTAAAAATTGCAACCTCTTGTAATTCTTAAGAATTTTAAAAAATCTTAACCTAGAGATTTTTAGAAAATTCAGTCCTGAAGGTTCCAATATATCTCAAAATAAATTATACTTGAAACATATCCCTCTAGATAGTAGTTCAATTGATTGCATAAAAATATAGGAGAGAATATTTAAAAAGAAAGAAAAACAAGGGATTTGCCACTACAAATGCTTGGAAATGCTTCAAAGATTGGGATAGGAGCATTTCACAAGGTGTATAAAAGCCATTTATGTTTTAGAAAAGTAATCATGGTAACCCTTTTTATCCAACTTTTTCAAAAGATGTGCTCTAATTTTTCTCTTCTCAAAACATGTTTAAAAAAGGGGAAAATTTACTTTACTCTATGAAGGTTGAGGTATTTTTCAATTTGAACGCTAATGTTTAAAAATTTACAATGTGCTTCCTTTAATTTTTCAAAAATTTGCAATTAACATCATTCGTTATTAATTGTCATCTAATTAAACAAAAATGACATCACATGGGTCTCACGTGGAATTTTTATGCTACGTCTTCCAATTTTGCACCCAACCTAGCTAGTAAAACGAAGTAATTGCCCCTCATTAAAACCCAATGTTTGTCTTGATTTTTTTCCCATCAACCCCATTTGAGCCCCTTTTGGGTGTTGTGTAGGTGTTGGAGTAAAACAGAAAATGAGCATACGCCTTTCACCTGCTCCTATGCCAACAATTTTAATATAATTAGATGACAATTAGTAACGAAATGTGTTAATTATAAATTTTTAAAACATTAGGGGGGTACGTTGTCAATTTTTAAACATTGGAGTTCAAATTGAAAAGCATCACAAACTTCAAGGGGTAAAGTGAATTTTGAATTCCCCTTAAAAAATAAAAAAATAAAAAATGTACCTATTAAAACAAGCAAGGGGAAAGAAAAATAAAATAGGAAGCCTTAAAACACTTTGATCCAAGTAAACAAACCTATTGTGAACACTTCAACCCGAGACTCAGTGGTCAAAAAAATCGGACGGTAACAAATATTGTAAGACCCATTGTAAGTATAGATTCTCTTTTCTTCTTCATTATATGTATTTTCACATAATATAACTGGCGGTTGATTGTAACCCAAACAAGGGTGTGTGAGCTCGCATTCCTCAATAACTGACATGAAAGGAGACAAACACAAATTAACATCTAATAAATCAGCAGCAAAATTCAGAGTGATTATTAAATGATGAAGAATATAAAAAATTTAATCATTTAAATTAATTTTGTACGTAATAGTTAAATTAATCTAATCACATAATCATTCTCTTGTGAGGCTCATGTACATGATTCCCTTCACTTAAATTTTAAGAAATATATACCCATGCATTGACGTATAGCGAGGGTATCTATAAGTATTAAGAGCCTATTTGGGATTGTGTTTGAAAAATAGAGCTTTTAGGTAAAAGCTTAATTTTTAACCTTTGTCCAAAAGTGCTTTTTGACCATTTTTAAGTTTTTTTGGACTCATAAAAGCGNTGAACACTTCAACCCGAGACTCAGTGGTCAAAAAAATCGGACGGTAACAAATATTGTAAGACCCATTGTAAGTATAGATTCTCTTTTCTTCTTCATTATATGTATTTTCACATAATATAACTGGCGGTTGATTGTAACCCAAACAAGGGTGTGTGAGCTCGCATTCCTCAATAACTGACATGAAAGGAGACAAACACAAATTAACATCTAATAAATCAGCAGCAAAATTCAGAGTGATTATTAAATGATGAAGAATATAAAAAATTTAATCATTTAAATTAATTTTGTACGTAATAGTTAAATTAATCTAATCACATAATCATTCTCTTGTGAGGCTCATGTACATCATTCCCTTCACTTAAATTTTAAGAAATATATACCCATGCATTGACGTATAGCGAGGGTATGTATATGTATTAAGAGCCTATTTGGGATTGTGTTTGAAAAATAGAACTTTTAAGTAAAAGCTTAATTTTTAACATTTGTCCAAAAGTGTTTTTTGACAATTTTTAAGCTTTTTGGACCCATAAAAGCGCTTTTAATTTTTTTACCAAACAAGTATTTTTTTTCTTGAAATTGGTTTTTTGAGTGTTAAAAGCGGTTTTAAGCCCCTCAAACGCAATTTCAAATAGGCCTTAAATAGAATATACAAAGTTTATTAAGAATATTACTTAAATGGTTAAATTAAATGTTTGATCAAGAGGCTACAAATGTAAAACCCAATCCAAAAATAAAATAAAGTCATAAACTTCTCTAATTAGATCACGTGATAAAATAACTATATAAATTTTGTGTATGATTAGTTCAATTATTTATTCGAATAGTTCATTTTCTGTCTAAAATTTCGTTGAAGACTTCTAATTGGTGAGTGACTTAATTTTAATTAATTAGTTCAATTACTTATTCTAATTCTAGTAGCCCATTATCAATATATGGAAACTTCAATTGCCGACTTTTGAAAAGTCTTCGATAGAAGTTTTAATAGAAAATGGACTATTTGAATAATAATTAAACTATCTTTAAAGTCTTCAATGGAGCTTTCGATTGAAAATAAACTATTTAAAAAAATATATATCTAGATATTTTTTCTACTTCATTTTCAATAAATTTTGTACTTATCCCAACGAAAAAAAAAAATGCAACATACTTGATATATAAATATAAATTAAAATACAAAAATTAAGTATACAAATTAAGCTTAATTCTCGATCCTTGTCAAATTAAATTTCAGAATGAGATCTCTCTATATATATATATAAAGAGAAGAATGAACGAGATAAATAGAGTAGAGCATGCTACGAAAACTTACTATGACATCCTTGGGGAACATAGGGATTTCCTCCAAAGCCGGCGTTGCAAGAACGTGTAAAAGTTGTGTTCCGCCGCTTAACCACTAGTTGGCTACAATTATAGGTGGCCATGGAGGAGCTATTATAATTAATGGCTATTGGAAGTGAGATGAATGTATGGAATCCACCATTCCAAGACCACAGGAACGTATGGCGAAAGAGTAGTGAGGTAATCGGTCTTGAACCACTCTTCTTCTACCAAGAATGCAGAGTAGCATGATCCATTGATGACAAGATCTTTACTATTCATCACCTCCATTGTTGTACTGAAGTCTGAAGGAATCGAGATCCGAAGGAATTGTGGTTTGGCAGCAGTTGATGCCATTGCAGATACTTGCATTTATCACTTTAGTCGTGTCACAAATGGACATGTACCCACCAATAACTGAGCCAGACCCATCTAAGGACCCCATTGAAGCAAAGTTGCTCTTCCCCTGAGTTCCCTTTTCTATCTTCAATTCTTAATTTCTGCTGCTATTATACGCTGTCAGAACAATCCTAATTCTGTCCGGCGTCATTACTTCGGACCTTCATTGACCAACCTGTGAAAAAGAGCCTGAATCTGCCTATCATATCTTATGGCAGTGTCCCTCCGCGTGTGATGTTTGGAGCACAGGGTCTCCTATCTTTCAAAAGAGCTGCTTTGAGGGGTGGCCAGCCTTTATGCGGGTGGTCGAAGGGATGTATGAGAAATGCGATCGTGGGGAGTTCAATCTGTTTGTAAGCATTGCCAGGCGCATATGGCTTTGGCGGAATGCCTTCATTCACGAGGGAACTTTTTTACATCCAAAATATCACTGTTGAGCAAGCACAGCAGGAGATGGAGCTGTTGAAGGCACTGATGGATGGGGAGAAGAAAAAACAAGAACCTTCTGGCGACCCTTCTAGTACTTCTTGGAAGGCACCTCCCCAAGGCTGGTTCGAGGCAAATTGGGACGTTGGTATTGACAGAAAGAGGGGATGAGTAGGCCTTGGGGTGATTATTCGTGATCACCATGGGACCATGTGGGCAGCGAAAAGTCAGACTAGGCACAGGTTTTGGATCCCACAGCAGCGGAAGCATGGGCTGCTTTTATGGCTGTCCAGCTTTGTAATGCGATGGGGATACGACAAGTGTAGTTGGAGGGAGATGCTAAGAACGTTATTTCTACAGTGAATTTTGAAGGCATGGATGAGAGTGGATGTGGCCAGCTTACAGAGGACATTAGCTTCTCTTTGAGGAGTATAGTCTATTCCACAGTGGGAGATGAGATACACACGAAGAGAGACAAATAAAATAGCTCATGCATGTATAATGTATTAGCTAATTTGGCTGTTTCTGATGATATGGAGATGGTGTGGTTCTATTACCCACCGGACTGTATACGTGATCTATTGCAAGCAGATTCCTCTGCCTTGCAGATTTCTCTTCAATAATATGCGCATGCAATTTTACTCCCAAAAAAAAAAAAAAAAAATTCCATGACTGATGCGTGAATGATGGGTCTCATTAAATTCTTATATGGCATTTGTATTGGCTTATGTAAAATATAAATACATTCCGTCTATCGTTACTCTAATATATCAAATTATTTTGACCTTAAAATGATGGACTGGAGCACTACTTATATACCTTTAAACATGATTGCAACGAAAATGATTACATTATTTAATATTTATGTCCTCAAACAAATACTAAATAAGTTCGTTACAACACAAATCATCAACTAACAAGTTATATACAATTTCTCCAAAACACATAACAACCATCATCTGTACTTATAAGCTACAATACACTTCCAAATTCTTTTTTCTTCTTCTTCTTTTTTTTTTTTTTTTTTCTTTTTAAATAAATTATCTCCAAATTTAGAGAGGTATTCTCCAAACAATTTTTTACTCTAAAATTTCTCTTTCTCTCTCTCTCTCTCTCAATCTCTCTAGCTGCGGAGAGCACCGCACAAGCATGCATGTGGCAAGCACAACAATGAGTAGAAAACATTACGACGAGCGTTTGTTTGAGATTATCACAATTCAAGTAATGTCTCACAAGTCCATACCATGTACTTTCTTTGCTCACATCTGCATGCTTGAGCATTGTAGAGAAAACCAATTAGACTTGTGGAGCAAAATTACCATGTTTAAGACATGGCACATCCACTATATAGCTTCTTTTGCAGGAAACAAGCAATCATCCATGCATATCAACCCTTTATAGTCAGTTTGAACTGGATTCTTCTCAAGGAGTCAAAAGAAATCTCCATGAACTTTCTAAACAGAAGTGTTGTTCAACAGATAGGTACATAAAATTGAAAGAAGAAAGAGTGGTCAGGTTTTGTCAAGGAGTCAGAATTTTTAGTAAAGGTTGATTGTACCAAGGATTTCCANTTTTTTTTTTTTTTTCTTTTTAAATAAATTATCTCCAAATTTAGAGAGGTATTCTCCAAACAATTTTTTACTCTAAAATTTCTCTTTCTCTCTCTCTCTCTCAATCTCTCTAGCTGCGGAGAGCAGCGCACAAGCATGTGGCAAGCACAACAATGAAGGATCAACAATGAGTAGCAAACATTACGACGAGCGTTTGTTTGAGATTATCACAATTCAAGTAATGTCTCACAAGTCCATACCATGTACTTTCTTTGCTCACATCTGCATGCTTGAGCATTGTAGAGAAAACCAATTAGACTTGTGGGGCAAAATTACCATGTTTAAGACATGGCACATCCACTATATAGCTTCTTTTGCAGGAAACAAGCAATCATCCATATCAACCCTTTATAGTAAGTTTGAACTTTCTAAACAGAAGTGTTGTTCAACAGATAGGTATATAAAATTGAAAGAAGAAAGAGTGGTCAGGTTTTGTCAAGGAGTCAGAATTTTTAGTAAAGGTTGATTGTACCAAGGATTTCCAACGTGAAAGTCACTTAATGCAATGGGTAAAGAAAGAAATAGCCACCCTGGAAGCTATGTCGAAATTGGGGAGTCATGTTGTTAATTTACCTCAAGGTCTTAAACACATCAAGAAAGAAACATAATTCAACTCAATAAAAAAAAAAAAAACTACATTCTGTTAATGTAATATGTTTAAACAGTAGTAGATAAAATATGGCCACCCTAACCGAAGGCGAAGGCTTGGTGGGGTCAACTACTCGACTATAACACAAGAAAGACCCACGGGTATTTTCACAATATACACTCCCGGATCCATTATTGAAACAAGGTGACTTTAGGCTCTCGCATTCGTTAATAACTGACATGTAAGAAGATAAACAAGGTTAATATCTAATAGATCAAAAGAAAAATTCATAGACCATAGTTATTATTAAATCTCTAATTATTTTAAAAACAAAATTGAGAAAATAAGAAACTTAATCATTTAAATTAGAATTATAACATTTTTGTAGGTTCAAATTCCTATTCAATACGCAAAGTTTGACAATATCATGGATTATCCCAAAATTTTAAATTAAAGAAAAATAAGAAATTTAATCATACAGCATGTGCCTACATTGTAGCTAGCTACTTAGCACCAAGAATGATCATCTCGATTTCATTATCATGATTTGAAGTTAGTGTATCTACTGATTTACATTATTTCACATTATTTGAATTTTTAAAGATGTATTAACATTGACTTCATATATATAGTTAGAATTAGATACACCAACTTTAAATCAATTTCATTTAAAATTGAAAGAATCATATTCTATCTCGCATATATTGCGATAGAAAGTGATTGGAAAAAAGCAAGGAATTGTTTTTAAAAGTGACCATCTCTCCTTTCCAACCACCCTATCAATTTCGTCTACTGCTTTCTGGAGGACCTCCGGTTGGTTCAGCATTTTTTATAGTACCCATTCTATGTTGTTGGCCGGGTCATCCACTGATGCAAGCATTAATTCCTACATGAAATAATTACTGGACAAAGTTGATGTTACATTTTTTTTTTAAAATTGGTATTCCAATCTTCATTGATTAAAAATCAGCTTGTTCTGCTGATACAATATTGTGCATACAGACAGGAAATTCATCCCTCCAGAACTGGTCCATTCCAAAGGTAAGTGCAAGTTTGGCTAACTTGTGGGCTGCTCCGTTTGCTGCACGATGAGTATGAATCACCTTGACCTCCTGGAATCGTCGTAGCGTCCGTTTTGCGTCATTTATTATCGAACCATACACTCCTCTTCCTTCCCCTTTTTGGTTGAGGGCTTCGACAATTTGAAGTGCATCACCTTCCAGCATTATCCTCCTGATGCCCAAAGCTTCGCATAGCTCCGCACCTCGTCTCGCAGCTAGAGCCTCTGCCTTGGCTGGATCTTGGACAAAAGCCTTGGACTCACATGCCATAGCTACCACTGCTCCATTGTGATCTCGCAAGATGAGACCAATGCCTATTTTCTTTCCTTTTCTATCAACAGCTGCATCCCAGTTGGCTTTGATGGTTCCCCTGGGAGGCCTCCTCCATGGCTCTGTGTTGGCTCTGCTCGTGCTAGGTCTGCTTTTGGCAACTTTCTCATCTGCTTGCAGAAATGCCTCCACTTGTGCGCTCGCTGTTTGCACTACAGCTTTTGGGCTAGAAACGTTCCCCCCGAAAACAATTGTGTTCCTTCTATGCCAAATTTGCCTTGCCACAGCCACTACCATTTGAATATCTGCTTCTTGTAGTCGTTCCAGTAACATCTCCATGATGATAATGAAATCTGGACCTTCGCTTGAGCATTTATGGATCCTTCTTGAGCACTCAGTCCACACATCTCGGGCCAAAGGGCAATTTCACAGGATATGTCCCGTTGACTCAAACTCCAATTTGCAAACTGGACACAGTGGATCATTAATCACGTGCTTCTTGAACAACATTTCTTTTGTAGGCAAAATTCCACTGCAAGCCTTCCACAAAAAGATTTTGGTAGCATTCGGACAGCGGATTTTCCAAATGACCTTCCACAGACTCTTGTTGCTGTCCCTGTTGGAGCAGCTGCCAACATCTATCTCAAACCAATCCTTAGCTAGGTGGTAGCCGCTACGTACCGTATATTCACCATTCTTTGTGCATGACCACTCTATTTTATCTTCACTTCCACGAGGACATACCTCCAAGCTACAAATAGCTTCTGCCTCCTCCGCTAACAAAGTCTCTTGGATTAAATTCGTGTTCCACCAATTGGTTTCTACGTCCAGCAGCTCACTCACCTTCGCCGCATGGTCAAGATTTCGGACAGGAGACTGGAGAAAACCTCCATTTGGGGTTGGCACCCATTTATCGGTCTAGATGCCCACATTTCTATCATTGCCAATCCTCCAAGTTAGCTCCTCCTTTAGCCACCTCCTTGCATTCCAAATACTTCTCCACACGTAAGATGGTTGTCTCCCTAGTTGGGCATCCAAAAGGCCACCGTGATGTAGTTTAATAGCTAATTAAACTAAGCTTTATGAGATATTTATAAGATGTTTGTGTAGTGTATAATATTACTCATATTTAATAAACAAATTAAATTAAATTAGGTTAAGCGATAAAACATGTTAATGAAAATGATTTGACTGAATTTTTTTTTTTCTTTTATAGGGAAAATTCACTTTACCCCTTGAAGTTTAAGGTATTTTTTAATTTGAACCCCAATGTTTAAAAATTTGCAATGTACCCCCTAATGTTTCTAAAATTTGTAATTAACACATTCCGTTACTAATTATCATCTAAGTGCACAAAAATTGTCGGCATAGGAGCAGGTGGGAAGCATCTGTTCCTTTTCTTTTTCACTCCAACACCCACACAACACCCAGAAGGGGTTGACAAGAAAAAAAATCAAAACATGCGTTGGGTTTTAATGGGGGCAATTACGTTATTTTACTAGATAAGTTTGGTGCAAAATTGGAAGACACGGCATAAAAATCTCAGGTGAGATGCACATGATGTCATTTCTGTGTACTTAGACGGCAATTAGTAACGGGGGATATTAATTGTAAATTTTTGAAACATTAAAGGGGTACATTGCAAATTTTTAAACATTAGGGTTTAAATTAAAAAAACACCTCAAACTTCCGATGGTAAAGTGAATTTTCCCTTTTTTATCATTAGACTTTGAGGAAGAAAAAAAAAACATTAATCAAAACTAGCTATTGCCCATATAACCAACATTGTTATTTAATAGACTATTATAAATATATGATTGTTATATATATAAGTGAGATGATGTGGGAATGAAAATTAACCATTTGATCAATAAAAACTTGTAAAAATGAAAATTCAATGCCTCATTTTCACTCTTATGTCTTTTTAATTACATGGCAATAGTATAGCAATGTACTAAATAACATTTGTCATATATATATATATATATATATAACACATGAATTTAAATTAAATTATCAAAAATAAATTTACATATGCTATAAATTGTCTCGTAATATATAGGATAGTAAATATATAACTAGGGCTGTTAATGCAGGTAGATATTAACAGCAACCAGGGGCGGAGGGAGGGGGGTTTCGATCATATGCCCCCCTCACCTCCCAAAAATTCTCATTACTCCTAGAATTTTTTTTTTTTTTCTTCAGATTGTTTGGTTGCCCACCATCAATCACTTATTAAGGGGCAAATCTTGTTGAAGAGGACCAATCAAAATCCACGAATGACACAAAGATTTTGTGATTCTGTCACAATTTCAGACGTTTTGGTAGTTAGGTTAGAGTTCAGAGTTCAGACCAAGCTTGAAGAAGAACGAGGTTGAAGACGATGCAGTACATATTTTTTTACAATAAACGCACCATTTAAATTATTTAATTAGCTGCACGCTTGTTTTAGTTGTTTAAAATATCCAATGTGTTTTATTCAAATGGATTATGGGCCCACAGTCCCCAAATATATAGGCAAGATATAGGGAAAAGAAAAACAAAAATAGAATTACAAGTAACTCAACTAATATAGACTACAAGTACTTCAGAGCCCGAGAGAAAATCCAAAAACGTTAAAGTCACTTAATTAAGAATGCAGCCTTTAAAAATCAAAACTCACTATGATAGATATCCCTCGCAGCCACTTGATCATCAATGGACATGGCCAAAAACCACATCGTGAGCTAGACATTGTCACTAATAGCTCCCATGTTAGCGGGTTGTGGCCACAATCGTGTTTTCATGAATATTCATAGCGACAGACAACAACTGTTTCGTCGCTATTTACTAATAGCTTCTTTTTCTTTTTCTTTTTCTTTCTTTTTGAGAAAAATTGCTTTCCAACTTCCATTGATAAAAAAACATCTAGAGCTCTAGATTGCTCTGAAGAAACAATATCAAAAATACACGGAGGTGTATCCNAAAAAAAAAACATTAATCAAAACTAGCTATTGCCCATATAACCAACATTGTTATTTAATAGACTATTATAAATATATGATTGTTATATATATAAGTGAGATGATGTGAGAATGAAAATTAACCATTTGATCAATAAAAACTTGTAAAAATGAAAATTCAATGCCTCATTTTCACTCTTATGTCTTTTTAATTACATGGCAATAGTATAGCAATGTACTAAATAACATTTGTCATATATATATATAAAACACGTGAATTTAAATTAAATTATCGAAAATAAATTTACATATGCTATAAATTGTCTCGTAATATATAGGATAGTAAATATATAACTAGGGCTGTTAATTCAAGCGGATATGAACAGCAACCAGGGGCAGGTTTCGATCATATGCCTCCCTCACCTCCCAAAAATTCTCCTTACTCCTAGAATTTTTTATTTTATTTTATTTTATTTTTTTTTTTTTTCAGATTGTTTGGTTGCCCACCCTTAATCACTTATTAAGGGGCAAATCTTGTTGAAGAGGACCAATGAAAATCCACGAATGACACAAAGATTTTGTGATTCTGTCACAATTTCAGACGTTTTGGTAGTTAGGTTAGAGTTCAGAATTCAGAGTTCAGACCAAGCTTGAAGAAGAATGAGGTTGAAGATGATGCGGTACATATTTTTTTACAATAAACGCACCATTTAAATTATTTAATTAGCTGCACGCTTGTTTTAGTTGTTTAAAATATCTAATGTGTTTTATTCAAATGGATTATTTGCCCACAGTCCCCAAATATATAGGCAAGATATAGGGAAAAGAAAAACAAAAATAGAATTACAAGTAACTCAACTAATATAGACCACAAGTACTTCAGAGCCCGAGAGAAAAATCCAAAAAAGTTAAAGTCACTTAAGAATGCAGCCTTTAAAAATCACAACTCACTATGATAGACATCCCTCGCAGCCACTTGATCATCATTGGACATGGCCAAAAACCACATCGTGAGCTAGACATTGTCACTAATAGCTCCCATGTTAGCGGGTTGTGGCCACAACTGTGTTTTCATGAATATTCATAGTGACAGACAACAACTGTTTCGTCACTATTTACTAATAGTTTTATTTTTTCTTTTTTCTTTCTTTTTGAGAAAAATTGCTTTCCAACTTCCATTGATAAAAAAACATCTAGAGCTCTAGATTGCTCTGAAGAAACAATATCAAAAATACACGGAGGTGTATCCTCCATCCAAATAATATATGTGGTAGTCATGAGAGTTGCTTTAGCTAATCCATGTACCGCAAAATTTGCCTCCCTTCTCACATGGCCAATCATGTGATCCTAACTCCAAAATGTCATGAGCAATAGCGATTACTTTTACGGTCCCAAATAAGTAATAAATTTATTAAAAAAAATAAAAATTACATGTAGTGAACAACATGTTCATAAATAAATTTTTATTTACAATATTTCATTGTAACAATTACAAAGTCCTACAGCATATGTTTATATAGTAAAATAAAATAAAGAAATACAACAGTGACTCGTGAACCAAAGGCTAGATCTTGATTACCCTCCATATATATTTCTCCTTAAACGCTCCTGATCGATCAAGACCTCTCCGATAGCAACATTAATTAAAAGCATCTTTTATAGTACTCTCCATGTAATGCCCACAATGAAATATAATAAAGGCGACGAGTATTCACGTGGTGCTATTACTGTTGCCTTAAATCATTGCAGCGGAAATCGGCTATAAAATTGTTCTTTATCTTTTCTCTTATGAGACCACTTATTTATGTAAGTTCCTAACCGTGTTGTCCTGTAACCTACTTTTTTCTTATGTGATTAAAAAAAAAAAAAAAAATCTTAAGTAACAGTTGAAGCCATGATCAATTGACGTCGTTTAACAGTAAATGAAGACAACTATATAAATAAGAACCAAAAAAATTACATAAAACAGCATATAATAACAATTAAATCTTTATTCATTCATAATATGTTTAGATGCTACATAAAAACTTGTACCATATATATATATGGTATAAGTTTTTTCAATGTTTCAGATTTAACTTCACATATTCATTGTTTTTTTTTAGAAATAATTTGAAATTAAATCTAAACTGTTGAAAAGTTACATTATATGCGCTTGCTACAAATTTAATTCATTTTATTGGTTAAATAATAAATCCGCACACAGATAAGTTCTGTCCATAGTTAAGCGGGGTAGAGTTTAGGAGCCAAACATGGCTTTGCACAGGCATGCAAGGGCTTGGCCTTGAGAAGGTGATTTACAGACTCAGAGAGGTCAATCTCCTCCATATTCGGTGGGAAACTCCATGAAAACCCTTGGAGGAGCCTTGCCAAAAGCATCACATTCATGGATGTCCCAAGTTGAACGCCCATGCACCCCCGCCTTCCAGTGCTAAACGAAATGAAGCGCAACTCATTTTCTGTAAGATTGACCTCCATGTGATTTGCTAATGATTCATCCTTCTTGAGTAGATGACGCTCTGGTTTGAACTTCAGTGGTTCCTCCCAAACCCGAGGATTGCGGCCAAGCCCATATCGGCTTAAGAGGACATGGCTTCCTTTTGGTATGAAATAGCCAGCGACAGTCATGTCTTGCATTGAGACGTGGGGCATGTTAAACGGTGCAACTGGGTGAAGACGATATCCTTCCCTTGCACAAGCCTTAACATAATTAAGCTCTGGAATATCATATTCTTGAACCCATCTCTCCTTTCCAACCACCCTATCAATTTCATCTACCGCTTTCTGGAGGACCTCCGGTTGGTCTAGCATTTCTGATAGTACACACTCTACGTTGTTGGCCGGGTTATCCACTGATGCAAGCATTATTTCCTGCATGAAATAATTATGGGACAAAGTTGACTTAATTAAAATGGTTAAATAACTAGTTAACCTAATTAAGCTTTATGAAATATTTGTAAGATGTTTGTGTGGTGTATAACATTACTCATATTTAATAGGCAAATTAAATTAAATTATATTAGGTTAAGCAATAAAACACGTTAATGAAAATGATTTGACTGAATTTTTTTTATTTGTATTTTTTTTTTATCATTAGACTTTGAGGTAAAAAAGAAGGGTCCAAAGCACCAGTTTTTAGAAATTATTAAATCAAAACACTTACTAGAACAAGGAAAAAAAATCATTAATCAAAACTAGCTATTTCCAATATAACGAACGTTGTTATTTAATTAATAGACTGTTATAAATGAATAATTGTTATATATAAGTGAGATTATGTGACAGTGACAATGAAAATTAACCATTTTTCTCAACAAAAAAAAAAAAAAGAAAATTAACTATTTGATCAATAAAGACTTGTAAAAACGAAAATTCAATGCCTTATTTTCACTCTCAATTCATTTCAATTGTATGACAGTGGTATAGCTATCTACTAAATAACAATTGTCATATATATATTTATAGCCCTAATTATATAGGGTTAGATATAATAAATTTTAACTTACCGTGATTTGAGCTTTGATCTCTTCTACTGATAGAGTTGGTTCCCTATTCGAATTCTTTGCCAAAATGAAAGCGTCAAGCAAGTCCTCAGCCTCCTTCTTCTTCCCATCTCTCCACTGCTCTACTCTCTCATCGATGATCGGTTCTTCATAGCTGCTAACAATTCTCATAGCCTCACTCACTATCTTCTCATGACCATCTAAGTCTAGCGCTCTTGAGCATGGAATGTAATCCGATACAGCAAATGCACAAATGTGATTGAGTAAGGTCCAAAGTGATTCAATATATTCCACTTCCTCAACTCCAGGCCCTCCATCATTGCTTCCTTTTCCAAAGTATCGTTTGTTGAACATCATCTTCCTTATTACATTTCCGCAATATTGATGTATGGCAAGCCTCACGTCCACAACACAAGTGCTTTTCTCGGACTGGTTACGAATGAACCGAACAAGATTGTCAGCTTCTTCCGTCCTCTTATTAAGTAGCCACTGAAGTGTTTTGGAGTTGATTACATTGGAAGCCACCACCTTTTTCATCTTCTTCCATTGATCTGTCCATGGTACAAGAGCTATCGTCTTAAATCCACGGCTAGAATACTCAGTTGCCATTGTAAGAGGTCTTGATGAGAACATTGAATCACATTGTTTCAAGAACTCCCGGGCAATTTCTGGCGAGGTCACTGGGATAACATGAACACCTGCCAGACGGAGACAAGCAATTTCCGTGTTGAGTTCTTTCATAAGGCCATGTATCCACCGGAATGTTGGCTTGTTCCTCCACAATTCCGGGAGGTTCCCGACTACAGGCCATGGAGTTGGGCCAGGTGGGAGTGGCCTTTGCCCATTGTTTCTATGGAATTTTGACTTGAATTTGAGAAGAAAGATGGAAAGGAACGTAGTAAGGAAGACGAAGATAATGGTTAAGGGAACATGGTCATTTCCTAAGGTGGAGTAACCATGCAAATATCCCCAGTTAGCCATGATCGATATGCTAACGGCTCTTTCTCTTTCTCTACTTAGCTCGAAAAATGAGAAGGTTTGAGAAACAGAAAGAGGCAGTGGCACATATATATAGCATGGGTTAGAAAATGACACTTTCACATGCATGTTTCTAATTTTCTTAATTAATTGGTTTTGTTGACGTGGTATGCCTTGAAACCAATCGATCAGTACTCGGTGGATTCCATCAGCTTTTCCTTTCAGTACTATTTGGTCTTAATTAGATTAATTGTTTGTCTTATAATTCCAATTGGAAACATTCACCGACATCTATTACTGTCCAAGGTGACTTGGTTTCCCTCCTACGTAGTACGTACAAAACAACCGACCTTTGTGTTCAAAAAAATAAAAAACAACAACAACCGAGCTTCATGCTTATAAAAGCATGTTTTTTTGGTCCTCTTGTTGGTTCGCCAAGCATCAGAGGCGACACATAAAAGGTTAAGTAAAAACAATGGAAGATGTATAATATGCATGGCATCGATCGCTAGCTTTTATTACCTGTATAGTTCTAGAAGGTGTGAATAGTTGTGCATGTGGAAGATAATATGTAATTATGTTTTCAATTAGTGCCCAATTAGTGTTATCTTTACATTAAGTAATGAGGAAAAAAATTAAGTTGATAATTTTGGGAGTGTTACATATTCTTTTTTTTTTGTTTTGTTTTAAACGAAAAAACACACACTCAATGATTTTTTGGTTAATATCCTCATCCTCTACCGCATTTTTATGGGAGGTGAATGTGTCATTTAATTATTAATTAGTATGAACTGTGACACGTACCCTCATTTTTATTCTAAGTTCTCATAATTAATACATCATTATACAACTACGTTTAGCGTTGTCCCCAAGGGTTAGCTTAATTAATTGGCTATGAACCATGCCTCATTAAGCGGAAGTTACTAATTCAAATTCCCTCCTAACCATTTCCTTATGTGAACATGTTAAAAAAATAATAAAAAATTTTAAAAAAAAAAAAAATTAGCATCCAAACTAAAGCAAACTTTTTTTGAATCAGTACAAAAATAAATAACAAATATAGTAATTCTTGAAAGATGATGTTTTAAGCACAAAAAATGTCACTATTGTGTAGTGACGTTTGCATAGTGACTCTTGGCAACAGTGATGACCTTTTTACAATGAAAACGTCATTACAAGGTAACTCTTAGGGCCAAACGTCATCTTTTGGAGGGTGACGCTTGAACAATGTGCGTCACCTTCCACAAGGTGACATTTACACTGTTCACGTGTCACCTTTTTTTAATAAAAATATTTTTCAATTTAACATTTTCAATATAATTATAAAGGCTACTTCTTAAAATATATAATAAGTGATTTAAAATTTCAAGTTGATTGAAAGTATGCTGAATTTATTTATTTTCGCAAGACACAATCTACTTCTTTTTTTTTTTTCTTTTTTTCTTTTTTTCTTTTTTTAGTGGAAGATCACAAGTTACTTGATTCATTTTAAAAGTTTCTTTACTTTTAATTTTGGAGAATGCTAAGTGCTCTCATGGTGTTTTTCTTATGTCCTCCTAATCCGAGGTAGATATTATTTTATTAAAAAAAAATTATCTTTAGACTTTATAAATATGGTCAGTATCAATTTGGATCTTACAATTTTAATTATATTTCAATTCATTGACTTTCGAATTGTAATAAATCAACATTTCTGTTTAAATTTTTGTTACCTCTAGGCTCTAACGGAATTAATCACATGATATTCAAATGATATTAATCATGTTAATAACTTTTTTGAATAGTTGAGCAATTGCCACCCATATCTTCATAAATTCATCACTTTTTGCACAACGTGTATCTCATTCAGTGTGTTTAGACTAAAACTCCTCAAATTGACCATAAGCATGTGGTTGAGGTTTTGTTTGGACTAAAACTCCTAAAATTGACTATGAGCATGTGGTTGAGGTTATTGATCATGACTGCTGTCACCTGACCTATGAGGATTGTGTTTAATGTTTTAGTACTTTCGGCATTGGTTTGTAATATTTGTTTTTAACACTTTGATTACCGATCTTATATTGAAACATTAAGGGATATTTATGTCACCTTTGATACTTTAGTTTAAACTCCAGCAATTATCTATTGTGAGTTAATTAGTGGTTATCTTGCTTGTGTTTAAGTGAAGTCTTCAATTGCATTATACGCTCGCTTTCTTATAAAGAGAGTTAAATGTCTCATTGTGTT
>CM017326.1:10764778-10787618 GCA_006937295.1 Carpinus fangiana | reverse complement strand
CGGGTGGCCAACGACAGCTGCAGGTGGCTGGTGAATGCAAATTCAAATGGTGGAGCCATCAACGAAAACACTCTGGTATTCCGTGGATGAGTTGGAGTCGTATGGGAGTAACTAAGGCGAAGGGAGGAATGGGGTTTAGAGACTTCCATTGCTTTAACAAGGCTCTCTTGGCAAAGCAATTATGGCGCCTATGGCACAACCCGAATAGCTTGATTGGCAGAATTATGAAAGCAAAACACTTCCCTAAGGGCTCGGTGGTTGATGCACATTTGGGGAGTAAGCCTTCGTTTGCATGGCGAAGCATAAGCAGTTCTAAGGATTTAATTACGAAAGGATTGGCATGGAGAATTGGTAATGAGGATAAAGTCCAAATTTGGGGTGATAATTGGGGCCCTATCCAAAGTAGTTATTCGGCTCTAACTACCAATAATCGAATGCCAATAGATGCAAAAGTGAGTATGCTCATTAATAAAGACACGGGATGAATATTAATAGTGACAGACAACAATTGTTTCGTTGCTATCTACTAATAGCTTTCTTTTTTTCTTTTTTAACATGTCCATACAAGAAAAGAGTGAGGGGGATTCGAACTAATTAACTATGTTTCATAAAGCATGGTCTATATCCGATTGAGCTACCATTGGGGACTATTTACTAATAGCTTAGACATTAATTAGCAGCAATTAATTCTTTATTTTGTGGTCCTAACTCCAAAATGTCATGAACAATAGACCACAACTATGGTTTCATGAATATTAATAGTGACAGACAACAACTGTTTCGTCGCTATTTACTAATAACTTTTTTTCTTTTTTTGGGCATGTCTACACAAGGGAAGGGAGAAAAAATATTCGGACTAGTTACCTTTGTTTCATAAAGTATAGTCTATAGCCGATTGAGCTATCCTTGGGTACTATTTACTAATAGCTTAGACATAATTAATTAGCGACAATTAATTCTTTATTTTGTGGTCCTCACTCCAAAATGTCATGAACAATAGCGATGACTTTTACGGTCCCAAATAAGTAATATATTTATTAAAAATAAAATAAAATAAAATTCTATTTATTGAACAAAATGTTCGTAAATAAATTTTTATTTACAATACTTCATTGTAACAATTACAAAGTCTTACAGCATATATGTTTATATACTAAAATAAAATAAAGAAATTAATACAACAATAACTCGTGAACCAAAGGCTAGATTCTTGATTACCCTCCGTAGTTCTCCTTAAACGCTCCTGGTCAAGACCTCTCCAATAGCAACATTAAAAGCATCTTTTATAGTGCTCTCCATGTAATGCCCCCAATGAAATA
Organism: Carpinus fangiana; assembly: GCA_006937295.1. NCBI lineage: Eukaryota > Viridiplantae > Streptophyta > Magnoliopsida > Fagales > Betulaceae > Carpinus > Carpinus fangiana. Next base: position 10,786,299 of record CM017326.1, on the reverse strand, counting down.
TATAAAGGCGACGACTATCCACGTGGTGCTATTATTGTTACTTGCGAAAATTTGACTATAAAATTGTTCTTTATCTTTTCTCTTATGAGACCACTTGTTTATGTAAGTTCCTAACCGTTGTTCTCCAGTAACCTACTTTCCCTTATTTGATTAGGAAAAAAAAAATGTTCCTAACAATTGAGGCCATGATCAATGGACGTTGTTTGACAATAAGAACCAAAAAAAGGACATAAAACGGCGTATAATAACAATTAAATCTTTATTCATTCATAATATGTTTAGATGCTACATAAAAACTTCTACGATATATATATGGCATAAGTTTTTTCAATGTTCCAGATTTAACTTCACATACTCTTTGTTTTTTTAGAAACAATTTGAAATTAAATCTAAATTGTTGAAAAATTACATTATATGCGCTTGCTACAAATTCAATTCATTTTATTGGTTAAATAATAAATCCGCACACAGAGAAGTTCTGCCCACAATTAAGCGGGATATAGTTTAGGAGCCAAACGTGGCTTTGCGCATGCATGCAATGGCTTGGCCTTGAGAAGGTGATTTACAGACTCAGAGAGGTCAATCTCCTCCACGTTTGGTGGGAAACTCCATGAAAACCCTTGAAGAAGCCTTGCCAAAAGCATCACATTCATGGACGTCCCAAGTTGAACGCCCATGCACCCCCGCCTTCCAGTACTAAACGAAATGAAGCGCAGCTCATTTTCTGTAAGATTGACCTCCTTGCAATTTGCTGATGATTCATCCTTCTTGATTAGATGACGCTCTGGTTTGAACTTCAGTGGTTCCTCCCAAACTCGAGGGTTGCGGCCAAGCCCATATCGGCTTAAGAGGACATGGCTTCCTTTCGGTATGAAATAGCCGGCGACAGTCATGTCTTGCATTGAGACGTGGGGGACGTTAAACGAGGCAACTGGGTGAAGACGATAGCCTTCCCTTGCACAAGCCTTAACATAATTAAGCTCTGGAATATCATATTCTTGAACCCATCTCTCCTTTCCAACCACCCTATCAATTTCATCTACCGCTTTCTGGAGGACCTCCGGTTGGTTTAGCATTTCTGATAATACCCACTCTACGTTGTTGGCCGGGTTATCCACTGATGCGAGCATTATTTCCTGCATGAAATAATTACGGGACAAAGTTGACTTCATTATATTAAAACAGTTAAATAACCAGTTAACCTAAGCTTTATGAAATATTTGTAAGATGTTTGTGTGGTGTATAATATTACTCATATTTAATAGACAAATTAAATTAAATTATATTAGGTTAAGCGATAAAAACACGTACGTTAATGAAAATGATTTGACTGGATTTTTTTTATTTGTATTTTTTTTTTATCATTAGACTTTGAGGTAAAAAAGAAGAGTCCAAAGCGGCCAGTTTTTAGAAATTATTAAATCAAAACACTTACTAGAACAAGGAAAAAAAACCATTAACCAAAACAAGTTACTGTCAATATCACAAGCGTTGTTATTTAATAGACTGTTATAATTATAAAATTGTTATATATAAGTGAGATTATGTGACAATAAAAATTAACCATTTGATCAATAATGACTTGTAAAAACGGAAACTCAATGCCTCATTTTCACTCTCAATTCATTTCAATTGTATGACAGTAGTATAGCTATTTACTAAATAACATTTGTCATATATATATATATATAGACACTCACATAACACATGAATTTAAACTAAATTATCGAAGACAAATTTACACATGCTATAAATTGCCTCATAATATATAGGATAGTAAATATATAACTAGGGTTGTTAATGCGAACGAATATTAACAGCAACTATTCGCTACCAACTATCTGCATATGTAGTTAGCAAAAATCAATATCCGCATATGCAACTCAAAGAAGGCCCTAATAGAGACTCAAAGAAAGCACAAAAGGTCTATTACCTCATATATAGATAGCAGATAATAACCACATTTAATAACTACAATAACCATGCAGATGGTAATTACATGATACAAATCATAATAATCGAATAATGTGGATGTGGATGTAGATACCTAAAAGTGATAATCACATTATGTGGATGTGGATGTGGATGTGAATGTGAATATTGCCAATAATCATATCCGTATTGCATTTATAGCCCTAATTATATAGGGTTAGATATAATTAATTTTAACTTGCCGTGATTTGAGCTTTGATCTCTTCTACTGATAGAGCTGGTTCCCCATTCGAATTCTTCGCCAAAATGAAAGCATCAAGCAAGTCCTCAACCTCCTTCTTCTTCCCATCTCTCCACTGCTCTACTCTCTCATCAATGATCGGTTCTTCATAGCTGCTAACAATTCTCATAGCCTCACTCACTATCTTCTCATGACCATCTAAGTCTAGCGCTCTTGAGCATGGAATGTAATCTGACACAGCAAATGCATAAATGTGATTGAGTAAGCTCCAAAGTGATTCAATATATTCCACTTCCTCAACTCCAGGCCCTCCATCATTGCTTCCTTTTCCAAAGTATCGTTTGTTGAACATCATCTTCCTTATTACGTTTCCACAATATTGTTGTATAGCAAGCCTCACATCCACAACACAAGTGCTTTTCTCCGACTGGTTACGAACGAACCGAACAAGATTGTCAGCTTCTTCCGTCCTCTTATTAAGTAGCCACTGAAGTGTTTTGGAGTTGATTACATTGGAAGCCACCACCTTTTTCATCTTCTTCCATTGATCTGTCCATGGTACAAGAGCTATCGTCTTGTATCCACGGCTAGAATACTCAGTCGCCATTGTAAGAGGTCTTGATGCGAACATTGAATCGCATTGTTTCAAGAACTCCCGGGCAATTTCTGGCGAGGTCACTGGGATAACATGAACACCTGCCAGACGGAGACAAGCGATTTCCGTGTTGAGTTCTTTCATAAGGCCATGTATCCACCGGAATGTTGGCTTGTTCCTCCACAATTCCGGGAGGTTCCCAACTATAGGCCATGGAGTTGGGCCAGGTGGGAGTGGCCTTTGCCCACTGTTTCTATGAAATTTTGACTTGAATTTGAGAAGAAAGATGGAAAGGAACGTAGTAAGAAAGACGAAGATAATGGTTAAGGGAACATAGTCATTTCCTAAGGTGGAGTAACCATGCAAATATCCCCAGTTAGCCATGATCGATATGCTAACGGCTCTTTCTCTTTCTCTACTTAGCTCGAAAAATGAGAAGGTTTGAGAAACAGAAATAGGCAGTGGCACATATATATAGCATGGGTTAGAAAATGACACTTTCACATGCAAGTCAGTCAGCCGTGGCGGGGCGATGGAGCATGCATGTTTCTAATTTTCTTAATTAATTGGTTTTGTTGACGTGGTATGCCTTGAAACCAATCAGTACTCGGTGGGTTCCATCAGCTTTCCTTTCAGTACTATTTGGTCTTAATTAGATTAATTGTTTGTCTTATAATTCCAATTGGAAACATTCACCGACATCTATTACTGTCCAAGGTGGACTTGGTTTCCCTCCTACGTAGTACGTACAAAACAACCGACCTTTGTGTTCCAAAAAATAAAAAACAACAACAACCGACCTTCATGCTTATAAAAGCATGTTTTTTTGGTCCTCTTGTTAGTTCGCCAAGCATCAGAGGCAACACATAAAAGGTTAAGTAAAAACATTGGAAGATGTATAATATGGCATCGCTAGGTTTTATTACCTGTATAGTTCTACAAGGTGTGAATAGTAATTATGTTTTCAATTAGTGCCCAATTAGTGTTGTCTTTACAGTCAGTAATGAGGAAAAAAATTAAGTCGATAATTTTGCGAGTGTACATATTCTTTTTGTTTTTTTTTGTTTTAAACAAAAAAACACACACAGTCAATGATTTTTGAGTTAATATCCTCATCCTCTACCGCATTTTTATGGGAGGTGAATGTGTCATTTAATTATTAGTTAGTATGAACTGTGACACCCTCTTTTTTATTCTAAGTTCTCATAATTAATACATCATTATACAACTACGTTTAGCGTTGTTTCCAAGGGTTAGCTTAATTAATTAGCTATGAACCATGCCTCATAAAGCGGAAGTCACTAATTTGAATTCCCTCTGGATCCTAACCTTTCCCTTATGTGAACAGTTAAAAAAAAATAATTAAAAAAATAAAAAAATTACTTTTAGCATCCAAACTAAAGCAAACTTTTTTTTGAATCAGTACAAAAATAAATAAATAACAAATATAGTAATTCTTGAAAGATGATGTTTTAAGCACAAAAAATGTCACTATTGTGTAGTGACGTTTGCATAGTGACTCTTGGCAACAGTGATGACCTTTTTACAATGAAAACGTCATTACAAGGTAACTCTTAGGGCCAAACGTCATCTTTTGGAGGGTGACGCTTGAACAATGTGCGCCACCTTCCACAAGGTGACATTTACACTGTTCACGTGTCACCTTTTTTTAATAAAAATATTTTTCAATTTAACATTTTCAATATAATTATAAAGGCTACTTCTTAAAATATATAATAAGTGATTTAAAATTTCAAGTTGATTGAAAGTATGCTGAATTTATTTATTTTCGCAAGACACAATCTACTTCTTTTTTTTTTTTTTCTTTTTTTCTTTTTTTCTTTTTTTAGTGGAAGATCACAAGTTACTTGATTCATTTTAAAAGTTTCTTTACTTTTAATTTTGGAGAATGCTAAGTGCTCTCATGGTGTTTTTCTTATGTCCTCCTAATCCGAGGTAGATATTATTTTATTAAAAAAAAATTATCTTTAGACTTTATAAATATGGTCAGTATCAATTTGGATCTTACAATTTTAATTATATTTCAATTCATTGACTTTGGAATTGTAATAAATCAACATTTCTGTTTAAATTTTTGTTACCTCTAGGCTCTAACGGAATTAATCACATGATATTCAAATGATATTAATCATGTTAATAACTTTTTTGAATAGTTGAGCAATTGCCACCCATATCTTCATAAATTCATCACTTTTTGCACAACGTGTATCTCATTCAGTGTGTTTAGACTAAAATTCCTCAAATTGACCATAAGCATGTGGTTGAGGTTTTGCTTGGACTAAAACTCCTAAAATTGACTATGAGCATGTGGTTGAGGTTATTGATCATGACTGCTGTCACCTGACCTATGAGGATTGTGTTTAATGTTTTAGTACTTTCGGCCTTGGTTTGTAATATTTATCTTTAACGCTTTGACTACCGATCTTATATTAAAACATTAAGGGATATTTATGTTACCTTTGATACTTTAGTTTAAACTCCGGCAATAATCTATTGTGAGTTAATTAGTGGCTATCCTGCTTGTGTTTAAGTGAAGTCTTCAATTGCATATTACGCTTCCTTTTTTATAAGGAAAGTTAAATGTCTCATTGTGTTTCCATTAGGTCCAAATATGAATGGAGTGACGCAACGTAAAAATTTATTACCGGTCAATTTTTTTTAGGGACCGGAGTTGCTGTGTTACAAAGGGTACAGTATGCTGACGCTTGAATTATAACAAGATAAACACGATTAATATATCTAATAAATCAAAAGCAAAATTCAAAGTGATTATTAAATTAAAATTATAATATTTTGTGGGTTTAAATTCATACTCAACAAGCAAATAATTTTGACAATATCATATCATTAGTTACGTTATTCAAAACGTTTAAATTTAGCTAAATATATGTAGATGCGGATGTGAATGCTTCTCTTTATATATAACTCCAGAAATCATTTGTGGACCAGAAAGCCCCACGGCAACTGTTGTGGTCCTTATACCACACACATGGCCATGAGTCCATGACTCACGAGGATAACAAACTGAGAATTTGGTAAACAACTCCGAACAAGATGAAGCCCCTCCATTTTCTTCCTTAAACCTTCCCCATCATGACCCCTCCGACAGCAACATTAAAAAACCATCTTTTATACTATATCGATCCACGTAATGCATGGCCCCATGCAAAGAAATAAATGAGATAATAATCGCGACGTTAACATCATTACGTAACTTTCACCGACATATATAACATGGTCAGCAAAAGCTAGGTTACCTGCATTTTAGAACCAGAAAAGTAAACCCCTCTGGCTCATTTGCTAGCTTCCTAGCCACGTAGTGATTATAAACATTTTACACGAGGGAACTAATTAAACATGTGGACACGAACCCTTGTTTGGATAAATTTCTCTCTCCCTTATTTTGTTGGATTGCCTTAAATACCATGTCGTTTTCCAAATGGTCAATAAAACCTTTTCCTTTAAACACGTGTTCTTCCTTTTACATATATAACACGCAGGCCTGCCTAACCGTTAGACGAGTTAGACTGGTGCTTAAAGCCCCCATTTCTTTAGGCCCAAAATTTTTTTTTAATAAGGCCAAAAAAACAAAAAACAAAAATTGCATACAAATTTAAGGCCAACATGTTTTAAAAAAAACAATATCATTATTTTTATAATATGGAGGCCCTAGCATGCATTCTGCACAATGGCTACAAGGCCCTAAACATGTTTTTTTTTTAAATAATATTATTTGTTTATAATATTGAAGACCTCAATAAAATAAGAACAATAATTCAAAAAAAAATAAAAATTTGAGAATCCCACCAAAAATTCAACCCCTCACAAAAGGTTAAAATGTTAAACTTTTCACAATTAAATAAGATTAAAATGATTATTTTGGAATCTAGGAAAATGTTGAAAGACAAAAATAAGCCAGCTTAATTTAAGTATGAAGACAAATAGTAAGGGCAAAATGGTAATTTTAGTCTCAAACAAAAAACACTATGAGTGCGGAATCGGTGCTTATTTATAGCTTATAAGGTAAAAATATCCTGCAATATTAAAATAATAAAATAATAAAAATAAAATTAATATTTAAATATTTTAAAAAAAATAAGGCTTCATTTTAAAGTTTTGCCTAAGACCCTCAAATATATTGGGCCGGCCCTGATAACACGTACATAAAACTATGCATAGCAATCATTGAAAGGGTAGCAAATAATTAATTAACCATATCAATTATGAATTAACCAAGTATTTAATCATGTGGACACGAACCCTTGTTTGGATAAATTTCTCTCTCCCTTATTTTGTTGAATTGCCTTAAACACCATGTCGTTTTCCAAATGGTCAATAAAACCTTTTCCTTTAAACACGTGTTCTTCCATTTACATGTATAACACGTACATAAAACTATGCATAGCAATCATTGAAAGGGTAGCAGATAATTAACCATATCAATTATGAGATAACCAAGTACTTAAATCAAAACATTCTTAACATTTTATCATTGACACATACACATGACCGTTAACCATTTGTTAATACCTTTTAGATCTTGTACTTGGTTGACTTTCACATGACCGTACATAGCTATCTTCATGGAAGATTGATGGTCACTTGCTTACGACCATTTATCAACTTGTAACGCCTTCAACTCATTAGAATTAGGTTTCTCAACTTGTTGTCTCAACGACGTCGCAAAGCATTATAAGGTTTATTATAATAATTAATTATCTAAATGTTGTCATAAATTTATGATAAAAATTGCATCAAATTTTGATTCTATACACAAGAGGATAGGGTTTGGAATCATTGTGAGGGATCACAAGGGACTTGTTAGTGCGGTCAAAAGTGAAGTGATACAAATGCTGCAAGAACCAGTGACAGTTGAAGCAATGGGAGCACTACAAGCAGCAAAATTTAGTGGAGAATTGGGCTTCCAAGATATCATCTAACAACGAGACTCCCTAATTGTTGTCAAAGCCATAGGAGATTCAGAGACCAACTGGAGACCTTTAGGACAAATTGTATAAGACACGAAGGAAGTTCTTGGAGCTCTTAGAAGCCGGAGGATATGTCATGTGATTAGGAGAGAAGCCAATCAAGCGGCACATGGTTTATAAGCGAATGCAACAATTACAACTTCCATTGATCATATTTGGATGGAAGAAATTCTTCGTTAAATTTCTGATATTGTGACCCTAGAGCTTTTTGCTCTTTCTGTTTAGAGTAGTTTTCATTCTAGATTTTTACACGTATTGAAATGAAATCTGNATAACAAGATAAACACGTTTAGTATATCTAATAAATCAAAAGCAAAATTCAAAGTGATTATTAAATTAAAATTATAATATTTTGTGGGTTTAAATTCATACTCAACAAGCAAATAATTCTGACAATATCATTAGTTACGTTATTCAAAACGTTTAAATTTAGCTTAATATATATATGTAGATGCGGATGTGAATGCTTCTCTATATATATAACTCCAGAAATCATTTGTGGACCAGAAAGCCCCACGGCAACTGTTGTGGTCCTTATACCACACACATGGCCATGAGTCCATGACTCACGAGGATAACAAACTGAGAATTTGGTAAACAACTCCGAACAAGATGAAGCCCCTCCATTTTCTTCCTTAAACCTTCCCCATCATGACCCCTCCGACAGCAACATTAAAAAACCATCTTTTATACTATATCGATCCACGTAATGCATGGCCCCATGCAAAGAAATAAATGAGATAATAATCGCGACGTTAACATCATTACGTAACTTTCACCGACATATATAACATGGTCAGCAAAAGCTAGGTTACCTGCATTTTAGAACCAGAAAAGTAAACCCCTCTGGCTCATTTGCTAGCTTCCTAGCCACGTACGTGATTATAAACATTTTACATGAGGGAACTAATTAAACATGTGGACACGAACCCTTGTTTGGATAAATTTCTCTATCCCTTATTTTGTTGGATTGCCTTAAACACCATGTCGTTTTCCAAATGGTCAATAAAACCTTTTCCTTTAAACACGTGTTCTTTTTTTTTACAATATGTATAACACGTAGGCCGGCCCAACCGTTAGGTGAGTTAGGCCAGTGCCTAAAGCCCCCATTTCCTAGGCGCAAAAAAAAAAAATTTAAGGCCCAAAATACTTTTTTAATAAGGCCAAAAAAGAATTGCATACAAATTTAAGGCCAACATGCTTTAAAAAAACAATATTATTATTTTTATAATATGGAGGCCCTAGCATGCATTCTGCACATGCAACGGCCACGAGGCCCTCAACGTGTTTAAAATATATATATATATATTATTTGTTTATAAAATTGAAGACCTCAATAAAATAAGAACAATAATTCAAAAAAAAAAAAAATTGAGAATCCCATTAGAAATTCAGCCTCTCACAAAAGGTTAAAATGTTAAACTTTTTACAATTAAATAAGATTAAAATGGTTATTTTGCAATCTAGGAAAATGCTGAAAGACAAAAATAAGCCAACTTAATTTAAGTATAAAGAACAAATAGTAAGAGCAAAATGGTAATTTTAGTATCTAACAAAAAAACACCATGAGTGCAGAATCGGTGCTTATTTATAGCTATTAGGTAAAAATCTTTTGCAATATTAAAATAATAAAATAATATTATTTAAATTAATATTATTTAATTAATATTTAAATATTTAAAAATAATAATAATGTCTCATTTTAAAGTTTTGCCAAAGGTGTCCAAATATATTGGGCCGGCCTTGATAACACGTACATAAAACTATGCATAGCAATTATTGAAAGGGTAGTAGATAAATAATTAACCATATCAATTATGAATTAACCAACTACTTAAATCAAAACATTCTTAACATTTTATCATATACTGACATATACACATGACCATTAACCATTTGTTAATACCTTTCAGATCTTGCACTTGGTTGATTTTCTATTGACCGTACATGGTGACTTCATGGAAGATTGATGATCTCTTGCTTATGACCATTTATCAACCTGTAATGCCTCCAACTCATTGATCCTCAAGTGGTAACTCAATTGGTTGTGAACCACGTCTCATGAAGTGGAGGTCACTAGTTCGATTCATCGTCCTCCTTCCCTTGTATGGATATGTCAAAAAAAAAAAAAAAAAAAAAGCCTCCAACTCATTAGGATTAAGTTTCTCAACTTGTTCTCTCAACCACGTTGCAAAGCATTATTAGCTTTATTATAATAATTAATTATCTAAATGTTGTCATAAATTTATGATAAAAATTGCATCAAATTTTGATTCTATACACAAGAGGATGGTGTTTGGAATCATTGTGAGGGATCACAAGGGACTTGCTAGTGCGGCCAAAAGTGAAGTGATACAGATGCTGCAAGAACCAGTGACAGGTGAAGCAATGGAAGCACTACGTACGGGCAGCAGAATTTAGTGGAGGATTGGGTTTCCAAAATATCATCTTACAAGGAGACTCCCTAATTGTTGTCACGAAGGAACTTTTCCTCGTTGTGTAACTACACTTGTTTAAATTAAAATAAAACGTTTTCATGGCAATGCTCTCTATGGATCTCTTAACTCAGGGGCGGAATTAGAATATTTAGTTTAGTGGGTAAATTTTAAAATAAAATAAAATAATTGAGGGGGCAAAAATTAATTTTTAAAAGTATTTTATTTTTTTTTATTTTTTTGTTGGGACTACACCCCCAAGCCTAGGGGTAGTTCTGCCCCTATCTAACTCCACATTTTGGCTTTATATTCCTTGCTTATAACCTCGAAACAAAACATGAAAATGGATGAGCGAAAAGTACTCGGTATGCAATAAAATAATTGAGTTAAATTCATTTTCTTTGAACTGGTTTTCTTAAAACACTTTCTTTTTTGAAACCATCTTTATCACATTTCAACGTCATTATAAACATTTTACATGAGGGAACTAAACATGTGGACACAAACCCTTGCTTGGATAAATTTCTCTCTCCCTTATTTTGTTGGATTGCCTTAAACACCATGTCGTTTTCCAAATGGTCAATAAAACTTTTTCCTTTAAAAACGTGTTCTTCCTTTTACATATATAACACGCAGGGCCTACCCAAACATTAGGGGAGGTAGGCCGGTGCCTAAAGCTCCCATTTCCTAGGGCCCAAAAAAAAATTTTAATAAGGCCAAAAAAAAATTGCATACAAATTTAAGGCCAACATGTTGTAAAAAAAACAATATTATTATTTTTATAATATGGAGGCCTAGCATGCATTCTACACAACAGCCACGAGGCCCTCAATGTGTTTTAAAAATATATATATTATTTGTTTATACAATAATTCAAAAAAAAAAATTGAGAATCCCACCAGAAATTCAGCCCCTCACAAAAGGTTAAAATGTTAAACTTTTCACAATTAAATAAGGTTAAAATGGTTATTTTGCAATCTAGAAAAATGTTGAAAGACACAAATATATAAGGCAGCTTAATTTAAGTATAAAGAACAAATGGTAAGGGCAAAATGGTAATTTTAGTCTCAAACAAAAAAATACTATGAGTGCGGAATCGGTGCTTATTTATAGCTTATTAGGTAAAAATCTCCTGCAATATTAAAATAATAAAATTAATATTATTTAATTAATATTTAAATATTTTAAAAAATAACGCCTCATTTTAAAGTTTTGTCTAAGGCCTCCAAATACATTGGGCTGGCCTGATAACACGTACATAAAACTATGCATAGCAATCATTGAAGGGATAGCAGATAATTAATTAACCATATCAATTATGAATTAACCAAGTATTTAAATTGGATCCGGCCGTCTGGGGTGGCTTCACCCCAACTGGGGTGGCCAGCCACCCTTTATATTTTTATTAATATATATTTTATTTTTAATCTAAAATAATATTTTTTTATTAATTTTTTGGTATTAGGATAGGTGTCCCCTTTGTGGCTTTGAGGATTTCTAAAAAGAAATCATAACCATCAACTGGATATTTTTCCGTCCATAATAGACTAGAGAGGATCCGAATCTCCAAGCCTAGGGGTAGTTCCGCCCTATATAAGTACTCCACATTTTCGCTTTATATTTCTTGCTCATAACCTCGAAACAAAACATGTAAATGGATGAGCGAAAGTACTCAATTTGCAATAAAATAATTGAGTTAAATTCATTTTCTTTGAAGTGGTTTTCATAAAACACTCTCTTTTTTGAAACCATGTTTATCACATTTCGACGTTTATATATCAATACAAATTTATTTTCTTTAAATATCATTTTTATCACATTCTTCTTCTTTAGAACGTAACATATAATATATTTTTTTAATAACTAACATTTTCATAGTAGGATCTATCCATGTACGCTATTACACCCAAGTAATTCTAGAAGTCCCTCTTGTATCACTCTAGTGTCCCTCCAAAAATGATGTGCCTCTTAAAATTATCATTCAATCAAAATCCTATAATAATTAATCACAAGCTCAATGGTGATTTAAGATCCACATCATTCTTGGAGAAATATAAGAGGGACTTGTAGTATTACTTTATTACACCCCGTGTATTGGAGTTGTGTGGTCCTTGTGACCAGTAGCGGAGCTATGATTTATTTATTTTATTTATTTATTTATTTTTTTTTTTTTTTGTTGAGGGGCAAGACTACCATTTAGGTGAGAGTAACGAAATGCACAAAGAAAAGGTAATAATAATAATAATAATAATAAAATGCATAAAATACATATATTTTTTTTGAAACCAACACAAAGGGTTCATTTGGGAGTACATTTTTAAAGAAATAATCTGCGTTTTTAAACTAAATCGCAATTTTGAAGTGTTTGAAATTGCGATTTTAAAAACACAAATTTTAAATAGTGAAAAAATCCCCGATTTCAATAAACTGACTAGAGTATGCTTATTTGAAAAAATACGAATTTAAACCAAAATCACGATTTCGATTAAAAAAATATTTAGGGCAATATTTACCTATATGGTCATAAAACCACAATTATATACTAGTATTATTCAAACACTCAATTGATAAAAATAAATAAATAAATAAAATTAAAATTAAAATAAATAAAAATAAAAATAAAAACCTTCTTAACATGTTTTACCAAATGCCTATGTAATTTTAAAAAATAACGATTTTAAAAACACAATTTTTAAAATAACACTTATTGAAATCGTACTCCCAAACGGGTCAAAATGTAACCCATCGTTTTTTTATGTAACTTAACCCTACTATTAAATGGTGTGTTAATTTTGCTACATTTTACAAATCGAAAGTTTGTCAAATGGTGGACTCTATTGGGCTTGAAAAGTAGGGTTGCACAGTAGCTTTAACCCACCATTTAATGGGCCAAACTTCAGGTGCTATGCAACCCGACATTTCAAGCCCAACCCAATGGAGTCCTCCAAAAATCAAAGAACCATTAGATTCCCTTCCAGCTTTCACCCACTATCTGATTATTGAGGAGTAGTAACTCTTCACTTCAAAATATTTACTAAGTAAATAATTTGGGGGCCGTACAATAGGTATTTCCTCTTCATCCCTAAAATCTCTCTCCATTCCATTTTTTTTTTTTTTAGAATACGTTACTAACTTAAGTATCGGATATAGCTCTCCAATCCTTTGGGGGAGCTAGAGTTTTTTCGGTGACTTGCTCCTTTTTTTTGCAAGAACTTGTCGCTCGGACTGCAAAATTTGCTTGAACACATTCTTTTCGCATGCACTAATTATACTATCTTTTAGAATAACTAAAGTTTTTTGTTTGAAAGTTCCCATATGTAATATTCAAAATCCATGAAATAAACTTGAGTTTATCTATAAGGAGTGTGAAACCTTGACTTGTTATATACGCATAAATCTNAAAAAAAAAAAAAAAAAAAAAAAAAAAAAAAAAAAAAAAAAAAAAAAAACACTTCTTTTACCAAACGCCTATGCAATTTTAAAAAATAACAATTTCAAAAACACAATTTTTAAAATCATACTTATTGAAATTGTACTCTCAAGCAAACCCAAAATGTAACCCATCGTTTTTTTATGTAACTTAACCCTACTATTAAACGGTGTGTTAATTTTGCTACATTTTTCAAATCGAAAGTTTGTCAAATGGTGGTCTCTATTGGGCTTGAAAAGTAGGGTTGCACAGTAGCTTTAACCCACCATTTAATGGGCCAAACTTCAGGTGCTATGCAACCCCACATTTCAAGCCCAATGGAGTCCTCCAAAAATCAAAGAACCATTAGATTCCCTTCCAGCTTTCACCCACTATCTGATTATTGAGGAGTAGTAACTCTTCACTTCAAAATATTTACTAAGTAAATAATTTGGGGGCCGTACAATAGGTATGACCTCTTCATCCCTAAAATCTCTCTCCATTCCATTTTTTTTTTTTTAGAATACGTTACTAACTTAAGTATCGGACATAGCTCTCCAATCCTTTGGGGGAGCTAGAGTTTTTTCGGTGACTTGCTCCTTTTTTTTGCAAGAACTTGTCGCTCGGACTGCAAAATTTGCTTGAACACTTTCTTTTGGCATGCACTAATTATACTATCTTTTAGAATAACTAAAGTTTTTTGTTTGAAAGTTCCCATATGTAATATTCAAAATCCATGAAATAAACTTGAGTTTATCTATAAGGAGTGTGAAACCTTGTTATATACGCATAAATCTCAAATCATTATATTTTTTGATGTCTTCTATTATCTTCGTTCTTGATTATTATTAGCTACTTTTTAGTTTAATTGCTCTCAATATTAGAAATAACTGAAATTGTTCGCAAAGATTCATTAGAACTTGGTGTTTTAACTGTCTTTAAAGAGTAGCTCAATCGATTAAGGATCACGTACACCTTATGAAGTTGAGGTCACTAGTTAAAAAAAAATATAAAAATAAAATTTGATATAGGAAAAAAAAAAAATTCCAGTTTTATGTTATTCTATGGATAGCTTGTATGGTAAGTTACTTTGACCTTTGACTATAGGAAGTTGTAGCCTGTAGGTGAAGAACATGTGACATAAAGTGATTTATTGTCAAAGTAATATAATGGTGGAAGATTCTGGAGCAAGTTCATATTTCATAGTTATAAAATTATGAGGTAATTTCAAATTTAAAAAAGAAGGGAAAGGAACTTATTGAAGTGTTCATATGTCATACTGATACATCCCCACCAAACTAGCTAGCTAGAAACTTATTGCCCGAGAAAGAAAAGACCATTGTTGCTATAAATGACTTGGCCTGCAGGTATATATCCCTCAACAACAATGGAAGAAGTGAAGCAACTAGGATTCTGGGCTAGCCTATTCAGTCACAGAGTGATATTATGGGCTCTGAAGCTCAAGGGTGTGAAATTTGATTACATATACGTAGATGTACAGTTTTCCGATTGGTGACATGGCATACTTGCCGAGTCCTAATCGATTCACCGGAAGGGATTTCAACTGCACAAACAAAGAAAACAAAAGATCAAAGAGTCCGGGGGTGAGCCGGTGATGACACTCCAATGCCTAAGTCAGTATTTGAGAAGGTGTATAATAAAAACAAAGCTCAGAGAGCAAGAGTTGTGACATTTCCAATGTGAGGGGATAACTTATCTTTTATAGGCATGGAGTAGCATCAGTCCCCTAGTCGATCACTATCACGATCCCTAATTTTCTGCCAATCAGTTTATCAGTATGGGATTCGATTTGTTATGCGAAGATATCAAGTTTGAACAACTTGTATAATTTCTGGATATGCTCGTGCACATTTTGATTATTCTGAGTTAAGATTATCATGTTTAGGTAGAAGGGAAAAGGGGACTTACAAGAAAATAAAAAACAAAGGCGACAAAAGCCTTTCAAAGGACAGTTGGAAATGGGTCAAATGAATAACCCGGCCCATTAAGAGAACTAAAACAGCCAACAAGGGCCGTAATAAATGGCATAATTCCGTAAACGGAACCAAACCCCAAAGGGTTACCATCACGACCATCAGTGGTTGGAAGAAGAAACCAAAACCAACCATCAGTAGTTGGTAAATAAAATAAAAATAAAAAAACTCTGTCAAAAAACAAAAGAGCGGATAGTTTAAGGAACTAGCCAAAAAAGAGAAACACAAATAACAGAAAATTACAAGGAGAAATAAAAGAAAAGCAACTAAAAACTTTAAACAGCAACACCAACAATGGAAAAGGCGGAGGAAAGCTACTGGCCTCGGTGGGTGGAAACCATTGATCGGCGCATGGACCTCATGTGCCAGCAAAGGTTGTCGGTGGATAGGGAAAAGCCTAAAAAATGACCGGCGGCACTATTGAGGATTGGAGGGAGCCATCACACGCTGTGTGCGGCGTTCCACGCGACAGCGCGTGTGAGTCATGTGCCCGCGAGTAAGATCTACTCTCGAGCGCGTGAAGGCCACACGCCAGCCTGTGATGGCCGGAAGAACATGCTACTGAAGACGACTAGAAGCGAAGGGACCCATGAACACAGTGGAGGGGCGCGTTTGTGGCTTAGTCTTCCTGGAAGTGACGGATCTAATTTTAAAAAAATAAAATCCAAAATCTTCATAAAGAATGCGAATACGAGGCCGAAAACGATGGATGTGGGCTGAAGTTGAGTTGATGGTGCAGTTGAATGAAGATAAGATGGATAGGACCTAAAAAAAAGGCAGATAGGACCTCAAAAAGGGCAGATAAGACTCAAAAGAGGCCGATAAAGCCTCCCAAGAGGCGAGGTTGGCCTAAAAGAGGCGTGAAGGGAAGGATGGTGAAGGGGGAGATGGCGGAAGGGTGAGGAGAAGGAGGAAGGAGCAAAGGCTCCCTCCTCATGAAAGCCAATGAGAAAGGACTATTTGGAGGAGAGAGAACGAAGAGAATTTCCCTTTGGATTAGAGAGAGAGCAAAAGGAGATTCAGTTGAGCCTTATCGATCAGGTCTCGGATTGGTTGCAGACCGGGTCTCGATTGGATCCTCGAGACCCATGTTGGGCCTGGTCTCGACTTGACCTTCAAGTCCTTCCGTGGGCTCCGTATTAGCTTATTGGAATCCCACAGATCGGGCCTCCATGGATTGGGCTTGTTGGGCCTTATTTCGGCAAATTCATGACCCAACAATATATAGAAGAAGACCTTCCCAATAAGAAGAGTCAACTGCTATTGCATGCAGTACAACCCACTTCGCAAGAAAATCCTTGTGCTAGTTCATGGTGCCAAGCCGATCGCCGATGGAGTCCCTTGTCATTCTTGAATACATCGAAGAAAAGTGGCCGGAGATCGAATCCATTGCTGCCAAAGCATGCTTATGAAAGAAGCAGTGGACGTGAAAGTGGTAAATCCGACCGCTTTGCCTCGCCTGCATGCTTGGATTCAGGAGTTTAAGGAAGTTTCTGTGATCAAAGAGAACCTAGCTTACTGACTATGGAAAAATGTTAGCCTATATATATGGAATGCATGAGGGCTAAATTCATTTCAGAGTCTCAGGCCTCCCATGTGATAATCACTAAAGCCCAACTTAACGAACCTTAATTAATTAGGAATAATTAATTAAAGATTGATTAGACTAATTAACTTGCTATTCACTCTAAACTATGAAATTCGTACCAACCCCATTCCCACACCCTACAAAATTATTGTTTTTTTATTTATAAAAAGTTATAAAATTATTGTTATACTATTTTTAAAATATATATATATATAATAATGTCATATATATAATTGAGATAATATAAAAAAAACCTCTTATAAAGCACCAAAAGATTTTTATTTTTTTTTACTTTTGTAAGTAAAAGCACCAAAAGATTTTAACTTTACAATGTAAGAGACAAAGTAAAATATTCACATGGAGGAAGGGCCTCATTTTGTTTCAGGGCTAAAAATATTTTTAGCATTTAGAAAGTCTAAAAATGTTTTTAACATTTAAAAAGTCTACTTGAAGAGAAGAAAAAAAAAAGTACTTGTTTAGTAAAAAAAATTTAAAAATTTAAGGGTTGAAAAAGTTAAAAAATGATCAAAATGCACTTTTGGACAAAAACTTAAAAATAAAACTTTTGTCCAAAAGTTTTTTTTTTTTTTTTTAATTTAAAAACTGTATTTCTCAAACGCAATCTCAAACAAATTTTAGAGCATATTTGAGTATGCAAAACATGCTTCTAAGGCCTTAGAAACTCGTTTCAAAAAAAAAAAAAAAACGTTTGGTAAAATATTTTTAAGGCGCTTTTGAAGTTCCAAACACTCAAAACTAGTGGTGTAAAAAAAAACCGGGAAACTGGAAACGGAAAACCGGGAAACCGGAAACCGGGGTCCCGGTTCCGGTTCCGGTTTGAAAAAACCAAAAACCGGGTACCCCGGTTCCGGTACCTGGTTTTTACCAGGTTACCGGGAACTGGGTTAAATATATATTTTTTTTAGTTAGGACTTTACATTTTAAAATTTAATGTCGTGTTCATCATTAAAATTTAAAATGTGTTGTTTCAAGAAAAAGAAAAAAAAAATGAGAAACTTCTTGGTGGTGTCCTACGCATTATGTAATGAAGGAAACTATAATAACACTGATTTTGGATGGTAAATTCTCGTTACTATGTTTTTATTTTTAGTTAATTTTTAAAATCATTGCTAAATGTATTTAATAATAATTTATCTTAAATTCAAATGCAATTTTAAAAGTCAGACAAAATAAAAATGTAGATTGTAGTACTTTTCATAAAATTGCATGAAATAATAGGCTATCCTAATTCCGTTGTTGTGTGTTTTCTTAATCTACCTGGTTTCTTTGGAAGTTGGTGTAGATATAAGTTTTTTAAGAGTTCTCTTAGTTCTCATGGTTTTACCTAGGGGTGTCAATCCGGTCCGGTTTCTCGATTTTTGGCCAAAACTGGGAACCGGAACCAGGGTACCCCGGTTCCTTGTTTTGGGAAACCGGAACCGGAACCGAGACCTCGGTAAAACCGAAGTCCCGGTTACCGGCTGGTTCCGATTGTACCCGGTCCGGTAACCGGTTTTAAAAAAAAAATTACTTTTTGGGCTTATTTTAGGTTGGGCCTAAAATAAGCCCATTTTTTTTCATAAGTTGGTTATTTTAAAAAATATATATATATTAATGTTTTTGTCCAAATTAAAGGGGCTTTGTTGTAATTGTTCCAAATAATTAAAAAATAAACCTAAAAAAGCCCAAAAATCCTAAAAAATCAATGTTTTTGCCTATATGAACCTTAAAAATAAAAATTCAATTTTTAAAAATACCCTAAAAATCATTTAAATTAGGTACATAAAGAAAACTTTAAAACAATAAAAAGTAAAAACAAGTATGTAAACAAACAAAAAAACTAAAATGTAAAGCTCTAACTAAAAATATATATATTTAACCCGGTAAAAACCGGGTGCCAAAATCCGGGTACCCGAACCAGGGTACCCGGTTCTTGGTTTTTCAAACCGGAACCAGAATCGGGACCCTGGTTTTCCGGTTTCCCGGTTTTCCGGTTCCGGTTCCGATTTCCTGGTTTTTTTTGACACCCCTAGTTTTACCTACTATAATGTGCATTATGTGCTACCAATTTTATTAGTCGCATTTGCAAGTAATTTTCACCTTTTAAGTTTTTTCCTCTAGTTCATTGATTTTTTAGGATTTTTGGTCTTTTTTAGGTTTATTTTTTAATTATTTGGAACAATTACAACAAGACCCCTTTAATTTGGACAAAAATACTAACAGATTTTTTTTTAAAATAGCCAACTTATGAAAAAAAAAAAAGGCTTATTTTAGGCCCAATACCTAAAATAAGTCCAAAAACTAATTTTTTTTTTTAAAAAACCGGTTACCCGACCGGATACAATTGGAACCGGTCGGTAACCAGGACCCCGGTAAAATCGGGGTCCCAGTTCTAGTTCAGGTTTTCCAAAACAAGGAACCCGGATACCCCGATTTCGGTTCCTAATTTTGGCCAAAAACAAAAAAATCGGACCGAATTGACACTCCTACTCAAAACCATTGCAGTGAAAAATTGAGCTTTTGGATTTAAAGCACGAGCTGTATTGATGTTCATCGAGCCGAGTTCAAACTCGACTCGCTCGGCTCAATGAAATTTTTCGGATGCCTTTGAAACGAACGACTTATTACCAATATGCTCAACTCGCTTAATCTAAGCCGTCCAAGCATCCCACACATCCCAGCCGTCAATTCCAAACACATTTTTACGCCAAAACCCTAGAGCTTCTACAATCCACAAAGACCAAACCCATTTCTCTCTGACGCCAAATCTGTTGTTCGAATCATTTATTCTCTGTTTGGTACCCGAGAAACTCCAAGAAAACCCCTAGCAAGGGGAAGATGCTAAGTCCGCAGAGAAGCTGAGGAAGAAGACACTCGAAGCAGAGAGAAAGTAGAGATTGCCTTCCCGGAAACCTTTAGCTTGACACAGATTCTTCTAGCCCCAGCCTTCTTCTTCCTTGCCCACAATGAAGCTCGTCAGGTCTCTCTCTCTCCCTCTCTCTCTCTCTCAAACTTTATTAGCGGGTTTTCTTTTTTTGTTCTTACGTGTACAAATCTGATTTTTAAAATAAACAGGTTTTTGATGAAGCTGAACAACGAGACCGTGTCGATCGAGCTAAAAAATGGCACCGTTGTTCACGGAACTATCACAGGTTTCTCTCTTTGCCTTTTATTAGTATTAGTTCGTGTATATTTAGGGTTTTTGTTAAAGCCTAGGTTTTGGTTTACTGATTCTTCGATGGCTTATAATGGGAAAATTTGTTGCTCGATCTTATGAATCTTGTAGCCTCATTATTCGGCGTCTGAAATGTTGGCTATAAACTTAGCATTTTGGTATTTGCTTGGTTTTACAGGGATCTTAGATTAATTGTACGTTAAGTAGAATTAGGCGTGTTAAAAACTGGATTTTAATTGCGCTTCTGTGATATAATTCTGATTCAACCTCTGTGAAGTCTCGATGGCTTAAACTTTAGAGGGCTCTTTGGTTACAGTAATATTAGTCACTCCAACAATTGAAATAGCTTTTGGTAAAGTTGAGGTTAGATGTTCTCTCAGTTCACCTAAAATCAGTATTTTATTTAGAATTTCAAGAAATTATGCCAATAAAGCTTGAGCATCCTCTCAATATTACTCAAAGTTCTCATGGAGTTGTCACATAAATGGATTAGTTTTGTACCGAATGCTTATTGGAGACAAATTTGATATCCTGGACGATAGCCAAACTTGTTAGGAGTTCATTGTGGTGTCTAAGTTTTTAGGTGGCCCAGACAAGTCTGAGGCAAACAGTAAGGCGAGAATCTTACTCGAATTTTTAATGCTTGTTTTTTGTGCCTATACCTTCACCAGGATCTTCGAGTCCTTGTCATATAATAGTATTTTGCCTTCTTTGAAGGGTTCATAACTTTTATCATTTTTCATATTATATCTGTCTTACAGCGGATACATAAATCCTTCCAGTATGTTAAGGGATGCTATGTTAAATATTTTTCTTTGCATATATGTATATATCTCTCAGGATACTTTTTCATGTTGGATTGATGTATGTAATGTTTGGGTCTTGGAATTTTCATTTTTCATGATAGAGGTTTGAGATAGCTATTTGTCCTTCCATAATAAGCGTTGAAGACAGTAGGATGCTTTGTTTATTAATTTCCTAATTTAGTTGGGAAACACATTTTTAAGAGATGTTTTGTCCCCATGAGTTAGAATGTTCTATTTCTTGTTATATTGTCCTGGACTACTGTCCTTAGCCCAACATAAAGAATTAAACACTTTAAAGGAACCTTATATTCTCTCTGTTGGTGATTCGATTCATGGA
>CM017326.1:10708052-10764717 GCA_006937295.1 Carpinus fangiana | reverse complement strand
CCCCCCCCAAAAAAAAAAAAAAAACAAAACCATTGTTCTTTTAGGGTGGTGACCATTTTATATATCTTAAATATAATATTGCCTACTTCCAAGCATTCAGTACATCTGTACTCTTAACTTCAAACTTTCATTCAATGTTTATTTGAAAATTATGTCCTTTTAGCCTAAAGTTTCTTCTATATTTAGCAGAAGTACTACTCCACAAATTTTTTTCTGGAGAACATCTTTATATGTGAAACTTTCAATATTTAGCACAGCGGTTAATGTGCTTCTCAGGGCATTTTGATTTTGGTTGATTCTTGTTGTTCACTGTAAGGACTTTTTTTAGCACTAACGTGCTACTGTGGCAATATGTTTTTGTTTCAAATGTATGAGTGCCTGCAATATCTGATTTTTCCTTTAGAAAGATGAAGTTTTTTTGTTGTTGCACATTTCAATTAATTGAGTTTTCCTTCAGTTGTGAATCTTTTAAGCTAGGCAGAGTTGCATTGTTTCATTAAGTGTATTTAGAGTGAAAGATATACTGTCGCATATTCCTTGTTGAAGTGAATGATTGCTTAAGTGGAAAGCACAGACACTCGCATGGAAGCTATAGCCGTTTTGACTGGTGAATTGACTTGTTTGATACAGGTGTGGATATCAGTATGAATACACACTTGAAGACAGTGAAGCTTACATTGAAGGGAAAAAATCCAGTGACTCTGGATCATCTCAGCGTGAGGGGTAACAATATTCGATATTACATCCTTCCTGACAGCTTGAATCTTGAGACTTTGCTGGTTGAAGAGGCACCTCGGGTCAAGCCCAAAAAGCCAACTGCTGGTACTGTAGTCATCTCTGCCTTAAATGCCATTCATGTTGATATTCTCTTGTTTATTCTTTGTCGGCATCTGGTGAATTTCTTCTAGTAGTCTTTCTAAAACCATTCTAAATTTCAGGGAAGCCTTTGGGACGGGGACGTGGCCGTGGACGTGGGCGCGGACGTGGTCGTGGCCGTTAAGTCATATTGCACTTGTTTCAATTTTTGCAGCACCTGGTTATGTAAAAACCTAAGTTGTAGGGAGAATTTTATCGGTGATCTTAGGGGCATGAAAAGACTGGGATTGCTATCGAATCTTGTATTTTGAGTTTGTCTATGCTTGGTATTTTCTTAAAATGCCTTTTGTGTGCTGCGGGGATCATTGTAATCTCGTAATCTATCTTCCAAGTAGTAGGGAGTATCAGATCAGCCTGACTAGTTATGGGCCTTATGGTGCAATGACTTTTATTAATAGACCGTCGGTTTTACCACAAAAAGGAAAGAAGAAAAACAAATAGCGTATTAAAGGAGCGTCAATTTTATGATCATATCCAAAAGATGTTTACTACATTCATAACTTTGTTTAAACAACAGGGTCCCCTGAAGTTGACCCAGCTGGTTTAATGATTATATGCTTGTAGATGTTTCTTAGTGCTAGTATTACCCTGAACTTTAGGATAGAATATCCCTCTTTTACATGATGGATTTTCACACGACTTTTCCTTTAGATGGTACATATTTCAAGTGTCGTCATAGTCTATTCGGATTTAAAAAATACTAGAAACTCATATTTAGGTAAAAATTTTAAGAAAAGTTTACATATGTTTGTCTGTTAAGCTACCATTTAATTGACGATAATCTTTCAGAACTTTAGATTGTGATGATGTCTTTCATAAACTATTAAAAATTGTTGATGTCTCTTTAAAGGCAGGAAAAAGACAAAAATGATATTACAAATTTTTCAATAAGATAAAAATGTTCTTATAAATTTAAAAAACAAAAAATATAAAATAAACTAAAAAATAAAATAAAATTCTATCACCCTAAATATGGTCGAAGGTGGTAGTATGAACCACTCCAAATGACCATGAAGTGGTTTTGTCAACTCCAAATGGCCAAAAAATAAAAAAAAGGAAAACTTCACTTATCCCTAAACTTTGGCCATTTTTGCAGATACTCTCTCAATGTTCAAAACCTCTCACTTAGGTGTATCAAAGTTTGATTTTCTCACTTTGCCCCTTCCGTACAGAAAATCCTAATAGAATATCAATTTTACCCCAAAATTACGCGTCGTTTTGGGAACGGTGTAGTTATGGAGTCAGGAGTAAAATTAGAATTGAGAAGAATTTTCTGTACGGAATAGGCAAAGTGAGATAAAACCAAAGTTTGATACACCTAAGTGAGAGCTTTTGAACATTGGGGGTATCTACAAAAACCGTGAAAGTTCTGGGGAATAAGTGAAGTTTCCCAAAAAAAAAAATGAAAGGTGGTCGACCCCCCTAATATGGCTGAAATAAATAGCCGAAGGCCCGAAACCACTCCTTACCCATTTAGTCGTCACTAAAGCCTGTGTTTTCTAGTGGTTCCTAGAGAATTAATTTTCAAATGTATATTTGAAGGAGGATTTATTCATCCAAGAGACACATTCATAAGAAGGACATAACCAACCGAGATTACTTGACAAAATACAATTAACTAGTTACTTTTCCTTTTTCTTAACTTTTCTTGTTATATTGTCTGCTAGATAGAGACTCGGGAGCAAAAAGACGAGGAAAATTCAAGGAAATGGATAGGTTCGTGCATCTTCGTCTATCCACAACTCCACGTGATCAGATTAAAATGTTCAAATCCACAATAATGCTATGTTAATAGCCTATGATTGCTTTAATACATTTTTCAAACTCGACGACTGTAGAGTGTTGACTTGGGAAGAAACTAAATACAATTGATTGCTATAATTAAGTTGATTTAGCCTGTTGGTCTCATATCAACAATGGAAGAAAAAGTGAAGCTTCTGGGATTTTGGCCTAGCCCCTATAGCCACAGAGTGATATGGGCTCTGAAGCTGAAGGGTGTGGAATATGACTACATAGAAGAAGACCTTCGCAAAAAGAGTGATATGCTTCTGCAGTTCAACCCGGTTCACAAGAAGATTCCAGTTCTTGTTCATGGCGGCAAGCCGATCGCCGAGTCCCTTGTAATCCTTGAATACATCGAAGAAACGTGGCCTGAGAGCCCTTTGCTGCCAAAGGATTCTTACGAGAGGGCCTTGGCTCGGTTCTGGATTAAATTCGGAGATGATCAGGTAATTTCAACCTGCATAATTCGTTCTATCATGCACATGAATCAATCCATGATCCATCAGCAGGTTTATTAATCTGTTTCTACTTGAGCTAATCCCATGTTATCATTCATAATCATGTAGTAATAGCATGCCAAGTTAGCTTCACTTTGATTAAGATTCTTAGTTCTTTTCTTTCTCTGTTCTTGTTTTTCCCCTCATTAAAAACACAACTCCCCTGTTTTTTTTTTGGGGAACAACATGAATATTATTCAAATCATTTGTAAAGCAGATTTGGCTTAGGTGCAAGTAATAAGAACAAAATGTAGTCTTTAGAACAATTACCTAATGGTGAATGTAGGTGATATGACTTGATCCCGAACCATCCGAAATTTCTTTGTCCTAGTGGTGGATGTTTAGAGTGATGATATTATTCATGCTAAGAGCTTATTCTTCTGATGATCATATAGGGTCGAACTCTCTCTGTGCTTTTTTTTCAAGCTCCAGAAGAAAAGCCAGATGAAAATGCCATAAAAGAAGTGCTGGAAATTCTGAAGATCTTGGAAGAGCAAGCTCTGGGAGACAAGAAATATTTTGGTGGCAACAATATAGGATTGGTAGACATAGCTTATGGATGGCTGTGCCAAATTTAAGAGGTTACAAGGGGAAGTGCCAGCCAAATTGAAGAGAAAAGAGGTTACAAGGGGAAGTGCCAGCCAAATTTAAAACTGAAAATTACTGATCAGAAATTAATTAAATTATATATCAAATTCATTGGACTCCATGAATAACTGATAAAAAATTAGTATCAAGAAAAGTATAAAAAATCAAGATACCGTTTTGAGGCATTAACATTAGATTTAGGATTACCGAATTCTTTTAGGGTGATACCATTCCTAAAAGGTTAACCTTTCACCCTTAAATTTTAGTTTTAAATCTAAAAACGAGTTTTGAGGCATTAGATCCTAAATATTAGCTCATGAAAATTTAGCTAATATCACTCAAATATCTCAAAATATAACCCAAAAAACTTCTCTTTCTCATGAAAATTTCATCAAACATATAGAATACAAAAACATAAACATAAACACTAATGATGAAAAAAAAAAAAAATCTTTCTTCCCATATAAACGTGTTTTTAATAAATAAATAAATAAAAAGTGGCAGCTGGATAGCAAGACTCGTGAAATAGACCCGTATTCCTATAAAATTGTTATTATATTGTTTTGTTAGTTTTGTTATTATTGAGATTCCTCGGTTTAAGGAACACATACTCCTTTACTAAGAAGAATAATAACTCATTTTATGTTGGAAGAACAAATCTTATATTATTCTTCCGAGTAATTTTAGAAGGTCTACTTGAGTCATACTAAAAATGATATGACTATTAAAATTATCATTAGACTTATGATTAATTATTATTAGATTTTGATCAAATGATAATTTTAATAGCCACATCATCTTAATAGGACACAAATAAACCTTCTAAAATTACACTATTCTTCCAACAAAAACAAAAACAAAAACACCCAACAAGAATGATTGAGAAAATTGTAATAAAAAAAAACCAATGATCGCCAACTCTTCTTTCTCTTTCTCTTTCTCACTCGCTCCGACTTCACAATCACAGCCCAATTTGGGATATTTTATGATAGTAGCATTTCATGGAAAAGATGTTGGGATTGGTTTTTTTTTTTTTTTAATTTTTTAATTTTTTTTTTATTGATGGGCAAATACAATACATTATATTTGTAATTTTTTTTTTTTTTTTTTAGCAAACCAATTCATAAAAACCAAACAGCAAAAGCGTCCAGAGAGAGGTGGATCTTTTCTACTACAAATGAGAATAAAGTTAGGGGGAGAGACTAAGGAGGTAATGCAATTCGGGAGAACTCTTGCCACGGCCATATAAACTACATAATGGGCACAAAAATTAGCACTTCTATTGATTTTTCTAGCCTCCCACAAAGAGGAGACTGAAAAAACTAGAGATAGTGTCATTAATAACATGTTCTATATGCCTATCCATAATAAGAGATGGATATTGTAAAGCTGAAACAACTATAAAAGGAGTCCCCTTCTAGAATAAACATATCAAGATTCAAAGTGTGTTTATAATAATAAACATATCATTATATTTGTAAATGAAACATTGTATTTGGTACTCCACTAAATGTGTGTGTATAAATATATAGGTTAAGAGTAGATACATTGTGGGTTAGCAATCTCTTGACATGAATTAAAAAAATTAAAAACAAACAAAAAAAAAAACAAAGAAAATAATGTACTTAAAAAATATAAAATAGAATTGAATTATAAAAAATATAAAACAAAGGATTATTCATTATGCCTACTAAACATACTTTTTATGGCTGAATGGTAATTTTTTTTTTTTTAGAAAAACTTCACTTACATCTACGAATTTACGCGCTTTTTCCAGACACTTCCCGTTGTTCAAAATCTTTCACTTTGATGTATCGAACTTTTATTTCGTTTCCAATACCTCCCGACCGTTAAATATTGTAGTTAAATTAAAAGAAAAATTGAAAAAAATGACTAAGAGTATTTTAGTAATTTTACACATTTCCATTATGAATTTTTATAAAATCCTAACAGAAGAGAGAAAGTAGAAGGAAATCAAAGTTTGAAAGATTTTGAACAATAGAGATGTCTACGAAAGCACGTAAATTCGTGTGAGTAAGTGAAGTTTTTTATTATTATTATTATTATTTTTATATAATTTCAAGTTATAAAAAAATGAATAATCAATCTTGTAATTATATGATTAGAGCCATATTTGGTCTTAACATTTTTCAGGAAAAAAATATTACCATTTTAGCTTATAAAAAGAACGAAAAAGGAAAGCTTAAAAACCAATTAAAAAAAAATTTAGTAGATAAATTGGTTTTCTTTTTGTTCGAATGTCCAAAAACCGACATTTTAATTTAGCCCCCATCATTGACTTGTGCCTGTCTCATACAGAGTCTGTGTGGCGCTAATACGCAACCACCATAAATTAACCAATGACACGTATACAAAGAGATCTAACAAACAGAACCAAATTACGCTTCGCATTCAAATTCTCTACACGTCACTTGCATGTACCGCCCGGTAACTTTATCACCTACCGAAAAATATCAAAAAAGTGTAAAATTGAAAAACAAGCACACAGAGGGAGAGAGAGAGAGAGAGAGATAGAGAAAAGCGAGGAGATCTGCAAGAACCAAATAAGATTTTCACACACAGCTCCTCCTCTCCGATCGGATCGGGCACTGGGGCTTGAAACCGCGCAACATTTTCTTTCTTGTTTTTCGAAATTTCAAATAGTTGCCCGACCGTTTATCACTTCGAATTTTGTATGATTTCCGAAACTGATTGATCTCTAGGGTTTGTTTCGTGGGGCTTTGATGAGGATTTTCGAAAATCTTAGTCTTGGCGCTGCTTGATTAGGGTTTTTTGATGAGGGAGATGGTTAATTGAATGTGAATTTTCGGAGTTTTTGGGGGCTTTTGGGTCTGAATGGCTTCGGCTCAGGTGCAGCGAAAACAGGAGCATTTGGAAGCTGGAAAGCGCCGGGTATTTTTCCGTTTTCATTTTTCTTTTTGAATTGTTTGTGTATATTTTCAAATGGGGTTTGGAATTTCATCAATGTGTCAATCGTTGTATATGTTTGTGCATGCATGCGTTGATGGATGATCCTATGTACATGTCTTTGTTATGCACAACGAGAATTCTTGTAGATGGATTCGTAGAGATCTTTCGTTACCGGTATGGGTTAAAATTTTGACGATCAAGCTGCATTGCATTGCCCTTTGCTTGATTGTTTAGTTGAAATGAAAAGTGCTTCGATATACAACCTGTTGAGTTCATGATAACTTCAATTATTCGTACCGCAATGACTGTCTGATTGAGCATTGGATTTACATTGTTTCACGTGTGTCGCGCTTAGAAGCAAAGCTGAAAATCTCAATTTAGACTCAATCAACTGTGTCTGTCTGTCTGTCTGTCTGTCTGTCTGTCTCTCATGTTCTTCAGCTTTTAATATGCTTTATAAACTGGATTGGAACATGCGACTTCACTGTTGCATGTGTTATGGTTTAATTAGAATGGGGTTTTTAAGTTGTTCCGTAGTATTTTTTGTCATCTCGTTGGATTTGAACTTTCAACTCCACTATCATCTCATTGGATTCAAAGCATGTGCCGTGCTGCATAAAATTTGTCATTCGGCTTAAGGTTGACTAGGACTAAGATTGATGTCAACTACTCTCTTACAAACAGTTCCAGTTTTGGAAGGCCATCTCTGTTTGACTAGCACTAAGTTGATGTCATTCGGCTGGAGTATTGTGTTACTTCTAAATAATGAGCACGGAGATTTAATTTATGAAGTAGACAATGCCTCATTAGTTATAACAAATTGTTCATAAATATCCCTCTTGACCTCTTTTTAACGGGCTGTCTTACATACAAAAAGATTATGTAGAGACTTGGAATAGAAAAATTAAAAGAGTTGAGCTATAGTGTTCTCTACTGGTTCAACCAGGTTTCTCCATGTAGCCCTTTTTTGAGTTATTGCATTCAGTTTGGGTTAGGGTGGATGCCTATTTGGTGATCAACGACATCTCATAAAGTTGCATTTTGTATTTGGACTGTGGCATACAAATAAATTCTTACTATGGATAGTTTGATTGAGAGGATTTATTGGGGATTAGTGTTGTATGTACACGAAGAGTAGCTAAATTGTTGTCAATAGTATTTACACTTTCTTTTTTTTTTGTGTGTGTTAAATAGGCTATGATGAATAGAGTAAACTGATGTACTTTACACTTTATTTTTGGAGGTGGAAGCTTGGGCATTGTGGGGATAGAAAGCTTTGCAATGATTTTCCCTTGTGTCTTTTGTGGTGGTCATGGTATGACAGGAATAGGGGGATTTTTGAGGGAGATGAGCTGCCCCTTTGTA
The DNA here is from genome assembly GCA_006937295.1 of Carpinus fangiana. NCBI lineage: Eukaryota > Viridiplantae > Streptophyta > Magnoliopsida > Fagales > Betulaceae > Carpinus > Carpinus fangiana. The sequence continues at coordinate 10,756,678 of CM017326.1, read as the reverse complement.
GGATTAAGCACTTGTTTTTGAGTTCGTTGTTTCAGTGAATGCCTGCTGATGACAGCTTGTCATGTTTTTTCTAGATTTTTTTTATTATCAATCTGTCATTTTGGAGGGGGCACTATAGTACACTGCCTGCATTCTTTACCCATCTTTTTTTCCTTACTAACTAGCTACTTATTAAAAATGAAAAAAACAAAAGGTGCAACCAGGTGTCTGCTTTGCTTTGTCAAACTATCACAATATGGTTCTCTCATTGTTTCACCTGAGCGGCAGAAGTGTGAGGTAGTGGAATAATATGCCGCATGCCAGAGCTAGGTAGTTAAGTCTATTTTCCTGGAATATGGTTTAATCTATTGCACAAATTAATGAAAGGAATCATCGCCAGCTTCTTTAATAGAGTTGCTTACTGCAGTGAGATGTTAAACATATGAAAAAATGAGCATGGCTAGAGCCTATGAGAGGCATCACTGTCTAAGAGTTGACATTGTGAGAAGAAAGATTTGATGGTGATTCATTCAAGAAGTTCACCCCAAATCATATTTTGAATCCCAGGTGGGGGAGATGTTGAAGAAAATAGGGAAATATAAGATCATATACTTATTATTATTATTATTATTATTATTATTATTATTATTATCTGGACTATCCCGTTAGAGCCTAAAATACTAATATTTATAAATACAAAGAAAAAAAATGTTTTAAAGGATTTTAACATTTCTCTTGGAGTCTGTGTCCAAATATTTAATAGAAATGGCCATGTTGGCTCTTTGACTAGGAGTTTAACCTTAACAAGTAGATAAACAAACAAAACCAGAACATACGTAGAAGTGATACCTGTGATTCTGAGATGGAGCAATAGATTCAAAGATGTATCTTGGCCTATATAAATGTTTTGAATGTAAAATTTTGTATTGTAATTCAACTACAAATTAGAGGTGATTTGATGTTTAACAGAATTTGAGACCTATTTTGAACAATCTACCCTTTTATGGAGCACGTTAGTGCATCAGAACAAGATTAGTCTTATATGGGGTGGCTGGATGATGACTTTGCGATATAATTTGATAAACATTAGGACTTCTGTTGTTATCTAGAAACTTCTCGAGGAATGTACCTTAGATTATGTGCTATCTTGTTATTGCTTTTGCACTTGTGCTTATTTTCGAAGCTTAATGTCAGGTTTTCATGGTCCTGGTTGTTAAATATGAGCTTTATTTATTTCCAATTTTCTGCAACATGTAAACCTGTAATTTTATCTAGTACTGATGTGTTTGCATCTGCATGTAACCTGAGAGATTTTTTTTTTTAGATGGATGAGTGTGTTACATGAGGTCTCTTTTATTTATTATAAATTTTTTTCCGTAATTTCTGCCGATCATTTCCTTTTAATTTGAGTTACAATAATATATTACCAGGATATTTTTTTTTTGGTTATTTGTCAAAATTCACATTTTGTCTTTACTTATCTTGCAGTTGGAGGAGTTCCGTAAGAAAAAAGCAGCAGAACAAGCAAAAAAGGCTGCTTCTGCCAGCCAAGATCATGCTTTTGACATTAGGCCCCATCAGAAACAGCCTTTGGCAACTGAACCTGTACGACATACAGATTCAAATGGAGCTGGCACATCTGATGAACCTGGTCAAGCTGTTATGGGACCTGGCAATGATAACAAAGCAATGGGTTTTCCCTTTAAAAATGCTCAGGATTCTTTAAATGACACAATTGTTACTCCTCCGTTTTCGGTGAAATATTCTAATGCACATTCTGCAGATAGTGCAGAGACAGATGCAGATAATAAAAAATTTAAGAGATTTGATGCTTCAGGATTTGTTAGATCAATGGATGTTAACCATAGCCTTGAGACAGAAGGGCTGAATAATGATGTTGGAATATATACTGGACTGCGAGGTAAACTTCCATATGAGACTGCAACTGATCATTCTAGTTTTTATGGAAGGGATGGATCCCAGTCAACAGAAAATAGAAGTTCTTTGATGCAATCTAGTGTTACGAACACTGGTTATTCTCATGATTCTACTGCTAAAGTCTCACCTCAGAATTCTGTCGGTACTCTACGACAAGCTAACCCCAGTAATGCCAGCATGCTTATCAGTGCCCATACATCCTCCTCATTTTATGAAGGTAATTTGTATGTTTGCACTTCTTTTTCTAGTGTTTTCATCTATTAAGATGAGCTTATATTACACATAATATATTTATATATAGTGTTTGGTGGTAAGGAACTGACCACACTAATATGTCTTGGGGTTTTGTGGTAGACTCTATTCAACCTACCTCTAATGCTAGAGGGTCTGCTCATGACGCTGGGCTACACATGAATGGTATTGCACACATCAGTGATTCTTTGGTTTCCGATTATGAGGAAAGAAAACTTAGTAGCTATGCCAGCAGTTTGCCTAGTGTCAACAATTCAGCTCAACAAGCATTTGAAGCCACAGGTTTTAGTTCTGATGTCAGAAGTTCGTCCAATCATGAACCGCTATTTTCAGTCACAACTGAAACTAATTCCAGGAGATCTCGTCCTTCTTTTCTTGATTCTATTAATGTGCATAGAGCTTCTTCAGGAACACCCTTTCAACATACTGAACCTAAGAAGGACTCATATATGTCCAATAGTTCAAATACGTACAACATGGATCTTTTTGGATCATCTGCTTTTAAGAAGGCATCAGTGGAGAGTGAAAGTGTGGGGAATTTTTCAAAGCTGAAAACTCCTAATGGACCTAGTGTATTTGATCAATCCATGAATTCTTCAGTTTATTCTGGCAGTGGGGAAGACCTGGTGAGACTGAGTATTAATGAGCATAGCATGGATACAAAACAAGACTTTTATTCAGCGAAACAAAATGAAGATTTTGCTGCTTTGGAACAGGTACCCATATTTTATGTTTCTGCATTTTCAGGACTGCATTGGTGTTGCAATTTTGTGTATTCTAATATTATCTGATTCTGCCATTGAAAGTACAATTGAAATTTCTGAAATTAATTATGCTGCTTGGACTGTTAAGTTCCTTAATCAATCAAAACTCTGACACTCGGATTTATAAGTATGGACTTCAGACTCTTCGAACTTCTGAATATAGCCTTTGAGATGAATATTACTTCAGTTTCCTTGAAACATTTACAAAAAGTAATCCCCATGTATTTTTTTACCTGTTCAATTAATAATCTAATCATTGTATGTGTCGAATGAGGCACTAATGTCGCCTTCTGAGCTTGTTGCCTTGAATAATTACTTTAGTGACATCCTTTGTTGTGCCATGCAGCATATTGAAGATTTGACACAAGAAAAATTCTCTTTGCAACGAGCTCTTGAGGCTTCACGAGCTTTAGCAGAGTCCTTAGCTGCTGAGAATTCATCTGCCACTGATAGTTACAATCAACAGGTTGGCTTTTGAATTTATGATAATACTTGTAAAGACTATATTACTTTTGACAGATTGTTAATATTATGTTTCAACATGATCTCTACTATGATTGTGAATATCTGTTCTGTATTTCTGTTTTACTTCCTATTTGCCATTCATAACATAAATAAAAGACATACTATCAGAATTGTATGGCGATACTCTGTGATGGAAAAATGAAGCTAATGGTACTTCCTTATTTTTCTTTTTTCCCCATTTGATTTGATTTAAGTTCTTACTTGATATGGATAATGACATTGGGGTTTTGGATTTTACGAGTTTCTGTGCATTAAGGTTGTTTTCAGAAATTTTATCCTGCCTCTATTGGTAGATAGCAGGATTGTATTTGGAGAAGATGCATGTGCGCAACTTGTACACGAAAGTTCAAAATACTATCCAGAACCACATGGTTGATAGTACATTTTCCACGTTTGATGTATATGTCAGGTGGTGATTTAAAAAGAAAATTAAAAATGTCAAAACAAGGTTTTTAGTTCTGTAACAGCATTGTAATTTGAACTTGAATCTTGTGACAGTCCCTGGATTGTGGTACCAAATTTTTGTCTAATCCCCCTTGTTTTATGTATGTTTTCTACAGAGAAGTGTCGTCAACCAACTCAAATCTGACATGGAAAGGTTACAGGAGGAAATCAAGGCCCAACTGGTTTGTAACAATTATTCTTTAATTTGCTGCTTGGTTGGATATTAGTTTCGTTGTTTCCTGCTTTATGATGTTTGCATGGCTAGTATGTTTTCAAGTTCTTGAGAAGTTGTTTAATTATCATTCTAGTTTATTTTTATTTTTGTTTCTATAAGTGTGCTCTTTGATGTCCGCAGGTGGAACTTGAGTCTGTCAAGATTGAATATGCTAATGCACAGCTAGAATGTAATGCAGCTGATGAGCGTGCCAAATTACTGGCTTCGGAAGTTATCGGCTTAGAGGAGAAGGTAGTAAAATTTATTGGTATGTTTAAGTTTTCATGTTGCATTTCATGAAGAAAATACCAGTCCATATGATACTTATAAAGGAAAAATGTAGTTTCTGTTATACCCTTGAAATGCATATTTCATACAAATACTAGTAAACAATTGGAATCATGCCTTTTAAAAGTCTGCTTTCGATGAAGTGTGTGTCCATTATTTGCAGACGGTCATAATGTGGATAGATAGGCTGGTTAGACAAGCAAGTAATAGGTTCAAGCCAGTCAATCTTAGTGGCTTGAAAGATTTGGTTAGTACAACAATGAGGTTTGGCAGTATGGATAATGTATTCATTAGGTTAGGCAATATAATCAACTGCCTTTGATCAGAAAAAGATCATGTTGTGGAATAAATTTAACCGAATTTAGTTTCAGTAAACATCCATAATTTACCAGAAAGTGAAGTGTATCAACTAGACCCTTTCCCTAAAAACTAGTTAGTGAGGATAAAGGCATAATTGATAAACCAATGTGAAAAAGTTCGACTGCCCACTTCTATGAATCTAGTGGTGATGATAGACTAGTCTAATCTTCATGCTGCTTTATTCACACTTCTAAGTGTGATATGTCAGATAGGTTATACTTGTACTAAGATGTACACTGGATTTTTCACGTTAGGCGTTCAATATTTCTTTAAAATCATTATGTAATTATATTATGTAGGCACTCAGACTAAGATCTAGTGAGCTAAAGCTGGAGAGGCAATTGGAGAACTCACAAGCTGAAATATCTTCATACAAGTATGCTTTACTTTTAATTTGCTTGTAGACAAAATACTGTGATATGCATTTCAATGTCACTTATTTCGATGACTGCCTGCTGATTTCTGTTCATATTGGCTTTCTCTTATGTGAGGTGGTGTTATATATTGTTTTTAATAAGCAATGTAAGACTTTATTGAAAGTGTAAGGCGCCTCTAAGTACACGGGCCGTATACACAGGGAGCTCCCACAAGCCCAAAACCCAAGAAACAACAAAAACACCCACAACCCAACCCATCCAAAAAGCCCACAACCCCAACACCCACAAGACAACAAAGCCCAAAACCCTCAAACACTAACTAGCGTGAGCCTTGCCTTTCCCACACCCAGATGATACTCCCTTTGCATCATAGTTAATGGAGCATTTCAAATTTAGAAGCTCCCTTCTACCCTTGACTTTCTGAGGTGGTGTTATATAAAACTATGAAAATGAATTTGCTTTAATTTCCATAATATTCATACTACTTGGGGAAAAAATGAATTAGAAATTAATTCTGAAATCTGTGATGATCAATAAATAATCCTTAGATTACTGATTTATAAGCTAAAATGTAAGTGTGAATTATTTAGATTTATTTTAAAGTTTTCAGAAATTTGAGAGATTTCATTATTGAAAGCTGGTATTAGAGTTGTTTAAGAGGTATTTTAATTTTCACCTGGAAGTTTTTTGGGTTGCGCCATTTCGCCTGTAATAAAATTTTGCTTACTTGTCAAAAGTTTTATTGGATGGTGTATGTGGAAGCCCATCATCATGATGAGTCATTTTAGGGTGAGCTCTGTTCTGCTTGTGGTGTGTCTTTAGTGTTTTCAAATAGGGATATACTCTTGTGTACACTTATTCCAAGTTCTTGTTGGGATTTAAACTGATATTAGTTATATAGCGCAATGTACCTCTGCTGATTATCTTTCCTTTTAATTGGGGGTATATCATTTGATTTACTTCCAGTGAAATGTTGAAGTGGGACTCTCTTTCTTTAACGGTGCTTTGGGAACTTGTTTGTCTCTTCATGATGGAAGAAAATTTATCTAATCCTGGATTCTGTTTTCAATTGCCCGCTTTTAGTAAAGGGATGTTGGAAAATATTGATCATATTGGAAAATTTTGCAGAAAGAAAATGTCTAGCTTAGAGAGAGATCGTCAGGATTTGCAGTCAACTATTGATGCTCTTCAAGAAGGTAAGCATACTTATATGGTTTTCTTCACGGAATTTTATTGTTTATCTTTTACATAACAATTTTTATTTTTATTTCAATGTACAGTTTATTTTATCAGAAGGGTAGGGTTTGAGCAGCCTTCATTAATATAAAATTGGTTATTTTTGTGCTGTTTTGTTTTTTGTGGGATGGGGAGGCTGGGGGGATATGGGGGAAGCTAGCTTGGGGATGATAAGGAAGTAATTGGATCCTTCCAGTAATCTACAATTTCTATGTCTGAACTTCCATTTTTAACTCTCACCACCAAAACCTTATTGAGAATTTGTGCTTTAGCTTGTTTGTCAATTATGAAAAGTCTGAAAATTTTCTTCAAATTCTATTGGGTCTTTCTTTGCAGACTGTCTAGCTATCTGAAGAATAGAAAATTCCAAAAATGTTCTCATTTTTGGTCCAAAAACTCCAGCAATGCTCTGGGTTTCATATTGTTTAACTTCCAGAAGTCATGACACCGAAACATGACTAAATTGATCAAGTTTCTATTGTTTCTTAGTCTACAATTTGCAATAGAATGAAGTGACTTTGTCACTCAGTATATGTCTGTGTATATATATGCCTTGCAATGTTTGCCCCTAATCCGTTTCTCTGACACAGAGAAGAAGCTGTTGCAGTCTAAGCTGCGGAAAGCTTCCACAAGCATTAAGCCTATCGATTTTAGCAACACTTCTCTTAATAAGAGAGATACGTCTACATCAACAGAAGATTTAGGTAAGATCTGTCGTTAGCAAAAATTTAAATAATGGCCTTAATAGAAAATCATGGTAAATGGCGGAATTAGGTTGAGTTGCCATGTCATTCTGGCCCCTTATGAAGCTCATGTTTCAAAACTAGAGTTCTTAATTATTACATTTAAAAATTTGTTTATAATTTTGCATATTAGCTGCCAAGTCATTTCTTTGTTTCCTTACTAATAACAAATTTCACCGGCTGAAAATAGGCCTTGGGCTGATATTATGTAGTTGTACTTGCAATTACTGGGTACTGTTCAGCATTGTTATTAAAATTGTATTAAATTTTTCTTTTTAAATTATTATTTTTTTCTCTCTGGGTGTTCACTCATTAATTCAATTTGATGCCTTCCCAGAGTCTTCCATCCATGAAACTCGTCAAACTACATCTTCTCTTGGAAGTGATGCCTCCAGTGTTTCCTTGCTGCCTGAAAATGGCCAATCAACTCTTGAAGTTTCATCTGTGAATATTCCTTCTGATCAGATGAGAATGATTCAGAATATTAATGCAATAATTTCTGAGGTATTATCCAACCCTTATTTCTATACATTGTCCATTTCTTGCTAGTTTATTTGTGATACTGGGGGAAAAAGCTACATGCAGCACTGGACCAATGATTTCAGCTATATGTCCCAGGCTTTTTATTTTATTTTTATTATTTATTTTTCATGCACTGGAACCTCAGGATCAGGAGTAGTTGGATTTATTCTCGTAATAAAATATAGTATGTCAATTTTTTTTGTGCGGAAATGATAAAATCCAAACAACAAAATAAATGTTCAATAGCAAAGCAAGATGATCAGTTAATTCAATAAGAAATAAAGAGGGGCTTAGCACTGCACTCGATTTTATGGGGACCTACCTAGCTTTATTGTATATGTCTTTAACCAATGGTTGGACCATGCAAACTATAAAAACCATTTTTTCTTGGATAAAGGAATAGATTATTCAATCATTTCCTTGTCGTTCATGTGATATATAATAACTATTTTTTGTATAAGTATATATAATAACTATTATGTGTTGAAATTCAGTTGTTTCATTGGACTTTGTCAATCTCCTCTTAGTCATTGGATGTAGTTGAAGTAGATAGCTGTTTAGACCTAACAAGAGCACTGGCCTTTTGTTGCTGCAGTTAGCATTGGAGAAAGAAGAGTTGATGCAAGCTTTGGCAACTGAGTCATTTCATTGTTCCAGGCTGAAGGTAATTTTAATCTGAACTGGGCTTTATATACTGCTCTTTAGCAATTAAGTCACAAATGGAAGGTACTGAATCTTGCTTCAATCGCTTCAGAAAGAGTTCTTTATAATGTTCTGGATGATGGTCATATTGTTCAATATTTGGTAAAGTATGTAACATTTATGCTAGAACAACTCCAATATATCTGGATTAAATATTGACTTATTCTAAAATTGGCCACGAAAATCATGTTTAGTTTAATATTCAAACATCTCAGTAGGGTCCCTTCATACAAGTTTGTTGTTACAGTCCCTGTACTCCGATAATCATTGAAAGTCTGCTAGAAGTTTAGTTGCTTCGTTATGGACATAGAACACGGACAGATTTAAACATGATCCTGGGCATAACGCATGGCAAAGTTTCAAGAGAAAAGGACATGAGGGAGCACATTAATTCATTTAACATACATTTAAGATGTTACATAACTTGTATGCACGTGCATGCTTGCTTGTTTGTGTCTGAGCTTTCCATTGATGACTTTAGCCCTTTCTTTTTTGAACTGTATGAAGAACCTTTATGGTGGTACTATGTCCTTAGATCAGAATTATACTTTTTTCTTTTTTCTAATAATTCAATTTAATCAAACATTTTGTCATTTTCCTGATATTGGCTATAAGCTTATCCTTCTTTGTTATTCAAACATCACTAAGGGTTTAAGGGTTTTATTATTAATTGAACTCAAGGGTTTGTCTACTCCTAAGATTTTTCCGCGTAAAGTGGCTGCTCTTAAGACTAGAAACCACACACCTGTGTTTGTCTGCCTAAGATTTACCTTTGCACTAGTCCCTTTTATTTTCAATTTTAGTATGTGTCGTAATTTATTAACTAATCCGTTACCTGATTGCGGGTTGCTGTGGTAGCTAAATAGGAATGGTAAAGTGGTACACCATTGAGCCTGGATTGTGATAAGTGTGGTAAAGCTTGTTCCTTGTCTGTATAAATTTCTTGGCTAGAAGTAAACAATATCACATAGCTGTCTTAAGCTAGATTCATAATGGTTATATCCTCTCTTTTTAATGCCAATAATTCACATTAATGTTTCAAGTGATTATTTTTTGAAACAACTTTTAAAATGGCAAATAAGGAAAAAATAAATGTGAAGTTTTGGATTTCTGAATCTTTTTATCTCTCCTTAAAGTAGAAGTGTACCATGTATTAGTGATAGCTGTTAGGTGGTGAACTGTGGTAATTATGCTAAACTCTTTCATTGATTTTGTTAATCTTGCCCTTGTGTTCTTCTTGCTATCTGTTGAACTTGTATTGATCTACCTCGAGCAGACTCAATTCACTCAACCCTTTTGTATTATGCGTTCTTATAAAAAAGTTTTATTGGTTTTCTTGTTTGTTTTACTTGCAAATTTCTAAATTTGGTTTTTGTTGCCTATATTGTTTCATATGATGTGTTGGAACATGTCTGAATCCACAGCAATGTTATACTCTTGTCTGGTAGAAAACGTGGTTTAAAGTTATATTATTGAATAAGTAATCATTTAGTTTTTCACACATCTAAATGCAATACTTTGTTCGGGTATTAATCTGAATCTTGTCTATCGGAAGCTTGACTGTTCTGTTTTTCATGAACGAAGGAATCGAACAAGGATTTGTCCCGTAAACTTGAAGCTCAAACTCAAAGACTAGAGCTTTTGATTGCTCAAAGTATGGCAAATGAGAATATTCAGGCTAAACAACCTGATTCTCGTACTATGCATGAGAATACTCCATATGCAGATGAGGGTGATGAGGTATCATCTTTCCTTATATGTCGACTTATTCTATGTTGTGTGTATGTGCTTGTTATTGTACACTTCTCAAGTTTATGAATTGGAAGCTAAAAATTTCATGTTTCTCCTTTTATTTTTCTACTAAATTTATTTTTTGCTTTGTTAGGTGGTGGAAAGGGTCTTAGGATGGATCATGAAGCTCTTTCCTGGAGGGCCATCAAGACGGAGAACGAGCAAGCTACTGTAATACGCAAGTCAGAAAAGCTTTCGGCAAAGGTCTACTTTCAGATCTGTTTTTGTCATCCCTCACCCGCAGACCACCCCTTGGTTTGGTGATACAACAGAGGTCGTAATCTGTATATTTTGAGTCAATTATACAGCCATTCTTTATAAACGGAAATGAGTAATGTTTTGAGAGGTCTTCCCATTGATTGGTAGATTCAATTGTCATTTATTTGACTGATGACAATAAATGATGTCCCTTGCTCCTATCGAAGTTTATTTGGACATTTGTTGGATAAGAGATGAAAGAGAAAGATGATGGTGCATCGCAGGTTTTGCAGTTCTTCTTCATGCCTATGTAATCTTTTGTATTTGAGACTTAACAGTTCGGGGGCATAAGTCCCCAAAGTGAAACAAATGGTCTTTGGCATTTCAGGTGTTATTGTTCTGCTTTATTTTTGGTGCACGGAGCATTTACCACCATGTTTAAGGGGGTTTCTCCTGTGTATCATTTTTCTACACATGTATTACCCTTAAAAACTTAAGGGACTCTTATGATGGATGCGATTATACATCTGCAATTTTATTCTTTTATTCTTTATTCCTTTGTTTGAAATTTCCCTTACATCTAGCTGAAGATTTTTGAAGGACAAAAGCATAAAAACTTCATTTGGTATCATTTCTTGGAACAAAATAAAAAGCATAAAAAGAGGTGCATGCACTTGAGAACAAGCAAGCACGCGTGACGGTAAAAATGACTACTAGATTTTGGATGAATTGTTATTGAATTTTAGATTCAATAATGATTTTTTTGCTACCTTATGTACAAAAGTATACTTGGCGTTGAACTTCAATATCTCTTTAACGAGAGAGTAATGATATATGTTGCCTCATTTTTCTCCCATCCTCTAAAGTCTATGTGGCGTGGCCTTTTGTCTTTGTAATATTTAGGATCTATTTGGGATTGCGTTTGAGGAGCTTTAAAGTGTTTTTAACATTCAAAATATTCATTTTAATAAAAAAATTTAAAAGCACTTTTAAAGGCTTAAAATGTTTAAAATTAGTCAAACAAATATTTTTGTCGAAAGTTTAAAAATAAAGTTTTTTCTTAAAAGCTCTTTTTAACTTAAAAACTTTATTTCTCAAACGTAATCTCAAATAATTAATTTTTTTGGTTAAGACAACAACTTTGAAAAATGAGAGATGTAAATAAAAATATGATCGTCTCTTTACTACAAGTTGAATACGACCGTCGTTGTAGCTCGGACTTCCTGACTGACTAGCAGTAGCAGATAAAAATTAGAAAGGCAAGAGAAAGTAGAATACGACCGTCGTCTTTTGTGTAGCTGATTTACTGGGAGAATGACTCAAAGTAGGTAGAATATCTTGGTCCGACTACTCCGAGCAAATCTCATATAACGTGTGGTGCAGAGCCACTCTCACTCGCGGTAGTTCCAACTCTCTCTCTCCGCAGCTATGGCTTCCTTCATTTCCAACCTCTCTTCGATTCCTCTGTCAGTCTCCNTAAAAATGACTACTAGATTTTGGATGAATTGTTATTGAATTTTAGATTCAATAATGATTTTTTCGCTACCTTATGTACAAAAGTATACTTGGCGTTGAACTTCAATATCTCTTTAACGAGAGAGTAATGATATATGTTGCCTCATTTTTCTCTCATCCTCTAAAGTCTATGTGACGTGGCCTTTTGTCTTTGTAACATTTAGGGTCTATTTGGGATTGCGTTTGAGGAACTTTAAAGTGTTTTTGACATTCAAAAGATTCATTTGAAGAAATAAGTACTTGTTTAGTAAAAAAATTAAAAACACTTTTAAAGGCTTAAAATGTTTAAAATTAGTCAAAAAAAATATTTTGCCAAAAGTTTAAAAATAAAGCTTTTTCTTAGAAGCTCTTTTTGACTTAAAATTTTATAATCACAAATAATTAATTTTTTTGGTTAAGAGAACAACTTTGAAAAATGAGTGATGTAAATAAAAATATGATCGTCTCTTTACTACAAGTTGAATACGACCGTCGTTGTAGCTCGGACTTCCTGACTGACTCGCAGTAGCAGATAAAAATTAAAAAGGCAAGAGAAAGTAGAATACGACCGTCGTCTCTGGAATAGCTAATTTACTGGGAGAATGACTCAAAGTAGGTAGAGTATCTTGGTCCGACTACTCCGACCAAATCCCATATAACGTGTGGTGCAGAGCCACTCTCACTCGCGGTAGTTCCAACTCTCTCTCTCCGCAACTATGGCTTCCTTCATTTCCAACCTCTCTTCGATTCCTCTGTCAGTCTCCATTGTGTCTTCATCTTCCTCTTCCTCTAAAGGTTCCCTAAAGCCCCTCTCTCTCTCTCTCTCTCTGCTATATCGGTTTTATAGCATAACTACCTGTTTCTTTTGTGGAACAGATGGGAATTCCAAGTCTTCAAAATCAGTGAAGCTCAGAGAGGACTGGAGGAACCGCTCCAAACCCATTCCTCCAGGAGGCACCTACCCAGCCAAAGATCATTGCAGGTTCAACTCCCCCATAGGCCCTCCCTCCTTCCAAACTTTTTTTTTTTTTTTTTCATTGTTTCCTTTTCTTTTCGTCTTCCTTTTCTCCCCTCCACCACCCCATTTTTTTCATTTTGAAGATTTTCATGAGTATATTTTTATCTTAAAGATTTTCGTGAATATATTTTCTCAAAGAGGAACTTTGCTTTGATTAATTTTTGTGCAGTCATTGTGGGTTGTGTGATACGTATTACGTTGCGCATGTAAAGAATGCATGTGCTTTCTTGGGAGATGGAATGTCTAAAATTGAAGTAAGTTTCTTACTTCTTTTTATATGTTCTCTCTTTTTATCATTTTGCTGCACCGCCAAGGAATGGTACGAAGGAGCTGCGTGCCCCCTGAAATTCTTGGCCTATTTTTGGCTGAAGGACCTTCACTTTAGACACAATAATTACTAAACGGGTTATGGTGTTAGGCTGATGCTATGCCTATTATGACGCAGCCATATGCCTGTCATTTATTTCCTCTTTGATTATCATTTTCGTACTATTTTGCTCTCATGCACCTAAAGCACCATCTTGACTTGTTCCGCGACAATCTTGATACTTCAGATTTCTTTAACTATATTATACAAGTTTAGCTTTAGCCCTTTAGTGGAATGGTCTTGTGGGTTAATTCTATTGAAATCAAGTTGTTGCTTTATACGCGTACTTTGGATATAATACTGCATACCTGCTAATCAAATAAAATCTGTATATGGAATATGTACATTGGAATATTTATCCTTTTTTTCTTGTCACTTGCTCCCTGTATTGATCTGTTTTCCCCCATTCAGGTCTTGGAACCTAAAGTTCATGGTAGAGGGAGGAAATCAAGTTCCTTAGATGAAACTTACTTTGGGGTCTATGAGGAGCTGTTATATGCTCGTAAAGTAGAGCCTGTAAAAGGTAAGTTTTTTCTGAAGTTTATCTTGGTGGTCTAATAGCTTGCTTGACACTTCAAGTGTAATGGTTATGACAACTAGTTTACACTACCTCGTTTGGGGTTTGAACTAATCTGTTATTGTAATTTATATTATACAATAATTGGTATACGTTGCACTAGGAGAATTATTTCTCTCCTATCTTGTAATTTGAAAAGGCATTATTTCTTTTTGCCACCCTTCTCCATTGGTGGCGTCTAGTGACAACCATCTGCTTAAAAAAATGGGCATCTGTCCATAATTCAAATAATTGGTGAAATATATGTAGACCTCTAAATAAGATCAGCTAGCAGGGATGAAAATTATAGACTTTGGTATCAAATGTTATGTATTTTTAGAGAACTGCACTTTAAGTTCTTGGAATAACAGTAGCTATTTTGTAAGTGTTGCACTTCTTAATCTTTTTGAAATATCCAAATGATACATCATACATATTGTAGGAGCTCAATGGACAGGGATAGTAACAACTATCGCAATTGAAATGCTTAAATCGGGCATGGTAGAAGCTGTTGTTTGTGTACAGAGGTAGTGCCACAAATTTATTGCAGTATATGGTAGAATTAATGTACCTCTTAATTGATTGTCAATACCCTTTTTAATATGTATTTTGTTATGAACTTCTGTGGTCGTGTTATTTTGTTAATCACAGTGATCCAGATGACAGATTCATGCCTATGCCTGTCCTAGCAAGGTTTGCATCTGGTTCTCTTTTCTTATACTTGAATCTAAGCTACTATCAGTGTCTGAATAAATTCAACTGAGAGCGTTTATTTTGCTTGTTTACTTATCTTTTCATTCATAATGTAATGCTTATATTTTGTTTTGGTTTGCAATAGGACACCGGATGAAGTTCTAGCTGCTAAAGGTGTTAAGCCAACATTATCTCCTAATCTGAATACTCTTGCCCTTATTGAGGTGCCTGGTACTTTTTTAATTAGGGACATAGAAATGCCTCTTTTACTATTTCGTGGCGCTTTTGACTACAAACATGACGTTGAGTGTTAAGCTAGGAATAAGGCAGGAGTTCTCATGAACTTTGGTTTTGAGAAGGATTAAGATCATGATGACTGTCGTTGTTTTTATTATGTCTGGGAGAAAAAAGAGGTTTGGTTAGAAACTCAGGAAGCTGGATGACATGTTTATGTTTTTTTGTTTTTTGTTTTTTGTTTTTTTTTTTCTTAAAATAAAATAAAATAAAATAAAAACCTAATATCTTACTACTTTGTATATGGGTATTTAGAGGGTGACTGGGCTTTCACTTCACGTGAGGATTTGTGTCTGGTTAATTTAGATAGTCATGACTCATGTTAGTGTAGTTTAGACTTTCATTTGTAAAAATTGACTTATTTCATTTCCTTTTGACAAAACTGATGTTCCTTTTTATTTGTGTGTACGTGTTGCTTAGAGGAGGGATATTGGCTTAATTAATTCCCTTTCGAGAAGATTGAAGTTACCTTTTTATTTGTGTGTGCACATGTGCGAGCGTCTGACTTGTTTATAATTAGCTTATTATCTGGATGGCAGCTCTTATAAGTCTAATTTGTATATTTCTTCAAAAATCTAGTGACGTGAGTATTCATTTTCTACATATAACAGGCTGCAAGTGTGAAGCGTCTTCTTTTCTGCGGTGTGGGTTGCCAAGTGCAAGGTATGGCATATACTATGATCTGGAAATTTGTATTTTCAGTTATTTCCTCTGTTGTGACTTGTACCATTGTAATGCAGATTAATTTCTTAAACTGCAGCATTAAGATCTGTGGAGCACCACTTGAATTTGGACAAGCTCTATGTATTAGGCACTAATTGTGGTAACTAAAAGCTTTATATTCAGTTTGATATATTTTTTTTTATCTAGCTATAGAGTTGAAATACTGGTACTCAAGGCCCTACAAATAATGTAAATATTCCAATGGATGTGATGTCATGTTATATGTGGTTCAGCTAATTTCAAAGTCAATGCATGAGAACACTCTGATAGTTCTTTTTTGGGGTCAAATTTGTGTGGTATAAAAGTCAAAATATTTTTCCCTTGTACCTTGAAACTGGGTGGTGGAGCATATTTCACTTTAGTTTTTAGGTAAGAAGTTTCACACTTGGATTCTACCATTCCTTTGAATTCCACATTACTCCTTACCCAACTGGTTTATGTGGGTGACATAAGAAAATAATATTTTATGCATGAATTGTGGTTTATAATATTATTTTGTGTCATTGGAAGTACTTGAACATAATTTGGATCGGTACTGAAAGTTTTATCCAACAGTTGATAATGGAACTCGAGAAGGACTGGATAAGTTTCTAAAGGCCGCAAGTAGTGAACCAGAAACAGTTCTCCATTACGAGTTTATGCAAGACTACAAGGTTTGTGCTGAGAATCCTTTCTGAATTGAAGATATAATCAAGAATCACTTAGTTGCCATAGGAGCACATACTTCACTTGCTAGGAGAGACTCAGAGTGTGAGGCAACAGCCTAATAGAAGGTGTGAGCTTTGGGTTATTTGTCTCAAGGTAGTACCTTGAGGCAGTTTCTTTAGGCTTCAAGGTGTATTCCTCAAAAGCTTTTAACATAATCTTGCTATTAATTGTTGACTGTACACTGGTTTATTACTACGTGATGGTATTTTGGTTTGTAATACTTCTGATAGTTTAATTGAATGGTAATGTTTCCATTTAAAGAGCCTGTTTTAAATGTAAGCAGGAGATATTTTTTGTTTGATAAGCACTTGATGCTGCTTATGTCTCAAGCGAGATATTGTTACTGTTTAAATATTATTGTAAATACTGATTATTTAATCCCCTTAATGGTAATATTTCACCAATTTGGGCATTTCTTATTGAGTTACCATTGACTGCAGTATTCTCTGATGCATTTTACTGTACTTTAATAGGTCCATTTGAAGCATTTGGACGGTCATATTGAAGAGGTAAAGCAGTCCCTGTATTTCCTATTTGGCCTGACGTATCACAACCATGCTGCTTCACCCAGTTTCAAATTTTAACTAAAGCAGGTTCCTTATTTCTCTCTACCAGCAAATGATTTGGTTGATGTTATTGCTCCTTCATGCTATAGGTAAATTCCTTTTCTTTGTTTCTGTATTATTTAGCATTCCTTGAAAGTAATAGTCAGAGTCCAATGCAAAAAATATGTAAATAGAGAAACTAATAAATAAATAAAATGTGATTTCTGGAGACCCATGAAAATCATTTATTTGAAAATGTATATAGATCTTTTCATTGTTATTTTTGTGAAGGTTACTTGTCAAAAAAAAAAAATTGTTATTTTTGTGAAG
Organism: Carpinus fangiana; assembly: GCA_006937295.1. Taxonomy (NCBI): domain Eukaryota; kingdom Viridiplantae; phylum Streptophyta; class Magnoliopsida; order Fagales; family Betulaceae; genus Carpinus; species Carpinus fangiana. The sequence continues at coordinate 10,739,617 of CM017326.1, read as the reverse complement.
GTTGAATTGAGTTATAAAGTGTTAAGTAGCTAGTGTCCAGGCAAGATCACTTTTTTAACAGATTCATGATGAATGTCTACTCAAAACAAGCCTACCCTGCAATTCCTAATGGCAAATTTAGTTATCTACTCCGTTTTCTTATGGTAAAAAGATAAATGGAATAATGAACGAAAACAATGACAGTGAACAAGCAATCCCTGACATAACATATTTAGGTAGTGCCCGTAGTAAACTTGGATGCTTGCATACACCTAAATTTTCCCAGGCAAGTATATTATTGCCTTAAACCTATTGTTAATCTTGTGAACTCCCCAGAAATCTGTTCGGCCAATCAATTTTGTATTTCTAAGATGTATTTTACAGCATACAATTATCACAGTTATGTTTACTTATCAAATACATGTTTATTTCACCATTAAAGATTGTTCTTATGAGTCAAATGTTGTTGTGTCTGCAGTTGTTTTGACTACACCAATGCCTTAGCGGTGAGTTTTGTTACTCTTCTTAACAAGTATTCCATCTTAAGATGCATTATCTCTTTTAATTTTAGAATGTATGTGACGATTCTTGTGTCTTATCCATTACTTGTACTAAGTAGTACATAAAGTTAAGAATTTAGCCATCTCCTATTATGCTTCATATTTGTCGTACTTCCTCTTTGCTAGATTAGAGCAATGTGAGAGTTTTAGACATTTTACCGGCTTCAATAAAGACAATGGTCTATTGCTATAGCCTCTGGGGTGTATTGTTAATTTTTCAAGTCCTATTATAAAGCCTTGTTCAGTATCCATTTTTCGCCATAGTCTCTTAAATCAAATTATGGTGTTTGAAATCATAAATAGATCTCAAATTTTATTTAGGAGAATTCTGAAAACCTTGCTTGCTTGAGCAATAAAATAAATGGATGTTGGTGATAGTGTGAGACCAATTGAAGAGTGTTGGATGATGCAATCATAGTTTAGATGCTCTTCTACACCTAAAGAAGCAAATCATAGTTCATGGTTATACACCCGAAATTCCGACGATAATGAATTCAACTCAATAAGGTCTTCCTACCCTTTATTGTTTTATTTGTGTTTTACACAATTCCGCATCTGTCAATTCCTTCCCCTCCGTTCTGTTGAGTATATAATGATGTTAANTATTTCTAAGATGTATTTTACAGCATACAATTATCACAGTTATGTTTACTTATCAAAGATATGTTTATTTCACCATTAAAGATTGTTCTTATGAGTCAAATGTTGTTGTGTCTGCAGTTGTTTTGACTACACCAATGCCTTAGCGGTGAGTTTTGTTACTCTTCTTAACAAGTATTCCATCTTAAGATGCATTATCTCTTTTAATTTTAGAATGTATGTGACGATTCTTGTGTCTTATCCATTACTTGTACTAAGTAGTCCATAAAGTTAAGAATTTAGCCATCTCCTATTATGCTTCATATTTGTCGTACTTCCTCTTTGCTAGATTAGAGCAATGTGAGAGTTTTAGACATTTTACCGGCTTCAAAAAAGACAATGGTCTATTGATATTGCCTCTGGGGTGTATTGTTAATTTTTCAAGTCCTATTATAAAGCCTTGTTCAGTATCCATTTTTCGCCAAAGTCTCTTAAATCAAATTATGGTGTTTGAAATCATAAATAGATCTCAAATTTTATTTAGGAGAATTCTGAAAACCTTGCTTGCTTGAACAATAAAATAAATGGATGTTGGTGATAGTGTGAGACCAATTGAAGAGTGTTGGATGATGCAATCATAGTTTAGATGCTCTTCTACACCTAAAAAAGCAAATCATAGTTCATGGTTATACACCCGAAATTCCGATGATAATGAATTCAACTTAATAAGGTCTTCCTACCCTTTATTGTTTTATTTGTGTTTTACACAATTCCGCATCTGTCAATTCCTTCCCCTCCGTTCTGGTGAGTATATAATGATGTTAACTGTTACTTTTCTACCCTCGACTAACACAGCAATATTCTTTAGATGCCTTATGACATTGTGATAATTAATTAAATTTGCCAGCCTGTCTCAAGAGTCATGGTTACATGCATGTGCTTAGAATCCACCTTCGATCTGAACTTTTATCCTGCAAAGAAGCCACAAAAAAGAACTGCTGTTCTTCATTGGTAGTATAATGTAGTCTTTCCAACTGTAGGATCTGGTGGTTGGATACATGGGTGTGCCAAAATATTCTGAACTCAGCATGACACAGCATCCACAGTATGTTACAGTAAGGTAATATCATTGCCCATTTTCTCTCCTCTTCTATCTCTGTCTCCATCTCAGTGTGTGTGTACTCGTGCCCACATGCACGATAATGTAACTATATCATCGTCTCTATGACAAACTAAGTTTTATATCTTTGTAAAATTCAAATGACAGAAATGAACGTGGAAGGGAAATGCTCAGTCTGGTGGAAAACCTTCTGGAAATTACTCCTACAACTAGTAGTGTATACCCCTTTGCCTTTGCCTTTCTGGTTGAATTTAAATTCATTGGAGAATAGATAATTTCACTAACATGAACAGACTACTTCAGGGTGACCGGCGACCATTTGTTACGGAGACTGTTAAGGCTGATGATAATGCTAAGTTAGGTATGTGTTGCATCATCTTTGTTATTCTTTTATTGGAATCTGTAGCACTTGAACCTCAGTGGTATAAGCTCCCTAACTGGGCATGTTACACATGTTTGGAGGTGCAGGGATGGACTTAGTGCTAGAATGATAATAATTTTGGACTCTGTTCCGAACAAATGCACATTTCATTTATCTAGAAACTGTTCCACTGTCTCTTTCTGGAATCACAATTAAACTCAACTCGGGCCCAATTCAGCATAATGTTAATACTTGTGCGGTGTATTATGTTAATGGTTGTAGATATTTTTTTCTCTGCCTTTCGGATAAAAAAACTTCGCATAAAGGAAATCAAATGTCTGCAACATTCCTCAACTAAGTTTTTCTTTTTCTCTCTGTAGATAAGAATGGAGCTGATTAAGTTCCTGAGTGAAATGTGCCACTTGCTAATACTTTAATATCTCTCTTCTTTTTCTCAGGGAGAGGTCCTTCTAAGCCAGCGCCAAAGTTTATTGGAAATTTTATAGCTTTTATCCTAAACTTGGTGAAGTTTTTTTCTTTTGGGCACATTTGGTAAGATAAGTATCTATATAAAAGTCTCTATTCTTACTTGGTACTTTTGGTTCAGATTGGCCCCAAGGGCCTGGAATTTGCACGTTACTCACTTGATTACCACACCATCCGGAACTATTTGCATGTAAACCGCACATGGGGAAAAGAAAGGTAAATTATAATGAACAATGAGCTTATAGTACAGCATACTGCATTGTATATTATGTTTGAACCTTTGAATGCATGCAGAGCTGATAGGCACATGCCTTCTTACGCAAAGAAGCTCGTGGGAAAGTACAACCAAAATGGTGAAATCAAACAGATGTTGTCCAACAAGTGAATGAATTGGACGGTGAAGATGAAAGCAGGGTGCTTCATGCATGGGAAATCATCTTTTTTCCATTCTGTAAAAAAGGGCCTAGTGCCATGTATGGTTATGAATTGTTGGCAATGTTCTCTTGGCAACTTAGTCGAAAACATCAGAGTTGGTTATTGTTACAGACAACTGCAATTTGCGAGGACCAGAAGCATTGATCATCAATCTACATTGATTTTTTGTGTCTGAAATTGGCTTGGTCACAAACACTTCATTTTCTCCATATTAGAATAGAAAGTTCACCTAAAGTGCAGACTGCAGAGACAGGTAATTATCAGGAAAAAAAAAAATGACATTTCATAAGGTGTCTTACTGGAGTAATGCTACAAGGCCCTCTTGTGTCCTTTCAAGGATGATGTGGCTCTTAAAATCACTATTGGACTTGCAATTGATTATTATTGAATTTTAACCAAATAGTGATTTTAAAAGTCACCTCATTTTTGGAGGGACACAAGGGGGATTTCTAGAATTACTCGTCTTACTGTGTTTAGTTTTAGGCTTCTTTTTTGACATCTATAATAGTTGAAAAGAAAGACAGAAATAAGAAAGAGATTATTCCCAAAAATGAATTTGACCTAAAGTTCTAGGGTATGTCGGAGCGCGTTGCCGGCCTTTCAACTTCCATCTGCTGCTTACCTTCAAGGTCACCCTTTGTTTTTTCTTTTCCATTCATTCGCATTTTATCAATGATGTTATCTATGATTTTAGCTTTAGATTTTAAGATGGAAGAGCCTTCTCTTTCTTTTCTCAATGGGTGAACCATTCATAGTGTAGAAATTAATTTGTCACATTTGTCTTCATAAAATCTGATTCCCTTATAGCAGTAGTAGCAGCAGCAGCAGCTTTCATTTGATTTTTTTTTTAAGTTTAGGGAACAAAACTACTTTTTGCTTTCTTATCAAAATATATTTCACAATAACTTCTCTTACATTTTCCTATACCACTAGAATATTATTTCTTTACTATACCTACTCACATTTTCACAAAATCTCAACACAATCTCTCAATGAAAGACAAAAAAATGAAAAAGGAGTAAGGAAAGAGAAATTTTTATATTAAAATAATATATAGGTAACTATTTTTGGTTCTGTATACATTGGAAAACACTGTAGCTACGTATTGGTTAAATTTAGGGAAACTGATGTGGGTGAGTTTTTGTGATCTAAATATAGAGAAAGGAATGAGTTATAGCCTATAGAGTATCTGTTGCTAATGCTCTTAGATGAATGTCAAGAGGGACCGTTCCTATTCTGGCAAAGGTTTGAAATTCACCATATGCTAAGAATTCAGGAGTCCATACTGATAAAAATAAAAAAAGAAAAAAATTCACGAGTCCTTAAAACACTAATGCTCCTATCTATCTTTGACCCTAAAGTAGGTGCCTTTTTTTTTTTTTTAACGATGAGGGCTTTACTAATATACATTTTCCTGATTCTAAGGCTGCCTATTAGCATGGATGGAATCCCAAGCCTTAGGAATGAAAATATTTTTATTTTTATAATCCTTAAATAAACCCCACAAGAAGTTTTTCATTAATTTTTTTTCTTTTTTTTTGAAAAAAAAAAAAAGGGAAAACTTTACCCTCCCCTTTAAACTACGTACAGAGGATTTCTCAATGTCCTTCCAAAGCTTTAAAAATTTGCAAAGTAGAGTTTTGATCTTTTAACCCCTTTTAACCCCTTTCAACCACTTCCCACTGTTTAATCTTTTGGTTAACTTAAAAGGTAAGCGTGCAAAATGTTCGCTCTACCCCCATACAATTTCTAAAAATACAACTATGACCATAGTTAAAAAATAAAATAAAATAAGTAAAAAAGTCACACAAAAAAAAAAAGGGACGACCCACAACCACATTTCCCTTTTTTAAAAAAAACTTTTTTGAATTTTTTATTTATAAAGAGGTATTTTGGTCATTTTTGTTTCTTCCAATAGAATTCAACAAAAAATCCTAATAGAATAGGATAGTTGAAGGTGGTTGAAAGATGGTTAATAGCTAGTTTTGGGGGGAAGTATATATCCCTAAAAATGAAATTAACAAATTACATACTTTTATTTTTTTGCATAGGGGTTTGAATATTTTTGTTTTCACATTCAAAGAGGTATTAACAATTTTCTTTACTCAAATCCCTAATGTCGTATCTAATTTGTTGTAGTAGTACTGTATGTTTATCTTGACCTGAGAAACGACTAGGCACATCTACATGATGCCGCATAATAATAATAGTTTATGTAGTTAGGATCAACCAACACATCCAGTATGGTGCTTCACATGACATGCGTACACGACCCCTCAAACAAATCTAACCATCAGGGATCAATATCACTATGCATATGCATACATACACAATGACACATGTTACATGCATGTATGTATGTATATATATTTGTGTGTGCGCGGATGCAGGCAAACCAATTGGATATAAGGTAACATTCTAACCTTAGCGAGAAGTTGAGGAATGAATGAAGGAATGGGCGTTTGGTGAGGAGCAAGGAAAAGATGTGGGTGGCGGCCACCCCATGTGTTTCCTTCTCTTGGTAACAGTGATGATGTCTAAGTTCGAGGTTGCAGGATTTTATGAGAATATTAGCACTTCATGTGGGCATTGACAAACGTGCAGTTGTAGAATTCATGTTGCAGTCTGGACGTGGTACACAATTCAGTCAGTCAATCTTTGCTTCTCTCCTTCAGATTTAAGACACATTGAAGAAAAGAGAGCCTCAGAATAGAATACTTATGTAGGACTGATACAGATTCCATTAACTTTTTGTTCAATTTTTTTATATGAGTTTGTGGTTGTGAAGAAATTTTATGGTGGAGCTTTCTTGCATGTTTGAATGAAAGGAGTGGGTTCTCATGTGGGTTGTCTTTCACTTCTAAATTTCATTTTTGTAAAGGACAAAAGTCTGTCATGCTTCGTGGAATATGGAGAACTATTTCCTCCCAAATATGATTGGCAGAGGAAATAAAGTACGTTAAAAAAAGAAAAAAGGGTTCCAAAGGCTAGCTGCATATGTTTGGATGGGAGAGAGGGCTTTGGTTATTTGCTAGCATGACAGACAGTCGCACACTTTGCTTCAATGCAAGTCATCTCTACTGCATATCTTCCAAAAAATAGTTCTTTTAGCAAGTTGTGACAGGAAATTTAGGCTTCTTGGAACACCCAATTCACAATTTCCCATATGACTCTCAGGTTCAACAAATGAAGCTGTTTTCAAACGCTGTGTTAGAATATAATTAGTCGATTTGGCAGTGGAGAATTGAACTTTTTTCAATGAAACAAATGTTGGTATATTTTGACCCCTAAGAGGAATTTGAGAATGGAAGGATCTCAAGAGGTTGTGTCAGAAATTTTGGGCTTATGATAAGCTAATGCAGTCAATTGTAATAACATTTGCATGTAGCTAGTGGCCATGACTGGCTGTGTTCACATGGTAGGCATGCAGGGCAAAAATGTTTACAACTCTGAGCGGTTGAAAAGTCATGCTGTTTAAGAGGTGAAACATTGTTTATACTTTTTTCAGTGTTTTTCTTTTTGCGCTAATATTTTGGAGATCTGTTCTGTTCGCTTAGACTGTTCAAGATATGATATCTTCTCTGTTCTTACTAGACTCTTGCCACGAGCAGGGCACAATGGTGTCAAATAGTGTCAATAGTCTGTAATCTATTTCCTACGTAAGCAATTAATTTGAAGTTTGGAAGAGATATGCCATGTTGGTACAGTGGACCACATTTAGAGAGAGAACTCATCGGGTGGATTAATGACTATGTGGACAGTGAGGGAATTTTCAATGTAGAAATATATTAAGAGAAAGGAGACTGATGATGATGAAGACGTTAGGGTTACATTTTGACCTTTGAAGTAAGATATAGCGATGAACAAGAAAATCTAAACTAAATAAAGAAGAGAATAGACCTACAAAGAAACTGAATAAAGGCCTAATATATACAATATAAACATCCCATTTGACTCCGACCTTTGAACTGTGATACAATGCGCCTCATTCTCCTTCTTACAAAAAAAAAAAAAAAAACCCACTTATTTTCTCATTTTGGGAATTCTCAGGAAAGGGCTGAAATTTCTGTGCTACGTGTTCCTTCTCTTGTGTTCTAAATTATTCTTCTCTACACAAACGGATCTCAGTACTACAGATCAGTTTCCAAACCAAAAAGAGACAGAACTGCCCAAAAATGACTCTTGTTAGTAATTAGTCCAAGCCTTCAGAAATGTGAAATGCATCTCCTATGGAGAGTCCCAATAGATTTCCTTTTCTGCTTTGTTTCTTCTTTCCAGCTCTTGGCAATGTCATGTGCTACACTAATGGCATCCAAAGATGCACCAGAGAGGCCTTTCCTTGTGAACCCAACTGCATAGAGCCCTGCCTTGCCCTTCCACCCATCTGGAAATGGATTTTTTGGAATCCCATCTTTGGAAAAGAACTCATTTTCCTGTACAATACAAACATTCAGAAAAACATTAGTCCACTGAGATTGCTCTCCAGAAAATACGACTCCAATTATTGGAATACATAGAAAAGACATTCGAATTTGTTTTTCTTTTTGTTTGTTTTTTTTTTTTCCTGTATAGGGACACATGGTACAAGTCAAACCATTAAACAACCTATCTGCCTTTGCCTTTCAGGCATCCCAAAAATAGAAGTAATTAAAAATTATAGGAGAAAATTGACAGGGTCTGATTGTCTCTGAGACCAATATGTCCAAATCATCAAAAGGAAAAGGATTCTGAAGCTGAAAAAAGGAACAAAAAATTGTCCAACTTCCATAACTGTCACATGGATTCAAAATGTAGAACTTCATAGAGACTAATATATCCCTTACCTTTAGCCATGAAGGAACATTGCTGCGATACCCAGTTGCCAGAATAACAGAATCAATCTTCAAATGCTCTCCATTAGGAAGTTCAACTCCGCCGGGGTAGAACCTTTTGATTCCACGGACCACCTTGATCTCCCCAGATCTAATTTTCTGTAAAGCACCAATGTCCAGCACAGGGGTCTTTCCTGCGGTGTTCTTGAGCTGTAAAGGACCCATCGATGGCCTTCTCAGACCATACTTTTCAACATTTCCAAGAATCAACCGCGCAAGAATCAGCAATATCTTATCGACAGACCAAAGTGGCAGCTGCCATTTCATCAAGGAAACTGCTACTTCAAAAGTTGATTTTCCAAGAACTTCCCTTGGCAATACATGAACCTGTGGGCCAAAATAAAATGAACCCAATTATAATTTGACAGTCAAAAACTAGAACAGTCATATATTTACGGGAATTTCTTTACTTACCGGGCCTCGAGCAACCATTGACGGTTCTGCATTGTAGTTGCAAAGATCAAGGGAGACCTCCATGCCAGAATTCCCACAACCAACAACTAATACACGCTTCCCACTATAACTCTCGCCGGATTTGTAGTCACAAGCATGCATGACGTCGCCACCAAACTCTTCCAAGCCTTCAAACTCCGGCACTACTTTCTCCGCGTTCTCACCGGTGGCCACCACGAGCCACCGGCAAATGTACTCAACTTGATCGCCAGGGTCGTTTGAACTGCTTTCTCTAGTGGTTTGGACCCTCCACAAACCAAAAGTTTGTTCATACTTAGCAGACTGCACTGTTTCATTGAAATTTGGGCTGATGTGGAAGTGTTTCGCGTAGGATTCAAGGTATTCGATAAACTGATATTTTGTGGGATATTCCGGGAACTCCTCCGGGAATGGAAAGTTGGGTAGTTGACAAAATTGTTTGGGGAGATGAAGCTTGAGGCGATCATACGTACGGTTTTGCCACAGAGAAGCAATGCAGTTGGCTCGTTCAAGAATAATCAACGGCACGCCTTGTTCTTTAAGGCAAGCACCAACTGCTAAACCGGATGGACCGGCCCCGACTATGACCGGCCCGTTGACCCATATGCATGGACGAGCAAAAAAGTCCTCGTGATCAGAAGCCTGAACCATTGGTGGCATGTTAGCAAGACAAGTGTTAGGCATTATGCAGTATGCAGTCAATCTATATATGTGGGATATTGAGAGATTCTCGGTCGGAGAGATGGTTGATGAAAAAGTTAATGGTAGCCAAAGTTGTAATAGAAAAGAAGACAAGAGAGAGACGTTGTTTACAAAATGAAGGAAATAGTTTGATCTATGTGGAAAGCTATAGATGCGACAAAGAAGAGTGGATTATGTGTGGAGAGGGAAAGAGGGATGGAGAGATTTAAATAGGGAAGGGTCATAGCCATGAGAGCAGCATGTGATTGGGATTTGAAAATGATTTGAGGTCATTCTTTTGTTTACTACATTCAACTTTACCTAAACTTATAATTCATTCATATCCTATAAAAAGGAGCCAGAATTTGGAAGCAAAATTCATACCCATCAGGCCTCTATTAGAGGGTCTTGTTTTGGTCAACCCCAAATTAGCTTTTTGTGACCACCAAACCTACTATCCATATACTACTCTGTGTCCTATTTGGTACGTACAGACACAGTGGCTTCCAATGGGCACATGGTTGGATTGTATCCTTCAAAGATGAAGCCCCTATAACCCTAGCCTGGCTAAGATAGCTCCAGAAATCGAAGCCTGTCTGTGGCTAGTTGGCACTGGCAGTCCATCCATTTTGTCTCGCCCGTTTTGAATACATTTGTACAAGTTCAATTTGAATACGTTGCCACATTAAACCTACTTTGATTGCATGCAGCTTTTCAGTGTCCTGAAATTCAGAAAGAAGAACAGTGACAATAATATATATAGTTAAAGAGTAAAATAGGGGAGCCATGCTCTGTTTTTGGATGAATGAGTAAATTTTTACAAACCAAAAAGGTCACAATTACAAACAAACACTCAACAAGTTGTGCAGCCAAAAACCAGAACTCACCCAGAGTCTGCAGAATGCAGAAACCAATAAACGTCAGAGCACACAACTATACGAATCCAAACAAAATCTCTAACCACCACTTTATGAGGCGTACCCGATTGTACTATTTTGATGAAATTGAACATATTTAAGGTAATTACCTTTTGTTCTATGAATTACAGTGTTTTTGTACTTTTTTTTCATGAACTATCAATTATGATACTTGACCTCATCAAACTATCATCTTATGATATTTTTTTCCATTTTGTCAGTCAAATGGGTTAAAATTAATGGTCAACAGTCGTATAACTTGCATGTACCATTTTAATTTTTTTTTTTCTTCTACTTTTACCATCACTTCTCATGTGTTGGATTAGGGTTTAAGATGACATAAACATCATTTTATTGATCTTAAGTGAGCAAAAGTAGAAAAAAAAATTTTAAATAGCACATGTAAGTCATATGACCGTTGACCGTTAATTTTAACCCATTTGACTGACAAAAGAAAAAAAGTGTCATAAGATGATAGTTTAATAGAGTTAAATGTCATATTTGATAATTCATAAGAAGAAAGTGTTTAAAATACTGTAATTCATAAAGACAAAAGATAATTACCCACATATTTATATGTGGCTGACATGCCGAGCTAGCTGGTAATCTTTCAAGTCTCGTATTGATAAAGATTGGTCCTGCCGACTGTGGTCTATATATGTGAAATATCTAGCATTTACGAGTCGTAGTAATCTATAAACTATTCTCTCGTGTACAAATCGCCCCATCGCTTTCCATATTTGACTGTATCCCATTAATTAAGATGTTCAGGTCAGAGCAAGCTAAGAGGATACTATTATTAACAGCAAAAGCTCCTCATTTTGCAGGAAGCCATGTGTGCTTTGATGGAGTCACTGTCCATCGATGGACAATATGTCAATATCAGTACTAGAAACTAGAAAGTAAAAACCAGTGCGAAGCCATGTACATGTAACATGTTATTTTGTATTTATGGAATTTCTTTTCTTACAAAAATGTGTGGAAGTTGTCATCTAGCTCCCATGGCTTGATTGGGCCCGTTCCGTTGTTTGAGCCTACTTACCCTCTAGCCTAAACCATATATAGGTCTCATGCCCGCAGTCTCAACACGTGTACTACCCCCCCAAATAAATAGAGTAAATTATACAGCAGAATTAACCCACCATCGGGAAACGAGTTTAAGCAACAATCCCTACTCCAAGACCTAGCCAGGGTTCAAGTTTGATTTTTATTTTGATTTCAAAGACCCACTTGAATAGGCATGCACGTGGGGTAGGTGATTTGTGCATTTCATACTGATTCGCAGTTGAACCTCATGATTATGAATTTATGAAGCCTATGAATTGGAATTTGGAGCCACGTCATCTACACGCCTAGCGGGGCTAGCACCTTGTTCTTCTTTCTTGCCTCGGAAAAAATTGTTTTTTGGGCCACAAAAGTCAAATTTTTCCACCCTAACTAACTAACAATTATAAGTTCGGAGATGTATCATGATTCATGGGGGGGAAAAAAGGTGCCTCACGTGCTTGGAAGTTGGAACCTAGCTAGCTTGCTTTGTTTCACGAGTTAGATTATTTTTGTGCAAAAATCATTAATTAAGAGGTGTTTGTTTGGCTCTTTCTCTTATGAGGTTATGTATTATATTTATTTATAGACTAGTCTTTGGAATGTGTATAATTATTATCATTCCAAAATCGTTGTGGGCTCTCCAAGACAATTGACAACCTAAATGTCCCACAATTGTAGGTGTTAGTGTCATAGTTTCAGCATTTAAGAAGGAAATATGGCTTATTAAATTCTTGAGGACAACTTTCTCATTAAACGCTGAATCATGATTTATTTTAAACTTAAATAAGATGAACGGCTGGTGAATTCTAGGAGATCTCAATCTTGTATCATATATCGCTTTCTTTTTTTTCTCCTTATTTCTTTCAAAATTAGAGGTTCAAGAAGTATATATACTTTTTTGTGGAGGGCTGTGCCTCAGCATGCACGTCAACCGAAGACCACAATATATAGATCCAATTATATATGCATGCAAACAAGTTGCAACAAGATGGTTTTAATTCCAAGAAATTCTATGGATAATCTCTTTGATTAGCTATACTAAGTTGATGCTAAATGATATCTTGATGCATGGTTAATGATATATAGCTGGGCTGGAACTCATTAAGTTATATATAAGGACCTTCAATTCCAAGAAGCTCACTAGACAATGTGTTCTATGAAAGTGAGACTCAATAGTAATTTTATTATAGTAATAAAAAGAGCATCGATCACCAATGAAAGCAAGAATGGTTTGATATCATGACCGTACATGTGGAATTGGTTCTATTTTCACATCCCTTAACATAATTACTTTCATATACATGGTTGATATATGTCATATTATTATGTAAATCAGTGTAAAATGGATATGATAAATAGATTTGAAGAGTAAAATTACTCAAATTATAGTTCAAAACGGGCAGAGATAATTAAGCAAAAAGAATATTTATAAAGAAAAGGGGTTTAATAATTAAACATGGGGTATCTCCCCTACTTTCCCTATTTTAATTGATCAAGCTTCTCGATCAATATATTTAAAGGAGTAGACGTATAATTCCCACTTGCTCATGGCATGGTCGGCTGCACAAATCCTTTTGGATCGTTTTGCCCTATCTAGGGTTGCAGGGCAATAAACGAAATGAAAATTAGCAAACTGTCAACAAAAGATCGAAATGAAAATATATATAGATATAGGATATTCACCATAGTGCTAATTAAGAAGCACTAGCGATCAAAATGACCCGGTGAACAATAAAATGAACTATACTAAATGCATGTGACCCACTCTAGACTTATGGCAAGAGCTATCAAAAGTAGGTGAGGCCAATTTGCCAAAGCAAATCAATCATCGGGATTTATTTTTTGGCACACATAAGAACATCCGGCCGGAGAATCATTTGCCTCTATCAGTGAAGGTTTTTAACTCCTTTTTTTTTTTTTTTTCCTCATTATTTATTTATTTGTGGACTCTGATTAGAATGAATATCTTATATAATTGCGACAAAAGAATCTCACAAAAAAGAACAAAAAAACGGTGATATGAAGGATTAAAGAAAGGATATATAGCAAGTAAATTAAAGGGGAATATATATATCTGAAATGATGATTCATTTGATTAGCCTCATTCTGTTGCTATATCATTCCCAAATTCATATAAATAACACGGTTTTCGATAATTAGATTCTGATAATGAGGTCGGTTATGAAGTTTGAATGAATGAAGTCAATTTGAATGAAGTCATCCAAGTACTATGGTAGGGATGATAGATAGCAGTGGGCACAACCAAAATCTTTCCTGTGGCACCAACCAGACCTGATCTAGATTTTCTTTTCTTGTTTTTATACATTTATTTGGCTGCCTTCTCCTCCCCGGTGACAGGCAGAATTAAGTGCTAGCAGCGGCCATGTGATGCATGGTTAATATTAATTACATTTACTCATTTCATGTACTTTAGTGGTCCTAAGTTTACCAAAACCATAAATATATTTAGCTTTGCTTTTTCAACCTAAGAAACACTATATACCCAATTAAGCATATATCATTACTACTTCATGGACCAAAGAAAAGATGTGAGGTGTTGAATCGGATCTTTGACCATCTCATCTAAAAATCAATTGGTATCCAGTGAAGGAAGCTAAATCTTTTTATAACATTCGAAATCGCACCCCGCAAGACATGTTCTAAGAGTCGTTCAAGTGAGCAGAGTGGCATTATTGCACCTCAACATATATTGGGGACTATAATTATGTCAAATCCCATTAAAAAGAAAATGGAAATTTCCCATTTTCTGGAAGCTGAACAAAATTTCCCAACTTTACTTGCTATGGTTAAAAGTACTAGTTTTTTTTTTTTTTTTGTAAATTTTGTGCTCTCAAGTTGCTTTGTTTTTCTTAATGTTTTCCTTTGGAACATGTAGTGCCTTACACCATGCATCAAATGGTGGTTCTGCCAATTCAATGAATCTCAGAATTAAAATAAACTAAGATACAATTAGAAGGACCATCATGCTCAAATCCCCTTGAAACATGAGGGTGTACTGTGTACAATTATTAATATATATATTTTTTGTCCTAATTAAGCCAGTTACTAATTTATTTGTTCATTAATGAAAGAGATCTTGATATATGTACGAAAGCAACTAACTCAATAACTGTATTAACTGAAACGGGCAGTATACCTTAATATAATATAATAGTTAGTCAAACTGTTCCCCCAAGTGCGAGAGAATCAGGTGTGAAACATGGGAAGCCATGTGATCACGTGAATGTTGGAAGAGTTGGGTGTGGGACCGTTGGTGAGGAAGGTAACGGTCAACAAACGCATTTAACGAATGAAAATCTTCCAAACACAAGACCAAGACCACCCGCATGTGCTTCCAAGCTAAATGATTAAAACTCGGTGAGCCTACTTTATGAATTATTGACCAAACATCCCCTCTCAACGGGGAGTCTCAAGAAATGGCTTAATCGACTAAAAGTCACATCTTATAAAGTGAANTATATTTTTTGTCCTAATTAAGCCAGTTACTAATTTATTTGTTCATTAATGAAAGAGATCTTGATATATGTACGAAAGCAACTAACTCAATAACTGTATTAACTGAAACGGGCAGTATACCTTAATATAATATAATAGTTAGTCAAACTGTTCCCCCAAGTGCGAGAGAATCAGGTGTGAAACATGGGAAGCCATGTGATCACGTGAATGTTGGAAGAGTTGGGTGTGGGACCGTTGGTGAGGAAGGTAACGGTCAACAAACGCATTTAACGAATGAAGATCTTCCAAACACAAGACCAAGACCACCCGCATGTGCTTCCAAGCTAAATGATTAAAACTCGGTGAGCCTACTTTATGAATTATTGACCAAACATCCCCTCTCAACGTGGAGTCTCAAGAAATAGCTCAATCGGTTAAAAATCTGAAGATCATTAGTTCGAATCTCTCCTCCCGGACATGTCAAAAATAAAATAAAATAAAATAAAAAAGCTTAATTATTAATCAATGGCATTTAGAATTTGATCCCCCACTTATAAGCAATTCACCTCCTAGCTATCTTTTTTTTTTTTTTTTAATATATATATATTAAATGGTTAAGCCTGTAAGGACCCTGCTAAGTAATTTGGTAATTACAGAAATATAATAATTTCACTTAGATATTGCTTTCATATACATTAAAGAAGTATGGTGATCGTCCCCAAAGGGTAGCGCAATCGATTGTGGATCATACCTAATGAAACGGAGGCCACTAATTCGAATCCACCTCTCTCTTCCCTTGTGTGGACATATCAAAAAAATAAAAAAATAAAAAAAGTATGGTTATCGATCTTCACCCATCTCTGCTACCAAAATGGCTTTACATTATTATTGTTGGGCTGTGGAAAACTTAAAAAGCATACAAAACTCCTTTCCCAAATGAAGAAAGCCATAAAAAAAGATGAATACACTACAAACCAATTACACTATCTTGACATATTCTGTTGTTTTGTACATTATGTGGGGGACTGGAACAGCACTTTAGATCAGCTCCTCCCACCTTTCTTCCCTCTTACCACCTCTACAAAGAATGCTGGCCCCAAGTGACCCATTACAATGAAAAAAAAAATGGAAAGGAAAATACAGAAGAAAACAAAGTGCACTCAATATCCCTGCCCCTTTAACTATCTGAACCAGCCTACTGAAATTTTACATTTCTATTTTAAATCATATTTTAACTCCAGGGCAGTGGATGTGACTTACAATGAAGGGGAAAAATATAAAAAGGATAAAAAAAATTAAAAAAAGGGGGGGTGAATTTACAGTGTGGCATTGACCAGAGTCGAAGCTTCAGTCAAATCTTTGACAAAATTTGATGCATCCCGACAAGAAAAAATGCTAGAAGAACCACGGCCTTAATCCTGTAAAAATTGGAAGGCTGGATTCTTCAAGAGTTCTGCAGGAGGCTTTACATCAGAAAAATGCTTCTCTTGAAGGGAACAGGAAACGTCTTCAACTGAGAAAGGAATGCTGCATTCAAAAACCATAATTACTGGGGAGTTTGGACAACAGTTTTATAAATTTTCTCTTTTCCCTCGACCAATTGATTCATTCTAATATAAAATGGAAACACAGGAGTATCATTTTCAAATATGTGGGTATTTTGTGTCTGTTTGTGTCTATCTGTGCATGTGTGTGTGTGTCTATCTTTTTTATTTTTAACAGTTTTCTAAATATATATATATATTCATCTCCCAGCCTTGAAGGGAGTCTTTATCTTTGATGAAATGCTATATATTTTCTCGTATAGATTAGATTTTCTATAAAAAAGAATTCCTACTGTTAGAAATGTTTGTATGTAAACCTGGAATTATCATCCAACAAAAAAGAGTTGCTATTGTCATTATTGGAGTCCTCTGTCATTAGAATCTTCATGCTGGAAATGACCTGCACAAATAATAGGTACAGCACCACTTTAATATGTTTATACACATGCGTGCGTGCACACATACATATACATATACATACACAAATACATACTCATAAACACCACATTAATAACTATAGAAAAGGAAATAAAATATCTTGGAGCAATTCGAAAACAATATTTTTATCAATTTGTTTTTCATGACTTACATCTGGTGATACACTTCGAGTGTTGTAATTGTCATCCCAATATTGTGTACATATTCTGTAAAGCTGCTGAACGCTCAGGATCTGAAGACAGCAAGCAATAATGTGTGAGAGAAACATGTCCAAATATTTATAAAAATGCAGCGTCGGTCTATCATCTTAAACTCCAAAAAATTGTGATTCCTTCACAAAAGTAAAACACTCCAATATTATTCAAGATGCTCCATTATTATATCAACTTCAAAAGACATATGCTTTATTCCATTTCTTTTCGGTTCCTCTTGTTAACTTCAAGTATAAACAAAACATGCTGGTTTCACACTCAATTTAGTATTTAACTTTTCTTCAGACCAAATCTCAATGAAGCCAATAATATCCTNCCAAGCTGGGCCTATATGATATATATGCTCCAGCTTGAGGGGGAGTGTTAGAAGACTGTATTAGGGTTTGGGGGTATTTTAGTCTTTGTCATAATTATTTCAGCCTATATAATAATATGCTTGAGGTAGGCTACGTAACAAGAGATACGAGCCTCCTCTTCTTCTCAACTCTTCTCATGCATACCTATTATTGACAAGACCAAATCTCAATGAAGCCAATAATATCCTGCGACTGTGTGCACAAGAGAGAGAGACTTACAGGGCAGAGGTCATTTTTAATGTCATCGTAGGAAATTCTAGACTTTTGGTGTATAACCTGCAGAGAAAATTTTACCCAAGTTAAGTTGGCATGGACAAGTCCATTTCAGCAAAAGTAGTTAGTAGTTAATGCATAATGTCCATATTTGATACCACCAACAAAAGCAGACCTTTTGGGAAGGAAAAAGGCTCCTAACCATATGAGACTGCATTAACAAATGTATTCTCTAAAAATGCCAAATACAACTTAATATCATGCCTACTAAAATACTTAATATGAGACTTCTAGATGGTTATAGTGAGAATGTAAATCTAACAACAGATTCCACTTTTTTGTCTCGATCTACCAATTATACAGGAAGTTCCAGACAAGGTTCCAAAGTACTGGGAACAGTAGCAACTTTCAAGTCATGCCTATATACTACTTGAATATACGATGGTTATAAGTATTACAGAGATAAAGACAACCCAAAAAAGTCAAGAGACTACTTTTTTCACTAGTGATCACAGCACGAATGCCAAACATCTACATTACAATAATAATAAATCAACTACATAATTATCTCGATGTGATATTTCTCAGATCCCAATCTGGTCCAGTAAAGTTTAATTAAAAGTGGACCCTACCCAATTTATTGTAGGATACAAGTGCAAGGAACTGAAGTACAAAATTTAACAAAACAGGAGCAGGACTATAAGGTGATTAAACTTCCTTAGTTTTGGTTTTGCAACTTTTGATGAATGCTTCACAATACAGATGTCAACAATCCAGTCCAGGCTTTAAGACATCCTAAACTGATCCAAAACACTAACCTCTTCAGCTAAGTTCTAAATGAAGACTACAAACAATGATAGGACAGCTTAACTAAAGCAGACTATGATGACCTATTTTCTTATAATTAGCAGATGACAGCAACTTCTCCACATTCAATGTAAATTTTGAACGTGTATTCTCCCCCAGAATAATGAATGCAGCAGTTGATAAGCCAAAAACTCAACAACATCAGTTCCACACCTCTGTCATAATAGTTGCAAGCTTGACATCATTTTTTCCTTTGTTTTAAGAAAACAAAATCCTTGAAAGAGAGGGAGAGAGTAAGATCCACGCGATGATTATCAACGTGTTAAAAAGCTCTAGATGGAAACCAAAGATTTTAGGAAGAGCTTCATGCCAAAATGTATCAAAACATACAAGGTCTTGGCGATTCAAGAGGAAAATCCTTCTGAAGAAGGATGCACTTTCTTTGGACAATACGTGGAAAAAGTCACTTGCAAAACAAAAGCATTTTTTAGGAGAAGATCCTCAAAACAAAACAGAGCAAAACTATAGATGAAAAGTTAAAAAGAATTTTAGACACTGGCACTGGTAACACACAAAGAAGAATGGAAGAGATATTCGTATTTGAGAATTTATAAGTAGCAATTGAAAAATCAATTACACCAATTTCAGAATGTTACTGAAAAGACTTCCAGTAAAGGAACACACCAAGAATCCCACTGCCTGCCTTGCATGTTTGAGTTCATCCCATGATAAGCCAGCATACTGCAACAACAGGAACATCAAACAAGCGATAAGAAATATTTCTTTTTTTTTTTTGAAAAGTTAGACACCCACTCAACGGGTCTTGAACCCATGACCTCACTCTCCATACCATGAGGAAGGAAGTGTTATTTGAGCCACAGCTCATTGAATGCTATTGCCAAGATCTGCCAACGAGGAAGGCGGAGGTTTAAAAAATGAGTAATGCTACACTTATTCCCATTTTCCCACACTCATAGGTAGCTTTTAAGACCACCATTGAATATAAGATGGATCTTTACTCGATTTTAATCCAATGGTGGTTTTAAAAGCCACCTATGGGTGTGGGGAAATAGGTGTGGAGAAATGGAAGTAAGTGTAGCGTTACTCTTAAAAAAGTGTCAAAATGAAGACTTTCACTAGTCACAATACTGAAATAGTACCTCTTCTGTTGCTTGGCCACACCATAGTTCTAATTCAGCCAACCCAGACTTCACATATTCCCCATTGCTGAATGTGCAGCGCTCTCGACGAAGGAGAAGGCTGCAGCAGCGAACAAGAATGCATCCACAAGTTATACTGACAGCTTATAACTTACAACATATCCACACACACACACACAGAACATCGATCTACCTATTAAAGATCTGAACATTGATATATGAGAAAAGTTGAGAGAATATCTTCTGAACAAGAACTGGAGGCACCTGAAACAAAGTTGACTATAAGTTCATGATGCATCAAAATTCAACAGATAGGATAATGATTTACTTTGTTGTCAAAAGTAATTCCCTACAAAATTTTCTTTTAATGTACAAAGAAGGTCATCAAGGCTCTCAATGATTCTGTGCCAGGGACTAGCTGGGCCACTATTGCTATTAGACTGTCCAGATGATTTTGTAGCACTTCCTCTTGATGTTCTGGGTGCCTGGAATGTCAGATAACAGACCACTGGTGTTAGAAAAGCGCTAGTCCAAGATGTAACTAACCAAACTAAAAAGCATATAGAGCTATAGCTAGCACAGCACACCTTACCACTCAATTATTAAATGACAACATTCGCAACATTTTAGGCAAGTAATACTCAACGCTTATATGCCAATCAGTGATACGTCAATACAGCAAGGGTAGCTCGCATGTTCACCATCTTATGTAACAAAAATATACAGAAAACTATAACTAACCTACCACAAAAGTCATGCCATGTTTATGGCCAGGTATAATGTATTTAAAAAAAATAATAATAATAAGCTAAGACAAGCAATCCAGATTCAGGGGAAAAAAATGATGATCATGTGATGTGAAAACAAATAAACTAACTTTGAATTCACACTAAAATCAGGTTCAAATACAGCATTAATTGTCTCAAAGCATTCCTAAAAAGCCATATAGCAACTGAAAGAATATGAAAAATTATTAACCAAGTCATTGTACAGCTGTGAACCTGTGGTGTTGGAAAATTCAGTTTGTCATACCTGGATACAAGAAGGAACCATTTGTAACATGTCCTTCTTCACATTCTCTCGGATAATTCCATATATCTTTTCCACATATGCTATTAGCTGCTGCTTAAAAAGCAAGGCTGGATATTTCGCCTCAACATGACGCACAATATCCATTGGACCAACAGAAAGATTGGCTGAAGAAGAACGGAAACCCTGAGTAGCAACATTAACATCACATAATATTTTTGCATGACCATTAAGACTGCCATCTTGAATATATATGTTAATGTGTGCATACATGCATAAACACATAAAGGTACACAAAAACACATGCACACAAAAACCAAAAAATATATATATTATAAATAAATAATCATTTAAGTACTTGGGTCATCCTCCCAAATAATGATGTCGGAGCAGGAGGCTTCCGCACTGCAGTTCCATTGCTGGCTGTTAAACTCCGTTGGAGCAAGAACAACAACGTAGATGTGTTGGTTAACCAATATGCCATAAGATTGTTGTTATCCTGGTTCTGCAAAAAATATTAAAGGCAAGCTCCGTGTTATATTTAAGTTGACAAACTCAATAAAATTTCATCTTGGGGAAACTACATTTATCCCCTCCAATTATCATCTGAATTTGTGACCCAAAACTAAAAAAGTTGCAATTGACCTGTCAAACTATTAGCCCCTTTCACTTAACCCCCTACCATTTGGACTTTTGGTTAACTTGAACAGAAAATGTGTGAAAGAACCTTCCACCTATTCGATCTATCGGAAGAAGTTTGGCAAGGAAAAGCTAACTAAACCTCAAATTGGTGAGATGTGTAAAAACACCAAAATATCCCTGAAATGTATAAAATGCAAAACTGTCTTTAAATTTTTTTAATATATATATTTGCAGGAGGCCGTGGGTCCTCCCATGGAAACCGTGGGTCTCCTCCATGTGGGTCTCCTGCCTATTACAACAATTGAGGCGATAGTTAGAAGTAGTAGGAGTAACTTTCCCTTATATCTTTTTTTTCTTCCTGCTTGGAAGGAAGGTACACGGGGCAGCAGGGTCATTTTAAAGCCCCCGCTGTTTTATTGATTCACTACCGTCTTTAAACTTTCGAAAAAAAGAAAAAGAAAGAGAGAAGAAAGTTTTTATATCGAGCTAATAAATTGAAAATTTTAGCAGTCGAGAATCATTCCAAACAACAGATTTCTAGGTTGAATGTTCACCTGATTACCCTCCCACAGTTTGTGCCACTCAATATTCTTTTGATCTCTACATGTCCAAGAAAAGAACAACAATTTTTCTAATGCACGTCAACTTACCTCTATTGCAGAGCCAATCAACTGAATAAGGCGATCAAATACACTAGTTCTTTCTGTTTCAAATAACCTCCAGTGAAGAAAACATTTGTATATGGTAAATGCCCCAACTGGTTTTCCTTCGCTAAACCCAAGATCTTGTGTAACACATTTGAGAAGAGCATCTATGCTCTCCTGCACCAGACACCAATATCAGAATTAATCCATTTAATCTCAACAATAAAAATAAATTTAAAAACTAAGTAATTAATTTAGCAATCAACAATTAACTAGTTTTTTTATCAGTTTCATACATGCTGCCTTTCTATTTGTGATCTCCTCAAAGACTCTGTACCAATTTTTTTTGCTGGCGCAGCATTCTGTGGTTCCTATAGAAAGTAGACTCCTTCAGGAATATATAACAAGGGAAGATAACAATAGTTAAACAGTATATAGAAGTAACTCTCACTGCCTTTATTTTTGCCACCTACATGATGACCATTTTGCAGAGGTGTTGTAATTGCTAAATGTTCTGACATTTTTCTAACAGGTGAATTTAATAAGGCTTGTTGATGCAGCATTTGGTCCTCAATTTCCATGTCAGAAAGTCTTTCTTCAAGTCTGAGAAAAGAGTTCAGCAATCGTTAAAATTAAAATATTCTTTTAACCATAAATCACAATTCAGAGCATAATAGCTCAACCCAAGCCAATCAAGAAAATAGCCAATTGATCCAGCTCCTCAATAATTCACACTTGAAACCAACTGACAGAGGTAGAAAACTCGCAAAAAGAACCTTTGCATGGCAGTCTTCAATTCAATTATCTTTGACTCTGCCTGCAAAGCTTGATTCAACCGCTCTTCACTAACCCTGTTTGTTTCTTCGTACTTCCTCTCTGTTTCATCAATTTTCTTTTCCAGAGAGTTTACCAGAGCCTACAAAGAGCCACAGCCAGGAAAATATCATCAAATGTGAAAAATTATAACACGCCCACATCCATAATTACTCATTTCATTGCCTCCAATCAAAATCCAAGGTCATTTTCCAGAAGCAAGATAAGGTCTTTCCAGAAGCAACATAAACATACAGAGTTTCAGCAACCTTACCTTGAGCTCTTCATTTTCAGCAGTAAGCTTACAGAACATTTCATGATCAATAACAGGAACCTCAAGTACAACT
The DNA here is from genome assembly GCA_006937295.1 of Carpinus fangiana. Taxonomy (NCBI): domain Eukaryota; kingdom Viridiplantae; phylum Streptophyta; class Magnoliopsida; order Fagales; family Betulaceae; genus Carpinus; species Carpinus fangiana. Next base: position 10,716,488 of record CM017326.1, on the reverse strand, counting down.
GGAACCTGTTCAACAGTTTTCTTGGCAGCCTCAAGTTCCTTCATAAGTAGTTCTTTAGTTTCTTGAAATTGAAGTTGTCTTTCTTCTAAAGCAGACTGCAATTTTCTATTTTCCTGTGTTTTGGATTCTTCAAGATCAGCCTGAATTAATAGATACATAAATTAGAAACAAGAAAAACAATATAGTTTTAGAGTTTACAGAGTCACTGTGTAAAAAACACCAAATTCCAAGTATCCTTGTGTTTCTTTTGACACACTATTTCCTTAGCAAAAGGTAAAAATAGAGGTAGAAGAGAACCCTTTGGAGAGGTAAATAATGTGTCGATATCAACAGACAAACAAAATGTACAAAATCTAGAAACATTTTTAAAAGGCCGAAACCAGCATGTTGTTTTTCTAACAAATACAACTTGTATGCAACACAGACAGTAGCCTAAGTTCATATTAGAAGTGCACCCCTTTTCACACTTACGAATAGGGGTGCTCAAACGGTTACAATCGGCGGTTATTTGCTATAACCGCAACCGCTTTGGGTGGTTATCGATTTTTAATAACCGCAACCGCCTAAGCGGTTAGCAGTTATTTTATAACTGGCGGTTAGCGGCTATTCAATCCAATAACCGGCAGTTTTATAACTGCTTTTTTTATATGATTTTTTGGGCTTTTAAAGTGTTTTGGGCCTTTAATTGGCCTATTTTTTGGGCTTATTTTAAGGGTTTAAAGCCAAAATGTTACAAAAAAGAAGGAAAAAAACATGCTGTTTTTGGGTCAAGCAATGTTTTTGAATAAGGTTTCGCCCAAAACATCACATACCACATTTTATATATTTCACATACATAATCATAAATAGCCCAAATCCATTAATCCAAATACAAATGAAAAAATTAATATATTTTATTAATATAAAATATTTAATATATATTTATATTATTATCTATAAATGAAGGCGGTTAATAGTTATAATCACCTTGTCCTACCTCCTAAAACCGCAACCGTCTTAGGCGGTTAGTGGTTTTTAATAACCGCCTACCAAAGCAGTTAACGGTTATAAGCGGTCAGCGGAGCAGTTATAACCACCCTGTTTGAGCAGCCCTACTTACGAAGGTTAGAGGATGCATCCAAAAAGCTTCAGTGGTACATCAATATTTTTTATTTTTTATTTTTTTTAGAAGTAATCGGAACTAATTAAGAAAGCGCACATCAATATTATTGATATAGGTATTAACGTGTCATTGGAAGACTATCAATCTCAAAAGGTTTAGGATAGCTGAAAAACACCGGCAATCCCCACCCCCCCCACAATGACATTGCACATGCCGAACAGAATTAACAGAATGGGGGTGTCCTTGCAGACAACAAGGACACCATGTTAAAGCCACCACTTTGGTCTACAGCATCTTTTGACCATTAAGCAACTTATCATTGACAAAGAAGCATAAATTCTACATTAAATTGAATCCATTGACGCTTAAAATCGAAAAGGGAAGCCAAAGCATTGAGCAGGGAAAAAAATCACAGAAAAACCAAAAACTCATCCAAATTCTCCAGTTGTTCGTCATTATGACAGCTAAAATTAAAATATTCTGGATTGATCTAATAAAGAAAATTATTACCCTCATTCTTTTCTCCAGCTGCAGACGCCAGGTCAGCTCTTCAACTTGCTTTTCCAGCTTATTTTTAGCAGCTTGGAGAGCACCAGTTTCCTTAGCTGCCTGTGAACAGACATTTAGAATAAAAAGATGTTTTCCACATATGACCACTGAATGCAAGGTGAGCACAAGGCACCAGACTTTTAAAAATACAAACTTGTCATTCAAGACCAATTACAATATATAAACTTGTCAAGATTTTTCCTTTTTAATGGTAAATAGCATATAGACACAAATACCTTAGAAAACATCACCACATGAGAAGAGTTCTGAAAATATTAAATAACAAGCATGCTCTCACCAAACAAGGAAACAAAGAAAAAGTTTGTCACCATTTTAAGCGCCCGTAATTCTCTGCGTGCAACCCTTGCTCTCCAGGCACATTGTGTGGCAATTGCTGCTTTCTTTATCCTTAAATAATGAAGGCGGGTCAAGTATCTTCGGCATTGACTCTGTGATAGACATGAACTCACATAGAATCAGGGAGCATAATATACCTAAAAGACAGGAGAAGACTCAAACCATATCATACCAATTACAAACAGCATAACAAATGACTCAGCGCTTCAGTTTTTCCACTTTTTTTTCTAGCACTTAGGCTTCTCTGAATTCTTGGATGTTTTGAGCTTGGAATTAGTATATATTATTTTCTTTTTCTTTTTAATTTAAAGGTTTTTCTTGTATACTTGTGTCCTTGGATAAAGCCCCAATGCAATGTAATGGATCACTCAGTTAACCAGGGTAGAAAAAAATAAACGCCTCAGCACGGTCAAGACTACTCAACCGAAAAAGTAGAACTTTTCAAAAGAGGTGGATCACACCAGATGTAAAGATGAAATAAAGCTACTTTTGATGATAAACTTTTTTATATGTGATTACACTGTTACGGCCAGCACATGTCCAAAACAAAGATATTAAAATGGCTATAAACATGCATTTAAAGAGTTAATCTTGAATTGTGTCCCCACCAAAAGAGAATAGGGCATGAATTACAATCATTACATGAAAAATTTGAAGATCGCACATCTAACACTTCCCTACAAAAGAAAAATATGGAGTATGTCCTTTCATTTCATATGAAACCCCAGCGATAATTGTGGGTTCCTTCCTTACTCTATCATACTTAGTTTGATAAGTATAAGATTTTTTTTCTAATAAGTAATGCAAATTCATTAAAAGGGCAGAGGAGCACAACCCTAGTATACATGAAGTATACAAAAGAACCCCTAAAATATAGAAAAAGAAGAACAAATTCCAAAAACTCAAAAAAATATATATATATAGAAATAGGCAAACTATTCCATGCTATTCTCCATGTATAAAGGGATTGTAACATCATCTATTCAGCTCTAACATCACAATCTCATGATCCTCAAAGCTCCTTGCATTATGCCCTCCCAAGACACTATATTAAGCACAAAGGAGCCAACTCCACATTTTCAAAGCATTATGGTTTTTTAATTGTCCCCTCCAACTCACCAACAACTCACTCACCCTTCTAGGCATAACCCATATAACACCAAACAATTAGAAAAGCGCACTCTACAATTATGTTGCAACCTCATAATGAAGAAGAAGGTGATCAATAGACTCCCCACATTTCTTACACATACAGCACCACGCCACCACAATAGCATTCCTCTTTCATAAATTATCCAAAGTTAAAAATTTTCCTAAAGTCGTCATCCACACAAAGAATTTCACTCTCAAGTGAGCCTTAACTTTCCAAATACTCTTCCAAGGAAGAGGGAACTTACCGGAGTATATAACACATGATAGTAAGACTTAACTTCAAACGATTTTCTTTTAGAAGGAATCTAACAAATTTTATCCTCACCTCCTTGCCTTACTTTTTGAGAATACAACTCAAAGAAAACAAAGACCACATCCACCTCCCAATCATGCATAGGTCTTGTAAAGAAAATATTCCAATGAATAAAAGCCCTTATGTACTCAGGATATGTAAAAGATTAACTCAAAACTATCAAAACATCTAGAAGTTCGAAAAAGGACTAAAGAAATCTCACGTACAATGATCTCAAAACCAAAGATTTAAGCTCTAGTGTAAAACACTCAACATTAAAAGTTTGATTATTCTACTTTCTCCATATAGTCCATATCGGGGGAAAAGAGCATACCAAACTACTACCATGTCGTCTTCCAACTGAAGTACACTTCAACTACTTTCTTGGGCATCATGAATTGAGCCCCAAATAATAAGTAGACAAAAGACCACAATTCACAAGCCAAGCAATGAAGCAATAGATGGTCACTCTCCACTTGATTTACACGTGCCACATGCTAAAATCTTCATATAAATAGTTTTCCAAAGAAAAAAACGAATGTAAACTTTCCTAGGAACTTTGCTACTTTGAATACTCTTCGGCCCCAAATTGGACCCTCTTGGCTACCTCAACAAAAAATGAAAGTCAAAATTTTCATTTCATTTAGGCTTCCAAGACAGCCTTCAACTGCTAGACACACTAAGAGATTAGGGAAAATATTCCAACCCCCCCCCCCCCCCCCCCCTCCCCCTACTTTTTTGAAGTTTGCATTTTCGACTTGAGTTTTCGATTTGGTGAATTTAATACCTAATTCTACAAAGATTTTCTAAAACTTCTAGCCATTTTTTCCCCTCAGATAAATAACAAAATTAATGTGATAAGAATTTATACCATTCTCATTAAAATTTTAAAAGTAAAATTAAAAAAGAATAATAATTTGGCCAATTGTTTTTTAAAGAAAACAAAAACAACAAAGGCAAATGAGGTGTGGCTCACAACCACCCAAAACCTTTTTTTTCTGTTCTTTTTTGTTTTTAAATTTTTTTATTGAGGATAGGGGTGGTCGTGGGGTGGCTTGCAGCCACCCCCCCAATTTAGGGGTGTCTCACGGCCACCCTAAACTCATTTTTTCTTTTCTTTTTCTTTTTCTAATTTTTTAATGAGAATGGTATAACAATCTTTTCATGTCATTTTTGTTATTTATTTGAGGTAAAATGACTAGAAGTCTTAGATTTAATATCTTTGTGAACTCGGTAATAAATTGACCAATTGAAAACTCAGGTCTAAATAGCAAAATTCGAAAAAACTTGGGGGTTCTAGAATATTTATTTTCCCAAGAGATTAGGATATAGAAGGCACAAAAGAGAGATTCAAAAAACTGATCACCCCATCTTCTGAATACCCCAGATAAGAATTAATAGATGTGTCCTTATTCTTAGCTATTAAAAACAGATCAGAAAATACTTGTTTTAATGCCACATCCCTGCACCAAACATCATGCGGACACTCTCATATCATCCCGTATTAAAAATTTTACAAACTCAGGATATTTCCCCTAACCACCCCAAATGCGATAAACTTACTACCATCACTCATACAAGTGCTAATTACACAACCTGGCTAGGCAGCTTACAGCATTTATAAACTTCATTTGTTTATCGACGTAATAGAATGATGTGGAAAACGCGAAAAAGGTGCAAGCCAAGTGCAGGGGGAATATAAAAAATGGCACCCCATATGAGACAAGGAAGAGAAGAAATTAATTAACATTGACAGGCATCCTGCTGACATCATTCCAAATATAGAAATAAAACAAAAAGCTAAAACGTAGAGAACATTCAGATAACTCTCCTATGGTTGAATAAAAATTGATATTTACCTGGATAATAATTGCAGCACTTGTCCGCTTCCTCAACCTAAGATCAGTACGAGCAGCCATCCCACGCATTCCAGTCTGTAAACAAACAGCTGAAGAGCACAAATTCTTATAAGCATGCCTAGAAAGATACATGCGACAATGTCTCTGGATTTTCAAAGAAGCGCCTTCCCTTCTCAAGCTTCCATACTTCTGGCGTGCAACTTGTCCTGCATCAGCTCAAAGAAAACATATTACTAATTCATACAAAAATCTCCATTATTAGGCAACTAAACCTGGAAGATTAATACTCTCTTGAATCACATAGTACCTCTACACAAGGCTTGGATTTGTATGGCAGACAGCCGCAATAAGATGAAGCTTTTGCAACACAAAAATGAGCGAACTTTTCTCTGGATGATGCTTGCCGATCTCCCTAAGACCTCACTTCGGTAACCATCTAGTTCTGCCATTTGACCTGCTCTGAGAAACACTTTCGTCTTGCCAATCTGCAAAAGAAAGGGATCAAAAGATTGTCAGTCTGAAATATGATGGGATCATGTGAGATACAGCAGCCCACAACAGCATGAATACAGAAAAATGGTAGATTTTAATGGTGGCATGTATTTGCAATACAATAATGCAACAAGAACACAAGACCTGGGCAATGATGGTCTGCCAGGCATTTTCTGCACAGGCAATCCCCAAACCACATGCAGAAAAGGAAAACCCAAAATTTGTTATTATTGGAATGTTCAAGCAGTACAAAGAGCACTGAAATTATGAACTTATACCTGATAGCCTGTAAGGTTCACCTTCTCAAGAAGCCTCTTGCAAGCAATAACTTCATCATAGCTGAAATGAATAAGAATTTAGAGTTAGTGGAGTAAGAATCTGAGACACCCCAAAGAGTTAGTCCCACATTGAGAAGATGAATTGGAGTAGGTGGATTATAAAAGGACCTCATAGGTGCTAAGTACCACATTAGTTCTTTACTAGGTGAAACTGGACTTTATAAGTAATTTTAGGAAGCTCCATTTGCAGCTTGAATAGTCCTTTTGGAGTGATAGCATATATATGACTAGCATTTTTCCTAGGTCAGTATAGAGTTTAACTCCAAATCCAGTTAATAAAACTACCAAAAAATACCTTCCATATAAAACATCAGGTGCCAGGATGCCAAACCGACGTAAAAAATCATCAAAAGTCTTCCTAGTGGGATATCCAGCACAGCTGATCCTAATTGCCTCCATGACTCCCTGAAATACAACACTTATTAAGCCAATAATACAAGTAAATGTTGGGAGAAAAAAGACTAGTAAGCCAAAATACATGAGATGAAAAGATTGAAACCTACCCCACAGCGGAGTTGCTGTAAAATGTTATTATTCTCAAATATGGCTGGCTTGAGAAGATTATTTGGCTTTACACAACGAATGTAGTGTGGCTCAGTGGCACTCAGTATCTCAAGCAAAGCTTGCAATTGTTGCTATATAAAATACACAATGGTTATGATGACTGAAAGCAATATGGGAAGAATTTGTACTGCATTGCACATATGTATACAACAGAAACATACCTTAAACCGAGAACCTATTGATGACAACTTTGATGATTTGGAAGATTCTTCAGCTAAAGGTGGGAACAGGCCTGAAACAAAGGAGCACTTGGAATAGCTCAGGAGTGCTTGATGCTCCGCAATGACATAGTCTTTGTTCTTATCCAGGAAGAGCTCAGTTTGATAAGTGACCTAAAACAAAAGTTAAAATTGTATATATATATATATATGTTAAGCAGTTGTTAGGCATGCTACCGGCAAGCCCAAATGAATTTCAGATACTTACATCACCAGCATAATGACAAATGGTAAAGTCACTACGTGACAACTTTGGCTTGCTAAAGCGTTTATGGTCTTTAAGAGTTTGGTAGAGTTTTTCCGCAAATGTCTCATGTGTTGATCTTGGAAACATACTACAAAGAATACCAAGGGCTACATCAGATACCACAAAAAATAATAATAATAAAGGACAAGTTGAAAAACAGTATTGCAAGGACCAAATAAATTAATTGTTTCATAACTAAATGAGATAGAAGGGAATAACAGTAATTGCATTACTGTTTTATCTCTTATAACATACCAAGCCTCATCCAGAAGAGCAATGATGCCACCAGGTTTCTGAAATACAAAAGTACATGTATGCCATTAATCAACGCAAGTCCCCTTAATCTGACCATGAAAAAGAATTGAACTGGCCCACCCCAATGGGGAAACAACCAAAAAAAAGAGGCACAAGACCAAGATCAAGAAAACTAGATGGACAAGCATGATAAAATTGCACAAAAGCAACTAATGTACAGCCAACATAGAGTTGTGATATGATAAAGCCTCTTTATATGTGTGTGTGTACACACGTATATACACACACACACATATACAGCCATATATATGCATGTGTGTATGTATTATGTATGCGCACTCACAGAGGCAACCAGACAGCCACCATAAGTCAAATACATGGAAGTAACATGGTACTCGAAACATTCCAGCATACAAAATGATCATTTCCACAAAAACAACTCAAACCATCAGATGTCCAACTTTTTGTGGAAAGAAAAAGAAGAAAAGGAAATCTTTAGACAAGGATGTAGGAGGAGAACCATGGATATTGGAAATAAGTGTGGCATGCTAGTATCAAGTACTGGCACCTACTGCATTAGCCAAAAATTCCTTCAATCATTGGGTAGACAAGGGCTTAACTAAGACTCAAAGATAATAAAAGGAAAAATGCTAAATTGGTCGCTGTGGTTTGGAGAAACAAATAGCTGCCTCAGATTTAAAAAGTGACCTTTCGGGTAAGCAAAAAAATAAATAAGTCTACCATTAGAAAAGTTGATAGAATATGTTAATGTGTCACATTAACACCAATTATGTGTTATATTGTGACGAGTGTCAGTTATAATAAAATATAAAATATTAAAAAAACAAATATAAAATATATTAAAAAAAAGGGAGATGGTGATGGGATCAGCAAATCAGCTCAAGTTGTGCAAGCAGCAGAAGCTGGAATTCATAAAATTGGTGCACTTGCCAGCAAACCATGTTTATGTTGAAATCTGCAACTCTGTTCTTCTGCCTCAAACCAGCTCCA